>CM038670.1:525376655-525899155 GCA_021605145.1 Aegilops bicornis | reverse complement strand
CCGGTTCCCCCTCCCCCGGTCTATGGAGGACCGGTCCCTACAGCTCGCATTAATATTCATGGTCCTCCTCCCAAGCTTGTTAAGGGTGATTTTGCTAATTGGATCTTTCGCATTAAGTCTCATTTGAATCATTGCTCAACTAAACTTTGGAGAATCATTGAGCAAGGCTTCTACCCGCATGATCCAAACAACTTCACCCCAAGAGAAGAAGTGGACAACCAATACAATCACTCCGCTTTGTTCATCCTTCAAGAAGCGGTCCCTCCCAAAGACCTTGCACACCTTCAACCTTTCACTCGTGCAAAGGATTGTTGGGAGCACATTGTTTTGATGTACAAGGGGAGCTCAAGCATCCAACAATCCAACTTTGAAGTGGTCCTTGATGAGGCTGATGAATTTGTGATGCTCGAAGATGAGGATCCACGTGACCTTTACCGGAGGGTGACTACTCTTGCAGTTGCTCTCCAAGACCATGGAAGCAAGGATACGTATGACATTTTGATCAAGCGCAAGTTCCTCAAGGCCATCATGCCCTTCAACAAGGCCATGTCTTTCGTGATTCGTCAAAGGCCGGAGTTTCACTCCTTAACATCAAGTGAAGTGTTGGATGAGTTTATTGCCATGAACATCATGAACAAGACCGCCGACAATGCTCTTGCTCGGGTCCGGTCAAAGAAAAGCACTCCCATCCTTGCTTTGAAGGCCAAGGCAATCTCGGAAGAATAAGAGGAGGAAGAAGAAGAGTGTGTCCCCGAGGACACCAAGTATGCTTATCATGAGCACATGGCTCTTGCGTCAAGGAAATTTTGGAGCAATAAGAGGAACTCAAGGCCCAACTTCACGAAGAACAACTCAAGTGGGTCAGAACAAGCAACGTGTAAGAACTTGTTACAATTGTGGCAATGTGAGTCACTTTGTGGTGGATTGCCCTTATGAGAAGAGGGAAGACAATGGTGGCAAACTCATTCGGAAGGATAAAGCCAAGTCCTTCCCTAGCAAGAGCAACTTCACCAATAAGCTCCTCCAAAGGGCTTGGTGGCACATGAAGAGTACATCTTCGATGATGATGAGGAAGATACAAGTGGAGAAGGAATGGAAACGGCAACCATTGCTATTGCTACATCTTCCCCTGCCAAGGTGTCTCTCTTCGGCGCCCCAACAAAAACACCATTGCCAAATGTCTCATGGCCAAAGGTATCAACAAGGTAACTCCTAACATCAAAACCACCATCATTACTACTCCTTCATTGTTAGATTGCGTTGATGATAATGAGGTGGAGAAAGTTGATGAGAACGAGTTCACCAAGTTTGTGAGCAAGCTCAAGGGTGAGTCCAAGAAGCACTTTGTTGCTCTTTTGGAACAACTTGGTGAGGCCAATGATATCATTGAGTCCCATGAGGATACTATCTCCAAGTTGGAGGAGCATAGTCGTGACTATGCTGATGAGATTGCAGATCTTTCCGTTGCTCTAAAGGAAGAGCAAGAATCTTCGTTTGACTCTTGAGGAGTCACACAACGTTGATCATGCTAAATTGCAAAAAGATCTTGATCATGCTATTGTTCTTACTCGTGTGCTTAAATCCGAGAAAGCCAAACTTGGGGTTGGCCATGCTAGACTCAAGGAAGAGTTTGATATACTTGACAAGGCTCACAAGGTCTTGAAGGGTGTTCATGCCTCTCTCAAAGAGTCTCATGATCAACTCCAAGTTAAGCTAACCAAGGAGATTTCCATGTGTCCTCCTTTCGTTCTAATTGATAATGCCCATGCTACTAACCCTTGTGAGCATGTGCATCTTGTGGAGGAAAATGCTAAGTTGAAAGAACAACTTGAGAAAGGCCTTGTGACTTGCATTCAAGGCGAGAAGAACCTCAATGACCTTTTGAGCAATCAAAAGGAAGTTGTAGGAAAGGAAGGACTTGGGTTTGTACCAAAGTCAAAGAAGAAGAAGAAGAAGACCAAGCAATCTCTCCCTCTAAAGGAGACCTTTGTCAAGGCGGGTGAGGGTACTCATGAGAAGAAGAAGAAGAACAAGGAAGTGGGTGGGAATGCCAAGAAGGGCAAAACTGCTCCCAACAACAAAGCCGGCGACTTTAACCCTTATTACGTTTTATGCCGTGCTAGTGATGGGCATGTTTATGCCAAATTCGTTGGTTCTTACTATGAGTACATTGAATGGTATATTTGGGTTCCTAAGATCCTTGTTGTTAACATCAAAGGACCCTGTCGGTGTCAAAACCGGCAGATCTCGAGTAGGGGGTCCCAAGCTGTGTGTCTAAGGATCGATGGTAACAAGGGACAATAGGGACACGGTGTTTACCCAGGTTCGGGCCCTCTTAAAGGAGGTAAAATCCTACGTCATGCTTGATTGTATTCGATGTGTATAAGGGTTACAAGAGTTGATCTACCTCGGGATCGTAATGGCTAAACCCTAGCTGTGTAGCCTATGATTCTTCTGATAGCCTCTACGGACTAAACCCTCCGGTTTATATACACACCGGAGGGGCCTAGGGTTGTACAGAGTCGGTTTGCAGAGGAAGGAAATTGTACATCTGGACACCAAACTTGCCGTCCACGCATATAGGGGTCCTACACGGACATGGGGGATAGTCTTCTGCTTTATCTTCACAGCCCATCAGTTCGGCCCATATCGAATAGACCGGACACCCGAGGACCCCCTAATCCAGGACTGCCTTAGTAGCCCCTAAACCAGTCTTCGATAACGATGTGTTCGGCACACGGATTATCTTTGGCATTGCAAGGCGGGTTCCTTATCCTGAATATTTTAAGTTAGCTTCCCGTATAAAGGAACTGCGTCCGACTCTGCATAACAGGAACAATGCCTTTTATTGACAATTTTTTCGGCGAAGCGTCACACTTGACTCTTTAACATTTTGAACCATTTTCACGCCTCCTGTTTCGCATTTCGAGGCTTAGCCTCCATTGGCACGTCTTGTCAAAACAGAGATCATGCCCGCCCATTATGGGATTCTCATCAATATGGTTTGGGTAACCCAACCGCGCCTTACGCACGATCTCGTTGGGAACAAGCGAGGTTTATGGCTTGAGAGGGGGACGTTTGGTATTTTCACCGTCTGTAAGAGGACAAAGATCCCTCCTTTTCCCAATGCCTTCCTCTAGCTCCTGTCTTCCAACCTCCAAGCTCTAGCACCCACAAATCCGATCTCTCCCTCCGCCGCCACCTTCCCCAGCAATGGCCGGGTCCGGTTCCAAGGGCAAGTGGGAGGCCTCCTCTGTCACCGAAAAGGACGCAAGGATCTCCAGAGCGCGGGCTATCTGTCCGCGGATATCGCGCAAAGGCTCCCTGACAGAGATCAGATTATTCCTACTCTGGGGCCTGGTGAGAGGGTCGTATCCATCCCCCATTTCCTCTGAGGGCTAGGGTTTCCCCTCCACCCCTTTGTCTGAGGTCTCATGTTTTACTACGTGTTAGATTTCCATGATCTAGCCCCGAATTCCTTCCTCCACATATCAGCGTTCATCGTCGTGTGTGAGGCTCTTCTCCGCATCCCCCAACACTTCGGCCTATGGCTCAACGTTTTCAATCTGAAGCCGAAGGTGGTCGATGGATAGCATGCGGACTGTGGCGGGGCCATGGTAAGCAAGCTCCCCAACGCCGTCTGGCCCGAAGGGGCATTCGTAGAGATAGTCAAGGTGTGGCAGTAGGAGTGGTTCTACATCATCGAACCCCGTGGCGCTAAATGGGCGGCCACGCCCGACTTCAGATCCGGACCCCCCATGAGACTCACCTCATGGACCGCCAAGGGCCTTGATTGGGGGTCCCAATCGGAGGTGAAGATGCTACAGAAACACATATCCAACATGTTAGGGGCAAACAACGGTCTCACAAACGTGATTCAAGAGATGCTCTTCCGCTGCATCCTTCCCTGCTAGCTCCGGGCCTCCCCCATGTGGGAGTTCAATCCGGAGGAGCCATGGACCCTGAAGCGCTTCTTGGGCACCACACATGAAGATATATGGAAGCAACTCTTCAAGGCCCAGAAAAAGTGGCCGAAGAAGACCGAGGACATCGGACTCGACATCAAGAACCCGGCCTCACCGGTAAGCACAATCTTTCCGAAGACCTATCCAGTCAATACTTCAGATACAATAGAAATTATATTGCTTGCTTTCTGTATAGGGCTAGACGGCAAAGGCGGAACATATCAACTGTCCGGCACCACTGCCTGAGACCCCAGCCACATCACAGCTAACGGAGATGCTGGTCCCGGCGCCCTATCAGGCGCCGGAGAAGAAGACCAAGAAGAAGAAGGGCAAGGAGGCCAAGGGTGGCCCCCGCCACAAGGGTCCTACGAACACCTTGTCCGGAGAGACCGAAGCCCTCTCTTCCCACAAGGGAGATGAGGAAGAATAGGAGGAGGTGGTGGAAAGCGACTCCCCCCATAAGGGGAAGATGAATAAGAGGGCGGCCTCCAAAGACCCAGAGGGGGAGGCTCCCAAGAGAGGGAAGGTGACCCTTCCGGACAGTTCGGACTCAAAGTCCGAGCTAGTCCCCAAGAGACCTCCCAGGGTGAAGCCTCGGGCTGAATCATAATTATTCAGAAACTTACTGTTTATCTTCGATCTTCCTGTTTCCATTATATAAGTTATTTTGTTATTTGCCTTTCAGCCCTCCCCGTGAGCTCCCGCAAACTCCATTATCGGAGGGGAATTCTCTGCCGCCCGAAATGGCAGAGAGTGACATGCCGCTACGAGCCCCCTCGCCTACCGCCATGGAGGACACCGAAGTGTCATCCCGAAGGACCTCTCTTGGCCGAGAGGGGGCGGACGAGGCTGTCGAGAGAGCGCCCGAGGTTAATACCTCGGTCGCTGAAGACTTAGGAGAGGCGACCCCTATGACAACCGACGGTAGGGAACCCCAACAATCCGGGCCCCAGCCAAACATCATTCCGGAGACGAACATGGCTCTGGGATCAGATAAGCAGCCCCCTTCAAAAGAGGGGGGAGGAGCATCAGCTCCATCAGCAGCCTCCATCAATCCGGAGGTGCCCAATGCTTTGAAGGAAGCACTGCAAAGTGCTTCATTTTGGAGGAGCACCGCACCCTGATGGGTGCGGTTATGGAGAAGGTTCAGTCCGCAAAAAAATGGACTGAACGAAGCCATCTAGAGCCTACTAACAGGCTTTGAGGTACGCCACGTAATGTTCTAAAAACTTTTCATATAAAGAATAAACCTATGTACAAACAGTAGCCCCTAGGGCTCTGTCCGGTTTAAAAAGAAGCCGGACAGAGGATCCATATAGTATTCGGGAGAGCAACATACCGTGTTGTCATTGTAACAGGCCTCCATGTTGGTGGCAACTGCCCATGCTGCCAAAGTGTCCGAACTTAGTCAGAAGCTTCATGTGGCAGATGAGGAACTCGAATGCATTAATAAGCGGTTTGACAAGACTCAAGGTATGCGTATGGTGTTGAAAAAGGAATTTATTATCAGAAGTAATATGTATATTTAGAGGTTAACTCATGGAATTCTTTGATTATGATCACAGCTGGTGCAGCCGAGGTCGAGACCCTCAAAGGCACCCTTGCCCAAGACAAGAAGGAAGCAGAGGCAAATAAGGCAGCCACTGATAAAGCGGCTACCAAACTAGAGTCCGAACAAGTTGCCCGCCACCAACATGAAGCTCAGGTGGCCGAAATCAAGCAGGAGCTGAAGGATGCCATCAACAAATGTGAAACATTGGAGCAGGAGACTTTGGCCCAGTCCTCCAAGCTTGACAAGGCTCTCCGTGATGCCAAAGAGGCACGGAGCGAGTCCTGGAGCATTCGCGAAGAGATCCACCAGGCAAGGCAGATAGCGGCTGGTAAGGCCTTTCTTTTGCATAGTATCTTTGGAGGTCAGAGGTACGCTTTGCTCACACGAGTGTGGAGTTCTCCAGGCGCGTTTGCGGATCTTCTGAAGAGTGCTGCTGATGCCGCACAGTTCTTCCGAGCCCAGGAGGGGAACTCGACCGAGAAGTTGTTCTGGTCGCAACACCTTGCACCAGAACACCCGACGCTTCTGAACGACCAGCTGAAGCAGCTGACGGAGCTGCATAGGGTGGCAGGCCTGTCCATGAAGGACCTAATAGTCCAACTCTGGCCGGCCGAGCCGATTCCGAGCAGCTACTTCGGTTTGGTGAAGCGGCTTGTCGATGCGCGGCCACTGATTGATGTTGTAAAGCACTCGGCCTGCATAGACAGTGCCCGGATGGCCTTCGCCCGTGTCAAGATGCAATGGGCGAAGATGAAGGCCACCGAAGTGGCGACCGCAGGTCCGCCTGAAGGCAAAGATCATCGGAAGCCAGAGAGGTACTTCGATGACGTCCTAGAAGGAGCCCGAGTAGTAGAGGGCCAATGTTCTAAGGACGTAATATTTGATTGAATGTGTTTGGGTTGTATAAACTATTTTATGAACCCATGCTGTGATATATCTATGTTTGCACCTTTTGTTTCAAGCGGTTTTTCCTCCTGTGCGGCCGTTTATTTGTTCTATTTCTGAAATTTGCCAGTCGTCGGCTTTAGACCCCACGTAGATGCTACAGGGGTGTTCGACATAACGCATGACCACACTTTATCCAACGTCTTGGTCCGTGAAGGAGGTGTCCGTGAGGTGAACCAGGCAATCGGACTATGCGGCTTTATTACTTTCACTTAGCCATAGGAGTTTAACTGTGGAGCTAAGTACTAGCCCGTGGTACGTGTGCAGCTATCCGGACTATGGTGCCTTTTCCACGCTGCTGGACAAAGACCAGCCCCTCGTATAACACGGGGTGAATCGCTAACGATTTGTAGTATAATACTAAGTCGCCGAATCGCCGACCAGCTCTCGCTTATCATGACAATCAGTTTTCGGCTTTCTCTACTGAGGTACTTGACCGGACGAACCAGAAATACAATCGAAGTAGTTCTCCCTTTACTACCTTAGCCGAACGAGCGGAACGTAAGGTGGTACGCACAAGAGCCGGGCAACCCAACTATAGACCAAAGACATGATTCGAAGCCGATGCATATAATGCAATATCCGGGGCACCGAGGAGTTCCCTATAGGTGTTCGGACTTTGAAATGTGCAGGGCCGAATACAACCCCGGTGCTAAGGCCGGACTAAAGCACGTGTGGCAGTCTGGAGTAGGAAGGGAAGAGAGATGATAATATAAAATAAATGGGTGCCAAGAAAAAGTGGTGATCAACTGCTTCCTTTATACCCTGATTAATACGTTGAGACATGTTATTACAGATAATGCCATAAATATCGAGGCCATTTTACATGCCAAAAGTTTACACAAGGGAAAGGGTTACACAGGGCAGAAAAGTAATGGTTGAAGATCCCAAAGGTGCCCTGCCGCATGTCTGCGCCATTCTCCTTGGTGAGAAATCCTTTGAGATGAGGAGTAGATGGTCGTCTGCAAGAAAGAGGGACCTAGAAAAGAGCCCCCATACAACCGTAGAGTAGGTAGGTTTTTTAACGAACCTGAAGTGGGAAAAATATTTAAGGTCCGAATAGGGTCAAGCCGTACTATGGACCTTTTCCGCAGTGTGCCTCCGGTGCTGCCCAAGGTATTTTAAGTGCGTAGTTAGGTATGCGCGGTACGTATGCCGCAACCTTATGGGGCGGTCAGCGGAGGCTAAACTGCTATTCAAGCTCCGGATCCACCGAGCTACCGCACTGTAATGCGGATCAGACTCGCTTAGCAATGCCATGGGTCTTGATGACCGATGAGCTGTTCGGCTTGATGTGGCCGCCCTGTACCTCGGCTGCTAGGGCCGCGGTGTGCTCCTCAGTACAGAGGGAGCGCTCCATATTTCCATTTACTATGATGACGCCACGCGGTCCAGGCATTTTGAGCTTCAAATAAGCATAGTGCGGGACTGCATTAAAGCGGGCGAAAGCAGTTCATCCAAGCAGTGCATGATAACCACTACGAAAAGGGACGATGTCAAAGATCAATTCTTTGCTTCGGAAGTTGTCTGGAGAGCCGAATACTACTTCCAGTGTTAAGGAGCCCATGCAGCGGGCCTCCATGCCAGGTATCACTCCTTTAAAGGTAGTGTTACTAGGATTGATTCTTGATGGGTCGATACCCATCTTAAGGATAGTATCTTGATAGATCAAGTTGAGGCTGCTGCCGCCGTCCATAAGGACTCTGGTGAGATGGTATCCGTCGATGATAGGATAGAGTACCAGGGCCGCCAAACCTCCGTGACGGATACTGGTTAGGCAGTCCCTGCGATCAAATGTGATCGGACAAGCTGACCATGGGTTGAATTTTGGGGCGACAGGCTCTATGGCATAGATGTCCCTTAATGCGCGTTTGCGCTCCCTCTTGGGGATCTGGGTGACATAGATCATGTACACTGTTTTCACCTCGGGGGGAAACTGTTTCTGTCCCCCAGTGTTCAGCGTGCGAGGCTCGTCATCATCCTCGCTTTGAGGTCCTTTCCCCTTATGTTCGGCATTTAATTTGCCAGCCTGTTGAAAACCCAGCAGTTTCTGTTGGTGTGGTTGGCAGGCTTGTCAGGGGTGCCATGAATCTGGCAAGGTCTCTCTAGTATTTTGTCCAAGTTGGATGGACTGTCCCTATTACCTTTGAACGGCTTCTTCCGTTGACCAGGTTTGGAGCCACTGAATTCAGCATTTACTGTCGTATCCTCTGTTTCATTATTGTTCCGACATTTGTTTTGCTGCGTCGTGGCCTGCCATTGCCATCCCTGGCCTCAGAAGTGTCGGGGTCACTGGAACTGTTGCTTCGCCAACCAGCTATCTTCGCCCGCACAGAAGCGGGTCATAAGTGTAGTAAGAGTTGCCATGGTCTTCGGCTTTTCCCGACCGAGGTGTCGGGCGAGCCATTCGTCGCGGATGCTGTGTTTAAATGCCGCTAAGGCCTCGGCGTTCGGACAGTCCATGATTTGGTTCTTTTTAATTAAGAACCGATTCCAAAGTTTGTGAGCTGACTCTTCGGGTTGCTGAATTATATGGCTCCGGTCGTCAGCATCCGGTGGCTGGACATAAGTGCCTTGAAAGTTGGCCTGAAAAGCATCCTCTAAGTCTTCCCAACTTCCAATGGAGTTTTCTGCAAGGTTGTTCAACCAATGCCGTGCTGTTCCTTTCATCTTTAGAGGGAGGTATTTAATGGCGTGGAGATCATTTCTGTGAGCCATGTGAATGTGGAGAAGAAAATCTTCGATCCATGGATGTCGCTTGAAGCTACTCGGTATTTCCCCAAAGAGGAAGGGATGATGCAGCATAGCGGCGGTAGGTATTTCCCTCAGAAATGAAACCAAGGTTATTGAACCAGTAGGAGAACCAAGCAACACAACGTAAACAGCCCCTGCACACAAATAACAACACCTTGCAACCTGATGTGTTAAAGGGGTTGTCAATCCCTTTCGGGTACAAATGTAAATTGCGTGTTGACGGGAGAAAGTTGTAATAGATTGAATAAATAGATCGCAAATAAAATAAAGTGCAGCAAAGTATTTTTTGGATTTTCAGTTTAATAGATCTGAATAAAAATGCAAATAAAAATAGATCGCAAGCAAATATATTAGAAAGAAGACCGGGGGGGGGGGGGGGCGTAGGTTTCACGAGTGGCTTCTCTTGAGAAAATTAGCAAACGGTGGGTAAACAGATTACTATTGGGCAATTGATAGAACTTCAAATAATTATGACGATATCTAGGCAATGATCATTACATAGGCATCACGTCGAAGATTAGTAGACCGACTCCTGCATGCATCTACTACTATTACTCCACACATCGACCGCTATCCAGCATGCCTCTAGTGTATTAAGTTCATGGCAAAACGGAGTAATGCAATAAGAACGATGACATGATGTAGACAAGATCCGTTTATCTATATGGCGGTAGATATAGATCTCGTCTTTTTATCCTTAGTAGCAACAATACATACATGTCGGTTCCCTTTCTGTCACTGGGATCGAGCACCGTAAGATCGAACCCACTACCGGGCACCTCTTCCAATTGCAAGATAAATAGATCAAGTTGGCCAAACAAAACCCAAATATCGGAGAAGAAATACGACGCTATAAGAGATCATGCATATAAGAGATCAAAGAAACTCAAATAACTTTCAGGATATAAAAAGATGTAACTGGTCATAAACTCGAAGTACATCAGATCCCAACAAACACATCGCAAAAGAGTTACATCATATGGATCTCCAAGAGACCATTGTATTGAGAATTCAGCGAGAAAGAGAAAGCCATCTAGCTACTAACTATGGACCCAAAGGTCTACAAGGAACTACTCACGCATCATCGGAGAGGCACCAATGGAGGTGGTGAACCCCATCCGAGATGGTGTCTAGATTGGATCTGGTGGTTCTGGACTCTGCGGCGGCTGGATGAATATTTCACGATCGTTCTAGGTTTTTGGAATATTGTGGTATTTATAGAGCAAAGAGGCGGTCCGGGGCACCGAGGTGGGCACAACCCACGAGGCGGCGCTGGGCCTCTGGCCAGCATACAGTGCGTTGTTCCCCCCTCGGGCACCCCCAGGTGCAACCAGGGCCCATTGCCTCCCTTCTAGCCCATAAAAAATCATCGTGGAGTTTCGTGGCATTTGGACTTCATCTGATATTGATTTCTTGCGATGTAGAAAACATGTAAAAAACATCAACTGGCACTTGGCACTGTGTCAATAGGTTAGTACCAAAAAATGATATAAAAATACTATAAAATGATTATAAAACATCCAAGATTGATAATAAAACAGCATGGAACAATAAAAAATTATAGATACATTGGAGACGTATCAGCATCCCCAAGCTTAACTCCTACTCGTCCCTGAGTAGATAAGTGATAAAAACAGAATTTTTGATGTGGAGTGGTGTTCATCATGTCATATCATATTCTTTTCTTTATAGCATGGACATTTGGACTTTTATGTGATTCAAATCAATAGTCTAGTTTTGACATAATAATTTAGAAACTCAAGCATATCAACAAGCAACCATGTTCAATGCTAAAATAAGTTATCCCTAGCCCATCATGCTCAAACATTGATCCATTCATGAAACAAACTCGAATATTAACTACACCCAATACTTAAGTACGATCATATTGCCTCCTAGTTGGTGCTTTTTATAAGAGAAGATGGAGACTCAAATTAAAAAAAAAATTGCATAAAGTAAAAGAAAGGCCCTTCGCAGAGGGAAGTAGGGATTTGTAGATGTGCCAGAGCTCAAAGCGAAAGATTAGAGATAAAAACATTTTGGGAGGTGTATCCATCCCACCAACGAAAATGACTTAGAGTTCCCAACACTTTCCACGCTAGATATGCCATAGGCGGTTCCCAAACAGAAAATAAAGTTTATTCCTTTTTCCACCATTCTTTCACTTTCCATGGCTAACCGGTGCCCTCCATACCAACACTTTCCAAGGAATTTATTATTTGACAACATAAAGTAAATTCATTTTTTCATTTCGGGACTGGGCATCCCTAAGACCTTTGCCTTACTCTCGTGCAATGACAAGTGAATAAACACTCATCTTGAGAATAACACATCCAGCATGGAAAATATTAGCCACCCATTACCGTTCATGAAATAAACAAACACACAAAAGAGAGGTTTATTTTGAAAATTAGAGATGGCACATACAAATTTGCTTAGAGCGGCAAAAGAATACCGCATATAGGTAGATATAGTGGACTCATGTGGCAAAAACGGTTTAAGGATTTTGGATGCACAAGTAGAGATCATACTTAGTGCAAAATGAAGGCTAGCAAAAGATTGGGAAGCGACCAACCAAGAAACGAATAATCTCATAAGCAAGCATTAAGCATAATTAACACCGAATAATGCACCACAAGTAGGATATAATTTTCATTGCATGATTATTGACTTTCGTGCATGCATAGGGAATCACAAACCTTAACACCAATATTCTTACTAAAGCACAATTACTCATCAACATAACTCACATATCACATCATCATATCTCAAAACTATTACTAAGAATCAAGTTTATTTTGTCCAATGATCTTCATGACATTTTCCTTTTCTTTATACTTCTTGGATATCTATCACTTTGGGACTAATTTTCATGTGTTGCTTTTCACAAGATCAAACAAATATAAGTGAAGATCATGAGCATAACAAATTTTCTTTCTCTCAAAATAGTTTTAGTGAAGCAAGAGAATTTCTTCAAAATTTTACTAACTCTCAAATAAATCTAAGTGAAACAAGAGAGCATTTCTTCAAAAATAAAAAAGCACACCATGCTAAAAAAGATTTAAGTGAAGCACTAGAGCAAGTCCTAGCTCATAAAAGATTTAAGTGAAGCACAGAGAGCAATTCTAACAAATCATGATATAATTTTAGCTCTCTCAAATAGGTGTGTCCAGCAAGGATTGATGCCTTAAAACACAAAATAAAACAAGCAAAGACACATATCATACAAGACGCTCCAAGCAAAACACATATCATGTGACGAATAAAAATATAGCCTCGAGTAAAACACCGATAATTGTTGGAAGAAAGCGGGGATGCCACTCGGGGGCATCCCCAAGCTTAGTTGGTTGCTCATTTTTGGATAATAGCTTGGGATGCCGAGGCATCCCCAAGCTTAGGCTCTTACATCCTTCCTTCATCCATCGTAAGATAACCCAAAACTTGAAAACTTCAATCACACAAAACTCAACAAAACCTTCGTGAGATTCGTTGGTGTAAGAAAAATAAATCACTACTATAAGTGATGTATCAAACCAATTCTTATTTTGTTTTTGTATTATATCTATTGTATTCCAACTTTTCTATGGCAAAAACTCATCAAAGAAAACCATAGAGCCATCAAAATAAGCACACAACACAAAGAAAACTGAATCTGGCAAAACAGAACAGTCTGTAGCAATCTGATTTGTTCGAATACTTATGGAACTCCAAAAATTCTGAAAAACAAGGACAACCTGGATAATTTTTACTTCTGCAAAAATAATTAGCATTTTATCACGTTCTGGTGAATTTTAAAAATTATTCTCGTGAGCACAAAGTTTCTGCCTTTTTCAGCAAGATCAAACAACTATCACCCAAGAAGATCCTATTGGTTCTACTTGGCACAAACACTAACTAAAACATAAAAAACACAATCATAATAGTAGAATAATTGTGTAAACACACAAGAATAGAAAGCAAAAAGCAAAAATAAATTTTATTCATTGGGTTGCCTCCCAACAAGCGTTATAGTTTTACGCCCTTAGCTAGGCATAAGATTTCAATGATGCTCGCATGAAAGATAGTAATTGAAACAGAAAGAGAGCATCATGAAATATATGACAAACACATTTAAGTCTAACATACTTCCGTTGCATAGGGATTTTATAAGCAAAAAAATTATCAAGACAAGTAATATATAGCATATGCAAGGAAGAAGAAAGAAACGATAGCAATCTCAACATAAAGAGAGGTAAATTAGTAACGTGAAAATTTCTACAACCATATTTTACTCTCTCATAATAGTTGCATGTAGGATCATAATCAAATTCAACAATATAACTATCACATAAAATATTCTCTTCATGATCTACATGCATGCAAAGTTGACACTCTTCCAAAAATAGTGGGATTATTTTTAGCTAAAGTTGACACTCTTCCAAACCCAATTTTAATATTATCGCAAGCATATTCATCATGAGATTTAAATAAATTTTCAAGATCATAAGAAACATTATCACCCCAATCATGATCATTGCAATAAGTAACGGACATGACAAAACAAGCATCCCCAAGCTTGGGGTTTTGCATATTATTAGCACAATTGACATTAATGGAATTTATAGTAAAATTATTGCAATCATGCTTTTTATTCAAGGAGCTATCATGAATCACCTCATAAATTTATTCATCACAATTTTCAGGTTCACGATTCTCAAGCAAAACTTCATAAAGACAATCTAGTGCACTCAACTCACTAGCAATTGGTTCATCATGATTGGATCTTTTAAAAAGATTAGAAAGTGGACGGGGATACATATCAATAGATTTTTAGCAAGCGAAGATGCAAGCATGTAGAAGGCACATGACAGTACAAGCAAACAAAAGATCGGACGAAAAAAGGCGAACGAAAAAGAGAGTGCGAATAAAATGGCAAAGTTTTGTGAAGTGGGGGAGAGGAAAATGAGAGACAAATGGCAAATAATGTAAATTGCGAGGAGATGAGCTTTGTGATTAGGAACCTGTTATATATTGAAGATCCTCCCCGGCAACGGCGCGAGAAATTCCTTTTGATGTCGCTTGAAGCTACGTCGGTATTTCCCCAAAGAGGAAGGGATGATGCAGCACAGCGGTGGTAGATATTTACCTCAGAAATGAAACCAAGGTTATCGAACCAGCAGGAGAACCAAGCAACACAATGTAAACATCCCCCGCACACAAATAACAACACCTCGCAACCTGACGTGTTAAAGGGGTTGTCAATCCCTTTCGGGGTACGGCTCTAGAAATTGCGTGTTGACGGGAGAAAGTTGTAATAGATTGAATAAATAGATCGCAAATAAAATAAAGTGCAGCAAAGTATTTTTGGATTTTCGGTTTAATAGATCTGAATAAAAATGCAAAGGAAAAATAGATCGCAAGCAAATATATGAGAAAGAAGACCCGGGGGCCGTAGGTTTCACTAGTGGCTTCTCTCGAGAAAAATAGCAAACGGTGGGTAAACAGATTACTATTGGGCAATTGATAGAACTTCAAATAATTATGATGATATCTAGGCAATGATCATTTCATAGGCATCACGTCGAAGATTAGTAGAACGACTCCTGCCTGCATCTACTACTATTACTACACACATCGACCGCTATCCAGCATGCATCTACTGTATTAAGTTCATGGAAAACGGAGTAATGCAATAAGAACAATGACATGATGTAGACAAGATCCGTTTATCTATATGATGGTAGATATAGATCTCGTCTTTTTATCCTTAGTAGCAACGATACATACGTGTCGGTTCCCTTTCTGTCACTGGGATCAAGCACTGTAAGATCGAACCCACTAGAAAGCACCTCTTCCCATTGCAAGATAAATAGATCAAGTTGGCCAAACAAAACCCAAATATCGGAGAAGAAATACGAGGCTATAAGCAATCATGCATATAAGAGACCAAAGAAACTCAAATAACTTTCATGGATATAAAAAGATATAACTGATCATAAACTCAAAGTTCATCAGATCCCAACAAACACACCGCAAAAAGAGTTACATCATATGGATCTCCAAGAGACCATTGTATTGAGAACTTAGTGAGAGAGAGAAAGCCATCTAGCTACTAACTACAGACCTGAAGGTCTACAAAGAACTACTGCTCACGCATCATCGGAGAGGCACCAATTGTGGCGACCGATTCTCCGGGCATTGATTTCCAAAAAATGGCCGTCATGCTTACCAGCCCCAGGTTAACTGTTAGCTGATAAGGCATCAACTTGATACAGAAATTCCAAGCAAAATACCATATATGTAGTACAAGACCATTCTGGCCTGAAAGTACGACAAAGGTTTCTAAAGGTTGATGGCGGAAGCGGTTTATGAAACATCCTCGTCTATGGGACTCCATTTCCCACGGGAACAGCTGACCAGGTTAACTCCTATCTTCGCGAGGCTGCGGTCTCTGTTGCTTAGGTTCCGGGGCTGTCATCACAACGCTCCTCTCCAAGCAAGAAATCTGGCCAAGACAATAGCCAGGGACAAGCCAGTGAGTACTTTGAATGTACTCGCAAACATTATGAACACAGGCATAATTTAACAATGATGTGCTGAAAATATATTATGCTCATGACGTTAGTCACAAAAGATAAGTAAACTCTGATGCGTGCAAGCATGTTATTTGTGAATATGCAATAATATGGTAGTATTCAAAATCATGAAATAAATAACATAAAGAACTTCAAAAGAAATGCCGCAGTCGGGCGTCTGAGCGACACCGCATAAAGGGCTTCAAAAGAAATGCCACAGTCGGGCGTCTTAGCGACACCACATAAATGGCTTATAAAGAAATCCACAGTCGGGCGTCTTAGCAACACCACATAAAGGGCTTATAAAGAAATGCCACAGTCGGGCGTCTTAGCGACACCACATAAAGGGCTTCAAAAGAGATGCCACAGTCGGGCGTCTGAGCGACACCACATAAAGGCTTATAAATAAACAAGAACAATGCCGCAGTCGGGCGTCTGAGCGACACCACATAAAGGTCTTATAAATTAAATACAGTGAGTATCCAGGAGGTAGAACCATCCCAGGGATATTCGATGATGAAAAGTATCACGGGTTAGTCCACCTCGAAAATAATGATCATAATTTATCACAAGTCACAATCGTGATTCCAGGTTTAACAGTTTCACCTCCGAAGACCGACACTAAGACCGACACTTGACCCATCCTGCATCAGTAATCCTTAACCATGGACACGACTATTCAAATAGGTTTAATCTCTGCAGAGGGTGTACTCTTTACACATGAGTAACGGATTCCTTTAGTCCATCGGGACTAATTCCGTCTATGGTCTTTTTGTTGAGAACACACCTAACTTGCACACACCAGCTTAACTCACATGTGTCTGGAATCACCCACGACACCTGTTAAGCGAAACTCTAAGTGGGGAGGCTACAACCTCGACGTAACATGGGATCACAAAATTTATACCGCGCGCAAACCGGGGAGCTACCCCCTTCGGCTACAACCAAAACACCCATGCTCCCGGACCCGGTGGCATGACTACCGGATGCCTCCAGTATCTTCCACCATGGCCTCTCTATACGGTGTGTGCTAGGAAAGGGTTGACAACTTACTGAACCGTACCCTACTTGGTGTAGAGACGAGTGGTAGGACGAAGCAAGTATGGGGGTTACTGGCACAAGACTCGATCTATGGTCGACTCAGGAGGTTGCAATATTCCCTGCAAGATTAGTATAACAATGCAAATACTTCTAACAACAGATAGAAACACCATGCAACACATCCCCTCATGTCATACCGGATACGACCGTCTCGACGGAGGATTAGGGACAAGATCGTGTCTACCCAAGACAGAGGCCTTCCCGTCTTTCCTCCCGGTAGGCATGAAAGGCACATGACGGTGATTTCTATTACAATCATATCAACTCCATTTGCATAAAATTCATTAACATGCATGCATGAGTAGGAACACATCCTCACATAAAATGACGTATGCTCGTGTCGGGGTGGTGTTGTCACCGTGCTATGCAACACACACAAATTTTTACCAGGGTTCAGAATGCTTGCCTTCAGGTCATGGGAAAGAAGGGTGCATCCAAAACATCTTGAAATATTCAAAACTCCTATTTAAAAGAATATATATGAATTATTACATAAAAACAAAACAGCACAAAAAAAGTTGTCTGAATTTTTTTCAAATAAATCTTAAAATAAACTAGACCATATTTGAGAGAGATAGGAAAAAGAATCAATTCATTTGGAGTTGTAATTAAAAAGTTATATACAGTCAAAGTTTGGTCAAAAATCGGTTATTTAAATAAAAACAGAAAAGAAAACGATTTGAATAATTTCGTACACGTCGAAAGCGTAATCTGGAAATACGCTTCCACTTACTCCGCGTGGACCGTGCGTGGTCACTGACAGTGGGTCCTAGGTGGTCCACTAGTCAGGTTTGACTAGTCCGCCTCCCTTCTTCTCCCTCTGTCCCGAGTGGAGGCGGGACTCCGGCGACCATCGCCGTGACGGCAGTCCTTGTGGGAAGCCGAGGAGGGATGGATCCATGGTCGAGGGTGATCCTTCCGGTGGTTGCAGGGTTGACAGAGGTGGAGGGATTTGCGGTGGCGAAGCTCATGGCGGAGGAAAGTTTCGGTGGTAAAGTGGTTTTGGGGCGGCGGTGGTTCCCGATCGAAATCGAGTAGGGGGATGTGATCACGGGAGGAAGGGAAGGTTCCTGGTGGAGAGAGTGGAGAGGGAGAGGCCCTGGTTGCGCCGGAATGGCCTGGTTCGTGGCGGCGGCTAGAGTTGCCAGAGAGAAAGAAGATGACTCTCTCCTCTCAATCGACGGCTAAGGGGGGCACGAGTGGGATGGTGTGAGGCTGCCTGCGTGCGGGTTTGAGCTCGGGGCCTCCTTATATAGCGTGGCTAGGTTGGTCCGAGGCGGCCGGCGATAAGGACGACGGCGAACCGACGTTCTGTAGCAGCAGGAGGACGTGGCGACGACGGGAGCTAGCCGACGGCGAGGATGAGCTTGCGCTGCTCACGAGGCGAGTGGCGAGCCGGTGGCTTTGGCGGTGCCGACACGGTCGGGGCTGCTAGCGCCGACAGCTAAGCCGCCACGGCCATCTGGCGGTGGCGCTGTGGGGTGCCAGGTGGTCGGAGTGGCGTGGCGGTGCAAGGGGACACGGCGTCTTTGGCCGAGGCGGTCACGGGCCAGATTTGAGTCTTGAGGTGTGGCGCGGCTCGGGCGCATGTGGGTGCCAACGACGCTCTGGCGCGTCGAGCACGCCCGGGACATGCTCGACGAAATGCCGTGGCAGCCTAGAGGTCATGGTTGAGGCTGGCAATAAATGTAACTAGTCTAGGGTTAGCAAGGGATCGAGGGACATGGTGGATTGGTCGAGGCTCAAGTTCACCAAGTAAACTTGAAGTCATGCCAATTACTGTGCACTCAGGGTGTTTGACAAAATGCCAAAAGCACCTAGGTAGTTCTTGGAGTGGCCAAATTCTCCAGATCAGTGTCTCTATGGATACAAGAGAGGGTGGTGGGGTTGGTTTGCAAAAAGGAGAAACTTCTTTGGTGCAAGTTTTGCAAAACTTTACTTGGACAGGAGTGAGTGGCATCATTTCATGGACCAAAAGTGTTCCAAAGAGTGCATGCTCCTGGACTTAGGGGTTTTGCGGGGTTGACTACAAGCATGAGAAAACACAAGGTCACTAGAGCAAGAAATAACAGAGTTGCAGAGAAAACACAAGTCTGGTCCAGAATGAAGAAGAGGTCAGTTTCATTCAATTTATCCAAAGAACATCACTATGTTTTTGCATAAAGTTGAATGGCATGCTACCACTGACATCCCATAATTTTGGTGGAGGCTCTAGGGAAATATTTAATTGGGTTGTAGTGCAAAAATGCCCACTGGACTAGAGAAGAAAAACATGTGTAACACTCAAAAATAAGCAATGAAATAATTTTATTAATGCACATAATTGATTTAGAGACATCTCATGACATCTCCAAATTTTGGTTGGAATTTTAAGTGATTCTATCAAATGGTTGTAGTTCAAAAGGAGCTCCAAAATTTAAAACAATTCATTTTAATGATTATAGCTCAGGGTGAAATAATCTAATAAACAATTCTACTGATTTAGAAATTGTTTTAATGAGCTGGCAAGGAAGTCCAATATATTTTTGGAAAGCTTCACTTGGGAAAAAGATAAAACTCCTTAACAATAAAAGAAGAGTTCTGAAAATCCACATAAATAAAAATTTTAAAACTCCTGGCAAAAATTTTAATATTGAAAACTTGGCTAAACTTTTGGGGTGTTACACCAATGGAGGTGGTGAACCCCATCCGAGATGGTGTCTAGATTGGATCTGGTGTTTTGGACTCTGCGACGACTGGATGAATATTTGGTCGATGTTCCTAGAGTTTCTGGAATATTGGGGTATTTATAGAGCAAAGAGGCGGTCCTGGGCACGGAGGTGGGCACAACCCACTGTGGCACGCCTGGGCCTCCGCACGCCTTGGTGGGTTGTGCCCCTCGGGAGTTAATGGTCCTTAATGGGCCATGGTGGAAGAGAGGAGGAGGCGGCCAAGGTGGGGCGCCCCTCCCAAGCCCAATCCAATTGGGAAGGGGGCTGGCCCCCTTTCCTTCTCTCCCTCTCCCTCTTCCTTCTTCTCCTACTCCAACTAGGGAACGAGGGAAACCTACTCCTACTGGGAGTAGGACTCCCCCCTTGGGCGCTCCATGAGAGGGCCGACCCTCCCCTCCTCCACTCCTTTATATACGGGGAGGGGGGCACCCCATGGACACACAAGTTGATTGTTTATCCGTGTGCGGTGCCCCCCTCCACAGATTTCCACCTCGGTCATATCGTTGTAGTGCTTAGGCGAAGCCCTGCGTCGGTAAGTTCATCATCACGGTCATCATACCGTCGTGCTAACGAAACTCTCCCTTGACCTTAGCTAGATCTAGAGTTCATGGGACATCACCGAGCTGAACGTGTGCAGATCACGGAGGTGGTGTACCTTCGATTCTAGGATCGGTCGGATCGTGAAGACGTACGACTTCATCAACCGTGTTGTCATAACGCTTCCACTTTCGATCTACGAGCGTACGTGGACAACACTCTCCCCTCTCGTTTCTATGCATCACCTAGATAGATCTTGCGTGATCGTAGGATTTTTTTTTGAAATTACTGCGTTCCCCAACAAAAAAATCATCGTGGAGTTCCGTGGCATTTGGACTTCATCTGATATTGATTTCCTGCAATGTAAAAAACATGGAAAAAACAGCAACTGGCACTTGGCACTATGTCAATAGGTTAGTAACAAAAAATGATATAAAATGACTATAAAATGATTATAAAACATCCAAGATTGATAGTAAAACAACATGGAACAATAAAAAAATTATAGATACGTTGGAGAAGTATCATCCATACGGCGGGATCCGTCGTTCCATCGTATTGCTCGATGTTCACGGGTTTAAACCCTTCCGGAAATTAGTGCTGCATTACCTCATCGGTAAAGCACATAGGGTGTGCCGCACCTATGTACCGGACGACATCGTGACGGAGTTCGGAGGATGTAGCGACCCGACCTCAGATGGTCAAGTCTCTGTGCTTCTGTGTCATCCCTGGATCGGTAATGCTGACACACACAGTACTCGAAGGATTTATAACAGAGTAGCAATCACACACTTATTACATCGAATGTCTCAAAAGAGAACTTATTACAATAATATGGATGAAGGCCATCTAATGTGATAACAGCGGAAGGCTTGCAAGATAAAGTGAGTCCATCAACTCCAACGGCATAACTGAGCTGCACGGCAATGACCTACAATCCTTACTCCTCGTCTGAAAAGTCTGCAACATAATACGTTGCAGCTCGAGAATGGGTCAGCACATGGAATATGCTGTCAATGTAACACATAGAGTAATGAAAGAATAAGCTATACTACATGCATATATGGCTGGTGGAAAGCTCTATGGTTACAGTTTTGCGAAAAGCCAATTTTTTCCTACCTCAAAGGAATAAATTTTAATTTAACTATCATGATGGTTGAAACATCATTGAGAAGGTATAACCCCAACTCAATGATCCCAATTAAAGTGATTAACAACCCAGCAAAATTAGTTAAGAGTGATGAGATACATGTGAATACTCAAGTACTAGATACTCAGAATTGTCCATAACGGGGGACACGGCTAACCATGATTAGTTTGTACACTCTGCAAAGGTTTATGACTTTTCCCCACAAGACTCGATCGCCTCCGTTGGTTTCTCGTGACCGCATGGTGTTTGAGAGACGGATGACCGAGACACGATCTTCGTAAACATTAACTCTCTACTCCGGATAGATCATACCAAACCTATAAAACCCACTACCTGTGATCTACCTCTTGAGAGCTTCATGTAACTTACTCAACTATGCTAGAGCCCATAATAGCTTGTGGCTGCACACGGAAGTTTCTAGCATGAATAATCTCAGTTCCCTTTGAGCACAGGTGGCGGTCCATAGGAAGATCACACGGGTACCCCGGGATTTCCAAAATAAAAGCAGACAACACTTTGGGTTCCCCAGGTGCCTCAATCCACCCAGATGTGTATTTAAGTTGCCACCTTAAAGTAAACCATTAATTAACAATCTCACATCTGTCGTGAATATCTCTCAAACCCAAACCACGTCTACGAGCATAGCATGACATTATAGGCATAACGTAGAGGTAACTCCCAAGGGTTTGATAGTAACAGGGCAATAGGTTCCTACCTCATCATCTACTTCCCAACCCACAATTTAATGACATCCTAATCATGCAATGTTTGAGGGTTGAGCTAATGCATAAAAACTGGGTATGAAAAGGTATGATCAAGTGTTACTTGCCTTCTTGACGATCCGTGAATCCTAGAGACTCGTAGTAACACGCGCACTCCGGAAATTCTATCGCAAGCAAACAATACATACATAAGTAAACAAGCAAAGATGCACAAACGAAACTTCAACTGAAAGAGGTTGACCGGAGAGTTGAACTTAAGATCTCCGGTTTGCAAAAAAAGAATCAAACCAAACGGAACAACAAAACTCAAACGGCGAAAGAGATAGGGTCCATTTACTAATCTGAACTAGGGTCAAATTTTACAGAGATAAAAACTGGTTTAAGTTGGTTATTCGGAAAGAGGGTTTTGAGATGAAACTCCAGGCGCTTGAATCGCCTGATTCCGATAAACGAGCGAAAAGATAAACATGTTTGGAAATTGTATCAGAAATCACGATCAGAATAACCGCGGAATAAATCTGATAAAAGAAAAGCGACGAACTGCTAAACGAACGAACATTCGTTAACAGAAACTAAACGGTGAACGCGCTCGTTAGAACGAACGGACGAATGGACGTTCGCTAAATAAATAAACCGACGAAATAAACCGATCTATATAAAAAAACGATCTAGGGTTTTATATAAAAAAACCGAAGGGTTTTCTTTAAAAAAAACCGGCGGCGGGGTCGGGTACCTCCGGCGAGGTGCGTCCGTGCGGCGGCTCAAGGAGTTCCGGGTGGGCGGCGAGGGCAGGGCGGCGGCTCGGCGAGGCGGCGACGGCGCGGATCGAGGCTCCGGGCTCCCATGGTTCAGCGGCGGCTCGGGTGGTGGCGGGTGGTGGTGTGGCGGCGGCGACGGTATTTATAGGGGGCGGGGCGGCGGCTTGGGAAGGGGCGGCTCGGCTTGGGAAGGGCGCCTGGTGGAGTCCGGCTCGGACTCGCCCTCGTCTGCACAGAGACGGCGGCGCTGGGGAGGCGGCGGCGCGAGCGGTTTGGCTCGCTACTGGCCTTCGCCCAACAAGGGTCCATTTTTTTAAACATTCCAACAAAGAAAAATTCCTATAAAAATAAATAAAAATCTAAATATTCCAAAACAAGTTTTCTCCGTCTAAATAAAATATTTAGAACTAGAGGAACTTTTCTTGGCCCCTAAAATGCAACTTTTTAAAGCGTGCAAATTTTTCTAGGGCAAATAAAATTCCAAATAAAATCCCAAAAATGATTTTAACATTTTTCCTCCGTTATTTCAATTATTTTGGAGAAGTCATATTATCTCCCTCATTTATTTATTTAAAATGAAATAGTTTTCCGGAGAGAAAATAATTAAAATCCAATATCCTCGTCTTTCATTATTTGATAAAATCCAAATATGAAAATCGAAAAAAAAATCCCCAACTCTCTCTCCGAGGGTCCTTGAGTTGCTTAGGATTTTTCGAGGATGGCAAACGAATATGCAATAAAATATGACATGCAGGGATGACCTATGTATAACATGCCAAATTGAAAATTTGGGATGTTACAGAGGACATCTGTGTTCGGTGCTGATCCCAGACTTGGTTATGTTTGTCATGCTAGGCTTGATGGCCGTCATCTCGTGATCCATAGATGGATCTAGTCTGGCTGGATCTATTGGTCAAGTCCTAACATAAGTCGTACGTGTAGCCCAGAGCTGTTGTCTCCTTGCCTCTATGGCGAGGGGGCGTGGGCTGGTGTTTGGCATAATGAGTCGTTTTGTCCCGTCCACGAGGTGGTCGGTCCGGTTGATCAGCCTGATTGTATTTTGATGGTATTGGCTCAAAGGCCTCGTCGTCGAATTGTGGCAGTGGCCTGCGTCTGGGATAACTTTTAGTTTGGCGCTCAAAGCCATATCCTTCTTCGGAGTCTAGGACCTTGGTCCATCTATCATTGAGTGTATCTTGTTCGACCTGAATCTGCTGCTGTTTCTTTTTTAGGCTCCGTGCGGTGGCGATGAGCCGTCGCTTGAAGCGTTCTTGTTCGAGGGGTTCCTCTGGGACGATGAAATCTTCGTTATCGAGGCTAACATCCTCTTTGGAGGCAGGCAAGTAATTACTATCTTCCGAATCCTCATGATCGGTGTGTTTGGGGCTGTATTGACCCTCTTCCCTTTCATCCTGCTCGAGTGCAGGCTCAACGGGGAGGTTGGGGTCTTCGGTGTTGTCCGGAGTGTCATTATCTCCAGTGCCGGTATTGCTTTCCCTTGCCCAACGGGATCGTGAGCGGCGCCGCTGATGACGATGTTTTGGTGGCTGATCGACGGGCTTATCTTCATCCGGATCTTGAGTGCCATCGTCGTCCTTCTTCTTAGGCTTGTCCACCATGTATACATCGTAAGTAGAATTGGTCGTCCAACGCCCAGTGATAGGCGGGTTTTGACCTGGTTCGGCTCCGACGTCGTCGTCCATGCCATCGATGTCTTTGGAGGCGTAGTCTAGCATGTCGTTTAGGTCCTCGACAATGGCTATTAATATGTCTCCAACTGAAAGTGCAACTATCCCTAGGTGGTTTTGGTAATTCCTAACAACATATAGCTCATTGAGCTAATGCTATTTCAAGACTAATATTTCAGGAAAGCTCAATGATTGGCATGGCATGGATGAGAAAAGTGGACCACTCAAAATGCTAAGGACAAAAGGATTGGCTCAAGATCAAAGCTCAAGACTACATTTTCTATTTTAGTGATCCAAGATCACATTGAGTCTATAGGAAAAGCCAATACTATCAAGGAGGGATGAGGTGTTGCTTAATGAGGCTCTTGCTCAAAATGCTTAGTGATATGCTCCAAAGCCCTCAACAACTTCCTCACATCGACATATGACCTAAACCAAAAGTAAAACTCGGCCCCACCGATTCTTTCTATCCGGCGCCACCGAGTTCAAATGTCATAGCCACTGCCACAAACCCTAGGCAAATTGGTCTCACCGATAGGGATCTCGGTCCCACCAATATGGGATTGTAATCTCTCTGTTCCCTTCGTAACATTTTGGTCCCACCGAGATTGCAATGTAAACTCTCTGTTTCCCTTTTGTAACATTTTGGTCTCACCGAAATGAGCGAATCGGTCCCACCGAGTTTACCTGACCAACTCTCTAGTTAGATTATTACCAAAATCGATCTCACTGGGTTTGTGTAATCGGTCTCACCGATATTACATTATGCCCTAATCCTAAAAATATCGGTCCTACCGAGTTGCATGTCGGTCCCACCGAAAAGCCTAATGGTCACCAGATTTGCTAAATCGGTCCGACCGAGTTTACCAATTCGGTCCCACCGAGTTTGGCAAATTGTGTGTAACGGTTAGATTTTGTGTGGAGGCTATAAATACCCCTCCACCTCCTCTTCATTCGTGGAGAGAGCCATCAGAATGAACCTACACTTCCAAACTACATTTTCTCGAGAGAGAACCACCTACACTTGTGTTGAGGCCAAGATATTCCATTCCTACCATATGAATCTTGATCTCTAGCCTTCCCCAAGTTGCTTTCCACTCAAATCTTTCTTTCCACCAAATCCAAATCCTGTGAGAGAGAGTTGAGTGTTGGGGAGACTATCATTTGAAGCACAAGAGCAAGGAGTTCATCATCAACACACCATTTGTTACTTCTTGGAGAGTGGTGTCTCCTAGATTGGCTAGGTGTCACTTGGGAGCCTCCGACAAGATTGTGGAGTTGAACCAAGGAGTTTGTAAGGGCAAGGAGATCGCCTACGTCGTGAAGATCTACCGCTAGTGAGGCAAGTCCTTCGTGGGCGACGGCCATGGTGGGATAGACAAGGTTGCTTCTTCGTGGACCCTTCGTGGGTGGAGCCCTCCGTGGACTCGCGCAACCGTCACCCTTCGTGGGTTGAAGTCTCCATCAACGTGGATGTACGGTAGCACCACCTATGGGAACCACGACAAAAACATCCATGTCTCCAATTGCGTTTGAATCCTCCAAACCCTTCCCTTTACATTCTTTCAAGTTGCATGCTTTACTTTCCGCTGCTCATATACTCTTTGCATGCTTGCTTGAATTGTGTTAAGATTGCTTAACTTGTTCTAAGTTGCTAAAATCTGCCAAGAACTAAAATTGGGAAACGGCTAGATTTTTATTTGGTCAAGTAGTCTAATCACCCCCCCTCTAGACATACTTTCGATCCTACAAGTGGTATCCGAGCTTTGGTCTCCATTTGCTTTGATTTCCATAGCTTTTGGTAGTCATAGCCTTGGTTTCACAAGCTATGAGAGTATGGTGTCTAGCGAGGGAAATTACCACCGTAGAGGTCCTTACTTTGATGGTACTAATTTTGCTAGTTGGAAGCATAAAATGAAAATGCATATTCTTGGACATAACCCCGCCGTTTGGGCTATTGTGTGTATTGGCTTGCAAGGTGAATTCTTTGATGGGAGAGAACCGAACCGTGAAGCTACCGCGGAAGAGTTGAAGATGCTGCAATACAATGCTCAAGCTTGTGATATCCTCTTCAACGGATTATGCCCCGAAGGATTCAACAAAATCAGCCGTCTTGAGAATGCAACGGAAATTTGGGATACTTTGGTTGATATGCACGAAGGTACCGACTCCGTCAAGGAATCCAAATTGGATGTGCTTCAAAGTCAGCTTGACAAGTTCAAAATGAAGGATGGTGAAGGTGTCGCTGAAATGTACTCTAGGCTTGCTCTTATCACAAATGAGATTGCCGGCTTAGGAAGTGAAGAGATGACCGACAAATTCATCATCAAGAAGATCCTAAGAGCCTTGGATGGAAAATATGATACCGTATGCACATTGATCCAAATGATGCCCAATTACAAAGATCTCAAGCCAACGGAAGTCATTGGAAGAATTGTTGCTCATGAGATGTCACTCAAGGATAAGGAGGAGCTCATAACAAGTCAAGTGGTTCTTACAAAGCCTCATGTGAAGCTCCCACATCATCAAGTGAGAAACAAACCTTCAATGAAGAATTGAGCCTAATGGTGAAGAACTTCAACAAGTTCTACAAGAGTAGAAGCAAAGAAAGAAGTTCCAAGTCAAGGTCCTACAATGACAAAAGGTCTTCTAGTCGAGAGCGTAATTGCTACATTTGTGGAAGACCCGGACACTACTCCAATGAGTGTACAGCCCCCTACAAAAGGAGAGAAGATTCTCCCAAAAGAAGGAATAAAAGAGAAGAATCACCATCAAGAGAGAGAAGGAGTAGAGATGATCGTTATGAATGAAGACCCTCTCGGAGAAGCAAGGATTCGGAAAGGAAGGACAAGTCATCAAGGAGCTACACAAAACAAAGACATCGAGCTCATGTTGGTGAATGGGTATCCAGCTCCGATTCCGACAATCACTCCGAGAGAAGCTATCACTCCGACTCCGAATATACTCAAGATGAAGGTGTTGCCGGTCTAGCACTTGTGTCCGCCAACTCCTACGACATATTTGATTCACCAAATGAAGGAATTGGAAGATGCTTCATGGCTAAAGGCCCAAAGGTATCACACCTCGAGTATGTTGATTTCAATAGTGATGAAGATGACTTATTAGGTGATGATGATTTACTTATTGACAACTCTAGTGATGGATACTATGATGAAACGTCAATTAATCATGCTAATCAAGATGAAACGAATGACAATGATAAGGAGAAGATTGAGTCTCTAACTAAAGAACTAAACACTCTTAAGTTAGCTCATGAAACTATCTTAGGAGATCATCAAGAACTTTTGAGGACTCATGAGAAATTACGTTTTAAGAAGCTCAGTCTTGAGCAAGAGCATGAGTTCTTAAAGGCAATCAATCATGATCTTCGCTAGAAAAGTTCTTATTACATTGCCAAGCGTTTACTCTTATCCACTTACATGCCTCAAGTCAAGTCTAGTAATAAGAACAAGAAAGATTCTTCCTCTAGTAGTAACAATAATCATGCTAAATCCAATGTTGTTGCTTCTAGTAGTTCTCTTGATTCCACTAATGATTCTCTTAGCCAAGTTACACTTGAGAAAGAAAATAGCTTATTGAAGGGAATTATAGAGGAAGGTGTTTACAAGAGCCTTGCCGGGAGTAAGCAATTCGAGGAAATTGTACGCAAGCAAGGAAGGCACCGGAAGAACCAAGGTATTGGTTTTGAACGAATGTTCAATGCCAATGGAGTTGAGTGGGAATAAGATCAATATCCCAAGACGAAGTTTGTTCCCCAACAAGAGAAGTATGATCCTACTTCTTTCAAAGGGACACAAGCTCAAGATGATCTTCCACCACAAGACCACAAGCAAAAAAGGCAAGGATAAGCTTCAAGAGTAAATTGATGCATTTGAAGAAGCACCTAAGGCCTTGGTCAAGTGGGTTCCCAAGACTGATCAAGTTCTACTTCATCAAGTGCAACTACAACTCCAAAGATTCCCATCAAGATGGTGTGGATCCAAAAGAAGAAGAACTAGAGAGTTCTTGAGGGCGACTCCGCCAACATACTTCACTCTTATCATTTTGGCAAGAACAAGTGCAATAAACTTCCACATCTTGCACTAGTTCAAGGAGTCACAAACCCTCTTGTTGGTAAGACAAGGGACAAGGTATCCAAATACTTTCATAGACATCATCTTGTGTATGCATCACTCTATGTCTATGGATATCCTTGTTTGTTCCTTGTGGGACTAACCCGTGTAGGTATTGAAAGTGCAACTCACTCCAAAGGATAGCTCCAAGTGATCTACATCAACATTGAGCATCCACATCTTCAACACCTACATGAAGTCATCATCGACAAAACCAAGGTTAGTTCATCCCTCTTAAGGGGATCTCACATCTAGGGGAGCTTTACTCTAAGAATTGAGCTAAAGCAACTCTAATGGTGTGAACACAACTATGCTTTTATGTAAAAGTGGTAACCCCACTTGTGCTTAAACGATGAGTATGACCTATGATCAAATGTTCTCATTTGACTCCTAAGTCAATATACTCATATATAGATGACCTAGTCATCGCCAATTGCTTGATAGATGCTAGAATTGGTTGTGCATGCTTTGCCACATATTTCATTTGTCATTTTATTTTGTGAGCATGTTGGTTGCATAATTTACTCATTCGAGGACATCCACTTGTTGTTTTGATTGATTGGTTTCTTTTTCTTTTGCCAAGTAGACGGACAAGAATGCCTAAGAACCTTCTCTAGCTATCTATGATTTTCTCGTCTCAAACTCTATTCATGCTACATCACAAAGTTTGATCAAGTCAGATTCGAACCACTGCAGTGAGGAGCACTTGAGTCCCCGATTCATCATAGACTTAAACTTCCAAAACTTCTTTGTGCGTTTGATTCGACCGATTCATCCATTTCGGTCATACCAAGATCACTAAGTCGATCTAGGTTTTCAATCTCGGTGCAACCGATTTGAACTTTCGGTCTCACCGAAGTTCTTTAGAATCGCTTGCTATGCATCTCAGTGCCACCGAAGTTGTTCCACTCGGTCACACCGATGTGGTCGACTATATATATCCCCGGGCCAAAATTTGGAAAATTTTCCGAACCTCTTCACCCGCGCTCAGCCTGCTCTGCCTCCCTGGGTCTCCGGATCGACCTCCTCATCGCCAGCTGCCTCCAGTCGTTGGTCTCCGCCGCCGCCAACGGGATCGTCTCCGCCGTTGCCGCCGTAGCAAGTCCATCGCTGCACTAGGGTATGGACTTGATCTTTGTGCTGTTCTCACTTCGATTCCCTAGCACATTGTTTTGCCATGTATCTTGCCACGATTGAGATCGCTCTATCCAATGAAATCACTCCGTAGATTTGTTATGGATTGAAAATTTAGGGTTAGGTTTCCGCCGGAACCATCTCGGACCAACCGAATTGTTGAAATCGGTTCCACCGATTTGGCTAAGGCCATTGAACATGTGATTCTCAGTCTGACCGAGAATTGCAAATCGGTGTGACCGAGTTCAAGTCTTTGTGAAACCCTAGCAGTCTCGGTGCCACCGAATTGTGACTCGGTCTGACCGAGTTCACTAGTTTAGGTTCCAACAGCTGCTTCGGTATCACCGAGATTTCAAATCGGTAGATCCGAAATGCTTTCTGTGGAAAACTAAAACTAAGTTTTTGACTCATTCTTTTGCAAAAACCTCTGCACTCTGTGATGCTCATCCACTCTACCTCATCTATAGTCTATTCACAGGGTCTCATGGCCGTTGTTTGCATCATGTCGGATCGTAGTGACAACAACAAGTCCGAGGAGCAAGTTCACATGAGTGAGGGCACTAGTCCCTCTAGCAGCTATGATGAAGGTAGCAGGAGCACTCCAAGCAACTTGCCAAAGGCTGCCACAAGGGCCAGAAAGAAGAGAACCTCAGATTCTAAGGATGAGGACTATGTGGCTGCTGACGAAGAGGCCACATCAAAGAAGAGAGTGCTGAAGAAGGAGTATAGCACAGCTGTTGCAACTAAGCCAGGTCTGAAGGCCAAGAAGCCAGCAGGAAGACAACCCATGTCTAAGCCAAGGAAAGTTTCCACAGGAGAGAAAATGGTGTTCACTCTTGAACCCAAGGAAGCTGGAGATGGCAAGAAGAGGAAAGAAAGGGTCAAGAAGACCACTGCCAGAGTTCTTGGCAAGCCATCTATGATGAGAGACTCTGAAGAGGAAGAGGAAGAGGATGCTGCACCAACACCTAAGGCACAAAAGCTTATGGAAGATGCCATAAGATCAGGGGCTGCTCCATCTAAGCCCAAAGAAGCACCCAAGCCAGCTGCTCCAAAACCCAAAACTGCACCCAAGAGAAGCACCAGGAACATCCCAGTAGCAGAGAAGAATAAGGCCCCAGTGCCTGAAGCTGCTATGGAAGAAGAAGATGACGAGTGACATATCTTGAGGAAGTTGAAGCCAAAAATTCTAGATCACAATGATGCTCATCTAGTAGCTGAGAACATGAAGATCAGAAAGGACTCAGGATTGAGACTATGGAGAGAGTCTGATCCATATGCCACCAGGAGAAGGACTATTGTGGACTATAGATTTCACACCAAGGAACAACAGGACTTCTATGAGACAATTCTGCTTGACAAGAAGCCTATAGTGTGTGACATGAGATGGGTCAACTGGGAGTACATTAAGGAGAATGAAGAGCACTATCCTGGAGTCTATGATAGTTTCAAGGCTTGTGGAGTTGATAAGTTTGTGGCTCAGAAGCTCACAAAATGGAATGATGAGCTTATTATGCAGTTCAACTCCACATCTCATTTTTACCCAGATGGAAGGATTGTCTGGATGTCTGAAGGTACTAGGTACCCGGTCGGACAGCTGCGTAATGGGCTCAGTTGATCAATGCCCCAGAAGAACAAGAAGATGACTTGGATGTCTATGCTAAGAATAAGAAGGATCAAAACTCCATGGCTAGCATGTACAAGGAGATTCCGGATGTAGATCTTGAGACTCACCAGTTTGGATCTATAAAACACTTGCCGTCAGGACTGCCTACAATCAACTGGATCCTCAGGCACACTCTTCTGCCCAAGTCAGGTGATCACAGAATGATCAGAGGTCACTCCATCAACTTGCTGCACATTTTTGATGTTCCACAGAAGTTCAAGGTCATGAGCCTAATTGTGGAAACCATAAAGAGGACAACTACAGATCAGAAGAGGAGTTGTGGGTATGCCCCACGATTCAGAGCTGATCAACTCCAAGATGGGCACTGGCACATATCTCTTGGACAAGGAGCACCTGCCCATCTACCCATACTTTGAGGATAACACTATGGTCATGGATGAAAATGAACCATCTTCTGTGCAAGCACAAGCAAAGAGGGAGAAAGCAAAGAAGATGCCAACCATGGATGAGGCATCTCAGTATCTTCTGAAGAGCAAGCAAGATTAGCTTGGCTACTTGATTGCCTCCACTCTGAGGATTGAGAAGGGACTGGCCACCCTGACTCAAAACCAGGAGAGCTTGGAGAGGATCATGGAGCATAAGTTCTATGACTTAGATGTGAAGGTCAATGAGATACAGCCAGTTGTTGAGCAACTTCGGGAGGAAGTGCAGGAGAAGAAGGGCAAAACTACCATCGATACTTTTGCTAGAGTGCCCAAAGGTCGAGATCCGTCTGCTATGCCCATTATGCATACACGAGCAACCTCATCTGCACGAGCTACAGCCTTCGTGCCACCAGCTCCAAAGACTCCACTCCTCCAAAGACCATCTACATCGATCGATGCCTTCGTTCTTGGAGTTCTGTCTACACCACCACGAAGACCAAGCTCGAGTGTCGATCTAGCACTATGCATTTTTATGAACTTTTGGTAACTTGTTGCCAAAGGAGGAGAAAATGTATAGATCATAGGCTTCGAGAGAGAGTGTTGCTTTTGTTCTCTCTTGCGTTTCTCTTTGGTGGTTGAACTTTGTTATTTGCTTGTTTGAGATACTTTATGCTTGTGTGTGATACTTGGATGATCATGTGTTTGATCATATGCTACCTTAATGCTTGTTAGATGACGTTATCCTTTTTATATTCCCATATGATCATTCACCTTGCTTGGTGATGAGTGCATGTATTTTAATTATTATCATTTTGAGCGCTCCGCCAAGATGTATGTGACATGGAAGAGTAACCCATGATCCTAACTCTTTGTGCATTTGCAGTCCAAAGCAAATCTTAAACTATGCACAAATTTAGGGGGAGCTCTTGCTTTTCACATACTTCTCAAAGCGACAATGCTTTTCACGCTTATTATCATTTGTTGAAGCTTTGATCTATATGTTGTCATCAATTACCAAAAAGGGGGAGATTGAAAGTGCAACTATCCCTAGGTGGTTTTGGTAATTCCTAATAACATATAGCTCATTGAGCTAATGCTATTTCAAGACTAATATTTCAGGAAAGCTCAATGATTGGCATGCGCATGTATGAGAAAAGTGGACCCCTCAAAATGCTATGGACAAAAGGATTGGCTCAAGCTCAAAGCTCAAGACTCTACATTTTCTATTTTAGTGATCCAAGATCACATTGAGTCTATAGGAAAAGCCAATACTATCAAGGAGGGATGAGGTGTTGCTTAATGAGGCTCTTGCTCAAAATGCTTAGTGATATGCTCCAAAGCCCTCAACTACTTCCTCACATCCACATATGACCTAAACCAAAAATCAAACTCGGCCCCACCGATTCTTTCTATCTCGCGCCACCGAGTTCAGATGTCATAGCCACTGCCACAAACCCTAGGCAAATCGGTCTCACCGATAGGGATCTCGGTCCCACCAAGATGGGATTGTAATCTCTCTGTTTCCCTTCGTAACGTTTCGGTCCCACCGAGATGAGCGATCGGTCCCACCAAGATTGCAATGTAAACTCTCTGTTTCCCTTTTATAACATTTCGGTCTCACCGAAATGAGCGAATCGGTCCCACCGAGTTTACCTGACCAAATCTCTGGTTAGCTTATTACCAAAATCGGTCTCACCGGGTTTGTGTAATCGGTCTCACCGAGATTACGTTATGCCCTAACCCTAACCATATCGGTCCTACCGTATTGCATGTCGGTCCCACCGAAAAGCCTAACGGTCACTAGATTTGAGCAAATCGGTCCGACCGAGTTTACCAATTCGGTCCCACCGAGTTTGGCAAATTGTGTATAACGGTTAGATTTTGTGTGGAGGCTATAAATACCCCTCCACCTCCTCTTCATTCGTGGAGAGATCCATCAGAACGAACCTACACTTCCAACTTACATTTTCTGAGAGAGAACCACCTACACTTGTGTTGAGGCCAAGATATTCCATTCCTATCATATGAATCTTGATCTCTAGCCTTCCCCAAGTTGCTTTCCACTCAAATCTTCTTTCCACCAAATCCAAATCCCGTGAGAGAGAGTTGAGTGTTGGGGAGACTATCATTTGAAGCACAAGAGCAAGGAGTTCATCATCAACACACCATTTGTTACTTCTTGGAGAGTGGTGTCTCCTAGATTGGCTAGGTGTCACTTGGGAGCCTCCGGCAAGATTGTGGAGTTGAACCAAGGAGTTTGTAAGGGCAAGGAGATCGCCTACTTCGTGAAGATCTACCGCTAGTGAGGCAAGTCCTTCGTGGGTGACGACCATGGTGGGATAGACAAGGTTGATTCTTCGTGGACCCTTTGTGGGTGGAGCCCTCCGTGGACTCGCAAGAATCAAGTTACCCTTCGTGGGTTGAAGTCTCCATCAACGTGGATGTACGATAGCACCACCTATCGTAACCACGACAAAAACATCCATGTCTCCAATTGCGTTTGAATCCTCCAAACCCTTCCCTTTACATTCTTGCAAGTTGCATGCTTTACTTTCTGCTGCTCATATACTCTTTGCATGCTTGCTTGAATTGTGTTAAGATTGCTTGACTAGTTCTAAGTTGCTAAAATCTGCCAAGAACTAAAATTGGGAAAAGGCTAGATTTTTATTTGGTCAAGTAGTCTAATCATCCCCCCTCTAGACATACTTTCGATCCTACACCAACGTATCTATAATTTTTGATTGTTCCATGCTGTTATATTATCAATCTTGGATGTTTTATAATCATTTTATATCATTTTTTGGTACTAACCTATTGACATAGTGCCAAGTGTCAGTTGCTGTTTTCTGCATGTTTTTTATATCACAGGAAATCAATACCAGACGGAGTCCAAATGCCACGAAACTCCACGGAGATTTTTTATGGGCCAGAAGGAACACAACGGGCCCTGGCTGCACCTAGGGGGTGCCCCGAGGAGGGCACAACCCACCAGGGCGCCAGGAGGCCCAGGCGCGCCCTGGTGGGTTGTGCCCACCTCGGGAGCCCCGGACCGCCTCTTTGCTCTATAAATACCCCAATATTCCAGAAAACCTAGGAACATCGATGAAATATTCATCCAACCGCCGCAGAGTCCAGAATTACCAGATCCAATCTAGACACCATCTCGGATGGGGTTCACCACCTCCATTGGTGCCTCTCCGATGATGCGTTAGTAGTTCTTTGTAGACCTTCGGGTCCGTAGTTAGTAGCTAGATGGCTTTCTCTCTCTCGCTGAATTCTCAATACAATGGTCTCTTGGAGATCCATATGATGTAACTCTTTTTGCGGTGTGTTTGTTGGGATCTGATGAACTTTGAGTTTATGATCAGTTATATCTTTTTATATCCATGAAAGTTATTTGAGTTTCTTTGATCTCTTATATGCATGATTGCTTATAGCCTCGTATTTTTTCTCTGATATTTGTGTTTTGTTTGGACAACTTGATCTATTTGTCTTGCAATGGGAAAAGGTGCTTTGTAGTGGTTTCGGTCTTACGGTGCTTGATCCTAGTGACAGAAAGGGAACCGACACGTATGTATCGTTGCTACTAAGGATAAAACAATGGGGCCTATCTCTACATAGATAGATCTTGTCTACATCATGTCATCGTTCTTATTGCATTACTCTGTTTTTCCATGAACTTAATACACTAGATGCATGCTGGATAGCGGTCGATGTGTGAGTAATACTAGTAGATGCAGGCAGGAGTCGGTCTACTAATCTTGGACGTGATGCCTATATAATGATCATTGCCTGGATATCGTCATGATTATTCGAAGTTCTATCAATTCCCAACAGTAATTTGTTTACCCACCGTTTCCGATTTTTCTAGAGAGAAGCCACTAGTGAAACCTACGGCCCCCGAGTCTTCCTTCTCATATATTTGCCTTTGTGATCTACTTTTCTCTTGAATTTATTTTCATATCTATTAAACCAAAAATACAAAAATACCTTGCTGCATTTTATTTCTATTTATTTCATTTGCGACCTATCTTTCAATCTACTACAAATTTATCTCACTTCCGTTTGCCTATCTCGAGGCGCCGTACCCCGGAAGGGATTGACAACCCCTTTAACACGTCGAGTTGCGAGGATTTGTTATCTGTGTGTAGGGGCTGTTTATGCTGTGTTGCTTGGTTCTCCTACTGGTTCGATAACCTTGGTTTTATTCTGAGGGATATACCTACCGCCGCCGTGCTGCATCATCCCTTCCTCTTTGGGGAAATACCGACGTAGCTTCAAGTGACATCAAAAGGAATTTCTGGCGCCAGTGCCAGGGAGGATCTTCAACATATACCAGGTTCGTAATCACAAATCTCATCTCCTTGCAATTTTCATTATTTGCCATTTGCCTCTCGTTTTCCTCTCCCACACTTCACAAAAATTTGCCATTTTATTCGCCTCTCTTTTCTGTTCGCCGTTTTCTTGCCGGATCTATTTTTGTGAGCAATATTGTTTGCCGTTATTATCGTTCTAGATAGTTCTTCCTCTATTGCTTGCACTCCCGAGAACAAGGTTCTCAACTTTAAACAAAGGGGAGGAGAAAATTTAAAAGATGCTTGGTATAGAATTTGCAATGCTCATAATAGATCTATTCGTAAGAAATCTACCATTGTTCTTCTTTGTTGCTTCTATGTTGGCATCACCACTTGGTATAGATTCGTCCTTGATACGGTTACCGGTGGAAATTTCTTGATGTGTCCCTCTCTTGATGCCTTTACTGCTATGGGAAATTTAGTGGGCTCACCACCTCTCATGATTAATGAAACAACTTTGACTCTTGAGCATGTTATGGAAAGACTAGATGCTATTGAAAGGAAAATGCTCACCGAAGATCATATGGAAATTATAGATAGAAAGTTGCATAAGTTTGCCACCAATATTGGGTCAAAAGCGGGAGATAGTTTTAAGTTGCTAAAACAAAAGGGTACCGTAATCCAAGAAAGAATAGAAGAAAGCCCGTCTCGGATTGATAAATTAGAGGAAATCTTTAGTAATCTAAGCACGGCTTTTGCTTCCGCTAAAACTACCAAAAGAACACCCATAAAAATTGGCAAAGTTACCAAGAACAAGGGTGCAACTTCTAGTAGTGGTAATAAAGAAGATCTTAAGATGATTAGCACTCACCCGGATTTTTTTGAAGTGATAAGAGATCCTTTTTGCAAGAATGAATTCTTTCAATTTATTCCTAGGAGTATTATCATTGAAGATCTTTATGCTAAATCTTTGAAGGATCCTAAGAGTTTGATTGAAGAGTTGGACAAGGATGACAAAACTTAGATCTTTGCTTTATGCCTAGCTAAGGGCGTAAAACTATAGCGCTTGTTGGGAGGCAACCCAATGAATAAAATTTATTTTTTCTTTTTGTTTTTGTTCGTGAGTGTTAGCACAATTATGCTACTGTTATGATTGTATTTTTTTGTGTTTTAATTAGTGTTTGTGCCAAGTAAAACCGATAGGATCTTCTTGGGTGATAGTTGCTTGATCTTGCTGAAAAAGACAGAAACTTCGCGCTCACAAAAACAATTCTCATTTTTTTTATAAGAAAGAGGTTTTGCCTAGTTCTTTTTGCATAAGATTAATATACAAATTACCCAGGCCTTCCTATTTTTTTTCAGAATTTTTGGAGTTCCAAAAGTTTTTGTCAGATTGCTACAGACTATTTTTGTTTTGACAGATTCTGTTTTCTTTGTGTTGTGTGCTTATTTTGATGGCTCTATGGTTTTGTTTGCTGATTTTTTGCCATAGAAAAGTTGGAATATAGTAGATATAATACAAAAACAAAATATGAATTGGTTTGTTACAATACTTATAGTAGTGGTTTGCTTTTTTATACTAACAGATCTCACGGAGGTTTTGTTGAGTTTTGTGTGATTGAAGTTTTCAAGTCTTGGGTTATCTTATGATGGATGAAGGAAGGATAGAAGAGCCTAAGCTTGGGTATGCCCCGTGATCCCAAGCTATTATCCAAAAATGAGCAACCAACTAAGCTTGGGGTTGCCCCCGAGTGGCATCCCCGCTTTCTTCCAACGACCATCGGTATTTTACTCAAAACTATATTTTTATTCGTCACATGATATGTGTTTTGCTTGGAGCGTCTTGTATGATATGAGTCTTTGCTTGTTTTATTTTGTGTTTTAAGTCATCAATCCTTGCTGGACACACCTATTTGAGAGAGCCAAAATTATGTCATGACTTGTTAGAATTGATCTCTATGCTTCACTTAAATTTTTATGAGCTACTGACTTGCTCTAGTGCTTCACTTATATCTTTTTGAGCACGGTGTGCTTAGTATTTTTTGAAGAAATGCTCTCTTGCTTCACTTAGATTTATTTGAGAGTTAGTAATTTTTTTAAGAAATTCTCTCTTGCTTCACTTAAATTATTTTGAGAGAAAGAAAGAAAAAAATATGCTCATGATCTTCACTTATATTTGTTTGAGCTTATGAAAAGCAACACATGAAAATTAGTCCCAAAGTGATAGATATCCAAGAAGGATATAATAAAAACTTTCATGAAGATCATTGGACAAAATAAACTTGATTCTTAGTGATAGTTTTAGATATGATGATGTGATATGTGAGTTATGTTGATGAGTAATTATGCTTTAGTAAGAATATTGGTGTTAAGGTTTGTGATTCCCTATGAAAGTACGAAAGTCAATAGTCATGCAATGAAATTATATCCTACTTGTGGTGCATTATTTGGTGTTAATTATGCTTATGAGATTATTCGTTCTTGGTTGGTCACTTCTCGATCTTTTTGATAGCCTTCATTTTGCACCAAGTATGATCTCTACTTGTGCATCCAAAATCCTTTAAACCTCCACATGAGTCCACTATATGTACCTATATGCAGTATTCTTTTGCCGTTCTAAGAAAATTTGCATGTGCCATCTCTAATTTTCAAAATAAACTTCTCTTTTGTGTGTTTGTTTCGCTCGCGGAGTGGTGAGGGGTGGCTAATATTTTCCATGCTGGATGTGTTATTCTCACGATGAGTTTTTATTCACTTGTCATTGCACGAGAGTAAGGCAAAGGTTTTAGGGATGCCCAGTCCCGAAATGCAAAAATGAATTTACTTATGTTGTCAAATAATAAATTCCTTGGAAAGTGTTGGTATGGTGGGCAACCGCGGATACGGCTATCCATGGAAAGTGAAAGTATGGTGGAAAAAGGAATAAAATTTATTTTCTGTTTGGGAACCGCCTATGATATATCTAGCATGGAAAGTGTTGGGAACTCTAAGTCGTTTTCGTTGGTGGGATGGATACACCTCCCAAAATGTTTTTATCTCTAATTTTTCGCTTTGAGCTCTGGCACCTCTACAAATCCCTACTTCCCCCTGCAAAGGGCCTTTCTTTTACCTTATGCAATTTTTATTTTTGAATTTGAGTCTCCGCCTTCTCTTATAAAAGCACCAACTAGGAGACAATATGATCGTACTTAAGTATTGGGTGTAGCTAATATGCGAGTGTGTTTCATGAATGGATCAATGGTTGAGCATGATGGTCTTGGGATAACTTATTTTAGCATTGATATTTCGAAAGACATGGTTGCTTGTTGATATGCTTGAGTATCTAAATTATTATGTCAAAACTAGACTATTTCTTTGGATCACATAAAAGTCCAAATGTCCATCCTATAAAGAAAAGAATATGATATGACATTGTTGAGGATATAGCTACTGAGTGTAAACCGGCCAGGAGGGCCCGGTTCACCCTCGACTATGCTGAAGCCCATGAAGATCCAGAAGATGGCGTTTTAATAACGAAGCTTAGAAGCCCACAACCCAAAGGCGGATGAGGGCCCATAGTGGTAAACCGCCATGACTATGTAAACTTGTAATATAAGTTAGGAAAGGAGAGACCGAGCCGGACACTTTGTATGAGTCGGCCTCGGGGCTTTGTAGACCGGCCGGGCGTCAACCTGTGTATATAAAGGGATGACCCGGCGGTGGTTCAGGGACGACAGACAACAACTCGAGACTCAGGCAAGCGTATTCCGCTCCCTGGTCCTCGAAACCCAATCAATCCCATCACAACTAGACGTAGGCTTTTACCTACATTGAAGGGGCCGAACTAGTATAAACTCCCGTGTCCCTTGTCCGGTTTAACCCCTTCAAGCTAACCCGTTGCGATGGCTCCACGACTAAGTCCTTTCATGAGGACATCTGACGTGTTAATTCCACGACAGTTGGCGCCCACCGTGGGGCTATCGCACGATGGTGTCGAGTTCTTGAAGGGCTGCTCTAAAGGACTTAAGGGGTACGTGATCGGCCGGATGACCAAAAGTCGTCGCGGCAAGCTCCACATCGACGACGAAGGATGGGGCCCCGAGGCCGGCTCGATCGCGTACGGGTACCGGGTCCCCTTGGGCGGAATTCACGTCTTCATCGGCAAGATCGGCGAACTGGCTCGAGCCGGACATCCGCACCGACCTCGCCGAGACGGCTCAGCGGCGAAGTCCAGCCGGGTTAAGCCCGCCGTAAAGCGTGCGTTAATAGGATGTGTCCATGGGGTCGGATCTAAACCGTGTCTCAAGGCGAGACGGCCGTATACTCGACGGCGAAGTCATCCACCGCAAACCGAGTCCTTGTACCAGATCCATAGCGGTGTGTTCGAAGGATATTCCGATGGCAACAGTATTCCGGACCTCCTTGAACCGCCAAGTCGGGTTGCTGTTTACATGGCCGGAACGCAGCCCACGTTGCAGTCTTCATCCACCGCAGCGACGAACACCGGATCAGCAGCCGCGGCAGGGGTCCCCGCCGCCGTCCGGCGCAAGTCCTCTCCGGTTTGATGGATGCCTGGGCGACCTTGTTGACCGCAACAGTCACCCCGGAGACGCGGGATCAGCACAATGCGGACGGCGAAATCAAGGACCAAATAGCACAGGCTAAGGAGGACCTGGCAGCTGAGGATGCTAGGATGGCTGAAGAACGGGCCGCTTTGGATGCTCAATCACAGCGGATACAGTACGTAATTACCAGCTCATGCCGGATCGGACCGCTTCGCAGGATGTAATGCGAAGGAAGTACCGGTCACGCCTGTCACGCCGGTTTACGAAGGTTAAATCTCTTTCGCACGCCAGGCCGGGCGAGCGATCCGGCAAAGAACTCGACGGAGGCGCCTAGGACAGCTCCGGATCAACTACGGATAACGGAGCCACCCCGACGAACAGATAACCCGCCGCAGTATGTGTCTACACCACCGGGTCACTTCTCGAGCCCTCTAGATAACATGATTGCTGCAGCTTCACGCCTGGCGGCCATTCCAATGGAAGGTGATTCAATATCAGCAGTTGAAACGCGGCGGGCGAGAGATCTTTCCAAACCGCCGTGGTGCAGCAGCAGGCTTATTCATATAGTCGGGATAGAATTCATTCAACTCCTTGTCCGAGCCCAAATTATAGCAGGCGTATGGATGAACCGGAGGTGTCTAGCAGCGCACGGCATCGCAATGCTCAAGATGTGGTGGATCATGGCAGGGCACGAAGGGATGCCGCTTTGGGTCGTTATCAACCCGCCCCGGTTCAGCCAAAGAAAGATCATTGACCGAGGCACCGGCTTGCCTTCAATTCACGGGAGTGCCGTGCCTTATTCCGGCTCTCCGTAATGTGCGTTTGCCCAAAGATTTCAAGGGTCCATGCAAAGTGCCTAACTACACGGCGGATCAGCCACCTGAGGCGTGGGTTGAGAGTTATGAGATGGCAATGGAGATGCTAGATGTAGATGAAGCGGCTTGCGCAAAGTACTTCACGATGGTGTTGGAGGGAACAACCCGTACTTGGTTGAAAAATCTGCCAGCTAATTCCATCGAGTCATGGGATCAGTTGAAGGCCCGGTTTATAGCCAATTTCAAAGACACGTGCAAGCAGCCCATGTCCATTGTGGATCTGGATGCTTGTGTTCAAGGAGAGAACGAGTCCACAACTCATTGGGTGCACCGGGTTTCGTAAGTTTTACACTCGTCCGACCGGATTAACGCTGGTCAAGCGATTATCACACCGGAGCGCAATTGCCGTTTAAGTCACCAAGATGAAGTTGGGACGGCTCAAGCGCCACCGCAATGACATGGGAACCCTCATGGCAGCCTTGGTAAAGTATGCCGATTCGATAATACCAAGGATCCCGATTCGATAATGAGAAACCGGAGAAGGGAAAGAAGAATGGCGGTGCGAAGGATAGCAGCACAACCAATAAGGCCATGTGAATAATGGTATGCTTAACGCGGATTCAGATTTTGTGGCTAACGCTAATGTGCAGCGCCGAAAAGGTAAACCGCCCCAGCGCGGTGGGGCGATGAATCTGGAGCGTTTGTTGAATCAGCCCTGTCCGAAGCATGGGACCAAGGAGGCTCCTGCAACGCATCTCTGGAAGGATTGTCACATTATGAAGGAGTTCAAAAACTCTGATCTTTTCCGGTATGATCAAGGTCCGTCGGGCGGTTCAGGTCTAGATTTCCATGGTGGCGGCGGTTCGAACTCTGGGTTTCAGAGTAATTATGGCAACCAGAACAACCAAGGTGGTAATAACCAGCAGAATAATCAAGGGAATCAGCAGCTGTCGGGTTACCAGAGTCACCCAAAGCAGTTGAATGGTGGGCAGTATCATGTGTTCACCACTAGTCTGTGCAAGCGTGATCAGATGCTTCACAAGAGGGCAGTTAATGCTGTTGAACCGGCAGTTCCACGTTATCTGCGGTGGTCGGAACAACCTATTGTGTGGAGTAGGGAGGATCATCCGCCCCGGGTTGACAATCCGGGTCAACTAGCTCTGGTGGTGGCGCTTCAGGTGGGAGGTTATAAGTTCACCAAAGTACTCATGGATGGAGGAAGCAGTATCAATATTCTGTATTATGAGACATTCCGTCGCATGGGGTTGATAGATAAGAATCTTAAACCGTCCAACACTGTTTTTCATGGTGTGGTACCAAGTAAATCGGCGTATCCCGTAGGTAAGATTGCTTTGGAAGTTGTGTTTGGTGATGAGCATGACTCTAGGTCTGAGACATTGACCTTTGAGGTAGTAAGAATCCAGAGCCCGTATCATGCGCTGTTTGGGCGGCCGGCTTATGCAAAATTCATGGCAAGGCCTTGTTATATTTATTTGCAGCTCAAGATGCCGGGTCATAAAGGGACTATCACGGTTCATGGAAGTCAAAAAATCGCGTTGGATTGTGAGGAGGGTGATGCGGCTTATCCGAGGCGGTTTGTGCTCTGTAAGAGCTAAAGTTTTATAAGGAGAATGTTGATCCGCAGATATGACCCTCCAAGAAGCCCACCACAGAGCATGACCCAACACAGCATTTCAAACCGGTTGACGAGACAAAGCTTGTTGACTACGAAACTGGCGATTCGTCCAAGCAATTCAGCATCAACACCATTATGGATCCAAAATAGTAAAGCGCTCATCGAAGTTCATCCGTGAGAACCGACATTTTTGCATGGAAGCCTTCCGACATGCCAGTGTACCGAGGGAACTCACCGAGCACACTCTTAATATTGATCCGAAGTTTAAACCACCAAGCAATTTCTTCGTCGCTTTAATGAAGAAAGACGCAAGGCAATTGGTGAAGAGGTAGCCCGCTATTGGCTGCTGGTTTTATCGTCAAGTGTTTCATCCCGAGTGGTTGGCTAATCCGGTCTTTGGTTCTTAAGAAAACGACACTTGGCGTATGTGTGTGGACTACATGGACTTGAATAAGGCTTGCCCGGCTGATCCCTTTGCTCTCCCGCGTATTGATCAGATCATTGATGCGATGGTGGGTTGTGAGCGCCTGAGTTTTTTGGATGCTTATTCAGGATATCATCAGATCAAGATGGCAATTAAGGACCAGGAGAAGACAGCCTTCATCACTCCTTTTGGAGCCTTCTGCTATGTCTCTATGCCCTTTGGGCTCAAGAGTGCTCAGGCAACTTATCAACTTGTGTGCAAAATTGTCTTCACACGCAGATTGGGCGTAATGTTCATGCTTATGTAGATGACATTGTGGTAAAATCCAGGAAGAAGGAAACATTGATCGATGACCTCAAGGAGACGTTTGACAATCTTCGGATTTACAAGATGATGCTTAATCCGGATAAATGTGTTTTTCGTGTTCCGGCAGGAAAGCTTCTCGGGTTTCCGGTATCCAACAGGGGCATTGAGGCTAACCCAGGAAAAATTAAGGCAATCACATCCCTGGCTAAACCGAAGTGTATCAATGATTTTCAGCGTCTCGCAGGTCGGATTGCAGCCCTTAGCCGGTTTATCAGCCGTTTGGGAGAGAAGGCAATTCCTTTGTATCAGATGTTGAAAAAGACGGATGATTTCGTCTGGAGTGACGCAGCCAATGCGGCCTTTGAGGAGCTAAAGCGGCAGTTGGTTGAACCGCGGTTCTTGCAGCCCCGATTGATCATGAGCCTTTCTTTGTTATACGTGGCTGCCAATGCATGAGCGGTCACAGTGGCGCTTGTGGTTGAGCGTAAAGAAGTCGGGAAGGAATATCCGGTTCAACGACCAGCATACTACATCGTCAAGTCCTGATCGAGTCAAAACAACGCTATCCACATTGGCAGAAGTTGGTGTACGGGGTTTTTATGGCCAGTCAAAAATTCAAGCAATATTTTCAAGGCCATCCAATCACAGTGGTTAGTTCTGCTCCTTTGGGCGATATAATTCAAAACAGGGAAGCAACTGGCCGTGTTGCAAAGTGGGCAATCGATACGGTTTAAAGTATGTCCTCCGCTTGATGTTTCCTTGTACTAACAACGCAGCTGAGTACGAAACTTTACTCCATGGTCTCCGTGTGGCCAAAGAGATGAACTTAAGTCGAGTTCGTTGTTTCGGAGATTCTGATCTGGTGGCTCAACAAGTTTCTAGTACTTGGGATTCTAAGGATCCACTCATGGCGGCTTACAGGCGCGAGGTGGATATTGTGGCGGGTCATTTCAAAGGGTATCAGGTTGAGCATATCGATTGGCGCAAAAATGAAGCAGCAAACGCTTTGAGCCGGCTTGGATCTTAGCGTAAACCGGTACCTCCTAACACCTTTTTAGATATCTTGCATAACCCGTCTGTTAAGGTGCCTACAGAAGAGGATTTGGCTGTTCCGGATCCGGAGGCTCAGTTGGTGGCCGCTTTACACGTTATACCAGATTGGACGGTTCCATATCTGGCGTATATGAGCCGGGGCGAGCTACCAAATGATAAAGTCCTGGCTCGACAGATAGTCCGTGGTCCAAGTCAATGGTTATTCATAATGGCGAAGTTACACACCAGAAGGCCTCGGGCGATTTCAGCGTTGTGTTTCTCCTAAGAAGGCCAAGAGATCCTACGGGAAATTCATGAAGGGGATTGTGGTCATCATGCCGGTTCAAAGTCCCTGGTTGCAAAAGCTTTTCGTCATGGGTTTTACTGGTTGACAGCTCATGCTGATGCGGAGGATCTGGTAAAGCGATGTGATGCGTGTCAAAAAAATTCACGCAGAGCTCATATTCCGGCTCAGGAACTACGGATGATTCCTATTACTTGGCCTTTTTCTACTTGGGGGCTTGATATGGTGGGACCCTTTAAATGTTCTCAAGACAAGAAGACCCACCTGTTGGTGGCAGTTGATAAATTCACCAAGTGGGTTGAAGCGAGCTCATAGCAAGTGTGATGCAGCTACGGTGGTTCAATTTCTCAAAAAGATTATCTTCCGTTTTGGCTTTCCACACAGTATCATCACGGTTAATGGTACCAACCTTTCTAAAGGTGAGATGGAGGATTTCTGTAAGAGAGAAACATCCGGCTTGACCTAGCATCTGTGGCACACCCTCAATCCAACGGTCAAGCGGAGCGAGCTAATCAAGAAATTTTAAAGGGTCTTAAACCCCGGCTCATGATTCCCTTGCAGCGGATGCTGGGTTGTTGGGTGGAAGAATTACCTTCTGTGTTGTGGAGTATCGACACCACCCCCAATCGATCAACAGGTTACACGCCTTTCTTTATGGTATACGGGGCAGAGGCGGTTCTCCCAAGTCATGACTCGCCCCGGGTTGCTAATTATGTGGAAGCGGACAACGAGCAAACTCGCCAAGAGGCACTGGACCTGTTAGATGAAAAACGGGATATGGCTCTGGCTCGATCGGTGGTTTATCAACAAGATCTATGGCGTTATCACAGCCGCCGGGTTAGGACAAGAACCTTTCAAGAAGGTGACTTGGTGCTCCGGCTCATCTAGGATCAGACCAACATGCACAAGTTATCCCCGCCTTGGGAAGGACCCTTTGTAGTCAGCAAGAACCTGCACAACGGATCATACTACCTCATTGACGTTCGAGACAACTCACACAATTCTGAGGAGGAGACCCGGCGGCCATGGAACATAGCTCTCCTCCGGCCTTATTACACTTGAGCCATAGGCTCTTTTTATGTACATATTTCGACAATGTATATATTATGATCAATAAATTAATTAGCATACTTTCTCTAAGCGGGGCCTCTGCTATTTTTTCTCAAATATCCTTTGAGTTACATGGGGGCTTCAGTTGACAAAGCGTAGTACTACTGTTAAACCGCTATCAAGCCACAAAGCTTGGGAGCTTCACACCCAAGGGGCCAAAGAGTGTCCGGATGCTATGCACAACTCAAACATAGGCACCCAATGAGCACAGCTCATCACGTTATGGGGGCTTCTTGTGTCAAATACCAAGAAGTTTGAATGGACCCTTGTAGTGGATATCGACCCACGGCTTGGAAGCCCGGTATATTTACCTAAAACCACAGGTTAACCTGCCTTCATCAAGTAAGACACTCCTATCCAGTCATCCCTGCACGACCCTCCTAACGCTTGATATCACTCTCATTGAGACCCTGAACTTGTCACAGTTAAAACGGTGAGTGGTTAGTTGGAGGTCCATCTTAAAAGGCTTTGTTAAATGGTTCAACTCAGCGCCCTGGCAGCCCACAAAAAGCCTCGAATTTGGGCCTGGCAGCCCTCAAACAGCCTTGACTACACGGTTTTATTTATGCTCGCTGAATTTTATGTTAAACCGATTTTCTTGGCTCGGTCAGTCATTTTATTAGCCCGTATTCTTTAAACCGCTTGGTTTGCAACTACACGTTGACAGACCTTATTCTTAAAAACCGGAGTTTGTTAATCCGCCTGGCGTTGACTACCGGTCACCGCCTTTGATCATCTGGTGTGCATCATCACCCGGTATGACTTACTATACAACATCAGTACCTGATGGGGTTATACAAAGAATTTCAGATTTGGGTTTTCACCCTTATTACAATCAAAGTTAACCAGCCAACTAAACAGGTATATTACATCACAGGTATGAATCATTTCATATTTTTATGGTTTGATTATCAATCAACCCTTTTCTTGGGCATTATGACTCGTCCGGCGGTAAACCGCCAAGACCCTGTTTCTTTTTATGCACACACAGGAGTTGCATATTATGATGGCAGCATATCTGAACCAAACTTGGCATTGACATGGCAGATCACGTAAAGTATCTCCTGCACGATGGCAACAGATCAAAATAGTTTTTGCTACCCTATTACAAGGCATTTAGAGGCCCAAAATATGGAATTGTTTCACAACGGACAGTTTCTGACGTATCAACCGACTTGACGGATTAAGCTTCATCGCCGGGTTGATGTGAAGTAGATGGGTCATCTGGCGTTGGTTCAGCCTCGTCCTCCCCATCCAATGGCCGGAAGTCATTGGTGGTCCAGTCAATCCGGGTTAAAGCCTGAAAGACAGCCTCTTCACTTATAAGCTCAGCCGGATCAACGTCAGGGGCATAAGTGTGCTTACGGATTGGTGGAACAAGGTTCTGCACTTCAGGAATAACAACTTCAACCCGTTTGTCGTTTGCATCGTAGAAGGATCGCTGAACCGTCAGATTAGCCTCTTCTGCCAGCTGACTCGCCAGAGGACGCATCTCCCTTGTTACCCGTTTGAGGGCGTCGTTGTCAAATACTTCGCCATTTTCTTGTGCACTGGGGAAACCCTTGGCTATATCAGCCGGATCAAGATCAGCTATCCATGCCTTGGCTCGAGTCAGTGCTAGTAAAGCGTCACCGGCAGCGGATCGCTTTAACTCTTCTATCTCATACCGGCGTCATAGATAGCCGATCCAGCGTGTCCTTGATCGGTGTTGGAGCCGCATTGTCATAAGAAGTGGCGCAGATAACCCGTTGGACGCCGTATATAGTCGTTCAATCAGCGATACGCTGACCTTGAGTTTCTTTCGTATATCAGAACCCAGATGAGCAATGCGCCTGCCTATAGCGGTTTAAGAAGTTCATGTTAAACCGGAGAAAATTTCAAAGCGGAATATTTATAAAGCCTTGGTAAACAATGCTTACCAAATATTGCAGAGGTCATGGCATTGACTTGGCGTTTTAATCCAGTAAGCTCTTCCGTCACCGGTTTAAGAGCTGATTCAGCGTCTTCCGCCCGCTTGAGAATCCAGCCTTTTCAAGATCCCGCTTGGCCTGCTCAGACTTGAACCATTCCTTGAGCTGCTCTGTGGTGGTTAAGGCGGTTTTCAACTCATCCTTGGCCTTGGTGGTTTCTGCTTGTTGGGATTTCAGATTTTCTTGAAGGTCAGCAATTTGTGAGACTTGTTGGCTTATCTCACTCTGCAACAGTAAGAGAACATGTTAATATCTTTGTTAAAGTCCCAAGCATCTAACCAGTTATACGTTTGGCACTTGGGGGCTAATACGGATCATTTTTTATGCTGATTATTGAAGTCCCAAGGATTAATACAAGTTTTAATCATGGCACTTGGGGGCTAATGTGTGTTTGATCAGAAATACACAAGGAAATCTCATAAAGTACAGTATGGAATATACAAAGTCCCGGTTTGACTTTCAAAAGACAAACCGCCCTTGGGGCTACAATGCAATGAAGGTACAGAGCAAAGAGCAAAACTGTTTACCTCATAGCGCTCACGCATCGATGATTTACTAAACCGGCTTCATAATCACGGCTTGTGTAAAGCCGGTTCAAGAAGCCGGAGTGAAGTTCTTGAGCTGAAAGATCGACATAAGCTGACAAATCAGTTTTCTCCTTCCCGTTGCTCATAGGAGCAAATTCGTCCTTAGCAGTGTGCTTTGATAGAGCAACCGGTTTACTGTATGTATATGCGATACCGGTAACAACAACGTCATCATCTTTGGCCGGACCGATGAATTGACATTCTTAACAGGGCTTGGCGCCTTGGTAGCAGGGCTTGGCGGTTTGTTAGCCGGGCTTGGCGGATCAGCAGTTGAGCCCCGTTGTTCCACTGTTGGACTTGGAGGGGCAGGAGGATGTGAAGTATCAACCTCTACATTCGGTTCAACCTCTGGCGGGTTAGCATCAACATTTTGGTTTTTCCCAAATGAGCTGTCTATAGCGACTTCGTGGTCTTCGCCATGAAGCTCGAGTCTTCTCCGGATCAACATCAACAATAGGGTCAGCTGGTCTTGGCTTTCTTACTTAATCGAGCCTTGGCACTACAACATCAAAGGTTAGAATATGGTAAACCGACAAATAAAAGAAACAAATTAAGGAGTAATATACTTACCCAGCGACGAGTTTGAGAGGAGGCATGTGAGTGGTTGATGAACCGCCAAACGAGTTGGAAGAAGCCTCGTAATTCGGGTCAGACGGATTGAGAGGGCATCGGAAGAAACCTTTCAGAGGATAACGTTTTTCAGGAGAACAAGTCACCTCTGGACGACGTTTCTGGGTTGGCGTATCAGCTAAACCAGACGACGTGATTTGTTGACCGCTATGCCAAAGTTGTGCGATGTTCTTCAACTTGTTGTGTCTCCAAAGAAAATTTTGGATCCAAATGAGCAAGGGGGTGAGATTGTTTTACTTTCCGGACTGTGCTGCGAATTCTTTGAACCGGTACAAGATCTGAATCGGAAGAAAGAAGGATTACCTCAACTTTTTACGCTGGCTGGCCTCAGCATCATCCTGGGAATAGTAATTGTCAATAAGATGAACGAAAAAGGAACCAAGTGAGTCAAGTTCTACCTCAGCGTCTGATTCTTCATCTTCTGGCGGATCAGAAGACTCGGTGGTTTTGTTCTTGCCAGCTTTCTTGGTGGCCTTGGTCTTTGCACGAGGATCCCGGGCCGGTTTAGTCCGTTTCCAAAAGGAGCTATTAGCCTGAAATTAAAACAAGGAATGGTTAGTACACAGTCAATACGGACGCAAATCAGTAAAGTATTTAGATGAACTTTATTGCTGGTGGTTTATTGGAAACGCAAAACGGAGCCAACCCGGTTTGGCTACATGCAGAGATCGGTTCATCAAGCATTTTCTTCACCGATTCAGTAACTTCAAGATCGGTTATTACTATTTCGTGATATCGTTGAGGGTCTTTGACATCACTAGTATATTCATGCATCAATCCGGGGCGGCGGCTTAAAGGTAAAATGACCCAAGAAACCCAGCAGCGGACAAGATCAATGCCAGTTAATCCGTTGGCCATCAGAGCCCGGAGCTTGGTGAGTTGAGGTGCAAAATTCTTCCGTTCTGCGGCGGTCAAGCGTAAAGGTAATGGGTGTCCATTGCTAAGCCGGTGAGGGCGATAACCCGGCAAAGGATTTTCTCCATCAGGGGCAGTGTTCCGGCAGTAAAACCAGTTCTGATTCCAATCTTTAGGATGGCTATGATGTTTTGCATGAGGGAAGTCAACTTCTTTCCTTTTCTAAATTGAAACGCCGCCAAGCTCTATGTTGGGACCATCTGAGAATTCCGTACGGCGGTTCAAATGAAAGAAGTCCCGAAAAGTTCCACGGTTGGCTCTTCTTGAAGATAGACTTCACAGAATACTTGAAAGTTGCATATATTGGACACAGAGTTCGGACCAATATCTTGCGGATGGAGTTGGAAGCTTGCGAGGACATCCCGGAATTTTTTTGATCCCAAGTGACTGAATCCCGGTCTAAGTGTTGCATAAAAACAATCACCTCTCCTTCTTGAGGTTCAGTGGACATTCCGATTCCTAACTCGCCAAAGGAGAACCCTTTTGAGGCTAAAACACCGGTGGTGACATAACCGTTGATTTGTGTTTCCGTGATCCGGACGGAACCCAATTGCAAGCATAGAATTGTTTCGCCATTCCTAAGGGGGAACTGAAAGGAAAAACAAGTGCCGGTTTTACAATTTACGGCTTAAGGTGTACAATTCAGTGTTAAACCGGAGAAAAATACTATGCAAGGTTCAGTTGGCTGTTTAAGAGAGGGCTAATGATATATGGCAGATTGGCTATCAAAAGTTAAACCGCCCATAGGCAGAAGGGCCAAGATTCAAAATTTCTACTAAGTGTTGACAGAAACAGGTTTCACATAATGCTCAAATTTATTTGGATCTACCGCACATCTGTAAAGCAATTTTTTCTGTGAACTTTAAAGGCGTTAAGCAGAACAGGGAAGGTCGTATATTCTACAGAAGAAAAGGAAGATCTGCTAGCATTAAAAATGGACGCGGAATAACTACCGCATGAGATCTACACTCCTATTGGATCAAAACTACCACAGCGGAAGGAAGGACGAAGAGGAAGAATGAAGAACTGTACAGATGAGCTCACGAACCCTAAACATAGATCTAAAGATGAAGGAAAGAGGAAACTTACCACTGCAGATTTACTGCGGAGGGGTGCGATGAGTTTCTGATCTGTTTTAGGTTGATGCAGCGGCCTTTGTCGATGCAGTTCTCAAGGGTCGCAGACGGCGGTGGAGCTTCAGAGCTTCGGTGTCGCGAGGAAGAAGAAGCCACATAAGGGGAAGAGAGAGAAGGGCCCTCGGGCCTTATTTATAGAGGAAAGAATAAATGGCAGGCACGAGAATCAAGGAGCCTGAAGCGGCAGAGTGGGTGCGCCTGTCGCCTCGATTTTTGGGATAGCCATTAAGTGAAGGGAATCTTTTAATCTTTTTATACAGAGATGATGTCATGATGGACCGTTCTTTGTGTTCGTAAGATGACGTCCACGGCGGTTTACAAAATTTACAGGAGAAGACAATATGGTGGTCTCTGAAAATACAAGAGGACGCTTACAAGATATTTTTGAAATCAAGATTGACATGAACAAATTCAAATCAATCTGGGGCCTAATGTTGAGGATATAGCTACTGAGTGTAAACCGGCCAGGAGGGCCCGGTTCACCCTCGACTATGCTGAAGCCCATGAATATCCAGAAGATGGCGCTTTACTAATGAAGCTTAGAAGCCCACAACCCAAAGGCGGATTAGGGCCCATAGTGGTAAACCGCCATGACTATGTAAACTTGTAATATAAGTTAGGAAAGGAGAGACCGAGCCGAACACTTTGTATGAGTCAGCCTCGGGGCTCTGTAGACCGGCCCGGCGTCAACCTGTGTATATAAAGGGATGACCTGGCGACGGTTCAGGGATGACAGGCAACAACTCGAGACTCAGGCAAGCGTATTCCGCTCCCTGGTCCTCGAAACCCAATCAATCCCATCACAACTAGACGTAGGCTTTTACCTTCATTGAAGGGGCCGAACTAGTATAAACTCCCGTGTCCCTTGTCCGGTTTAACCCCTTCAAGCTAACCCGTTGCGATGGCTCCACGACTAAGTCCTTTCATGAGGACATCTGACGTGTTAATTCCACGACAGACATGTTAGGCAGAATTCCACATAAAAATTCTGTTTTTGTTACTTACCTACTCAAGGACGAGTAGGAGTTATGCTTGGGAATGCTGATACGTCTCCAACGTATCTATAATTTTTTATTGCTCCATGCTGCTATGTTATCAATCTTGGATGTTTTATAATCATTTTATAGTCATTTTATATCATTTTTTGCTACTAACCTATTGACATAGTGACAAGTGCTAGTTGCTGTTTTCTGCATGTTTTTTACATCGCAGGAGATCAATACAAGATGTAGTCCAAATGCCACGAAACTCCACGGAGATTTTTTATGGGCCAGAAGGAACACAATGGGCCCTGGCTATGCCTAGGGGGTGCCCCGAGGGGGCACAACCCACCGTATGCGCCAGAGGCCAGAGCGCCACAGTGGGTTGTGCCCACCTCGGGTGCCCCTCGGACCGCCTCTTTGCTCTATAAATACCCCAATATTCCAGAAACTCTAGGAACATCGACGAAATATTCATCCAGCTGCCGCAGAGTCCAAAACCACCAGATCCAATCTAGACACCATCTCGGATGGGGTTCACCACCTCCATGGTGCCTCTCCGATGATGCGTGAGTAGTTCTTTATGGACCTTTAGGTCCGTAGTTAGTAGCTAGATGGCTTTCTCTCTCTCGCTAAATTCTCAATACAATGGTCTCTTGGAGATCCATATGATGTAACTCTTTTTGCTGTGTGTTTGTTGGGATCTGATGAACTTTGAGTTTATGATCAGTTATATCTTTTTATATCCATGAAAGTTATTTGAGTTTATTTGATATCTTATATGCATGATTGCTTATAGCCTCATATTTCTTCTCTGATATTTGGGTTTTGTTTGGCCTACTTGATCTATTTATCTTGCAATGGGAAGAGGTGCTTTGTAGTGGGTTCGATCTTACGGTGCTTGATCCCAGTGACAAAAAGGGAACCGACACGTATGTATCATTGCTACTAAGGATAAAACGATGGGGTCTATCTCTACATAGGTAGATCTTGTCTACATCATGCCATCATTCTTATTGCATTACTCCGTTTTTCCATGAACTTAATACACTAGATGCATCTTTGGATAGCGGTCGATGTGTGGAGTAATAGTAGTAGATGCAGGCAGGAGTCGGTCTACTAATCTTGGACGTGATGCCTATATTAATGATCATTGCCTGGATATCGTCATGATTATTCAAAGTTCTATCAATTGCCCAACAATAATTTGTTTACCGACCGTTCGCTATTTTTCTCGAGAGAAGCCACTAGTGAAACCTACGGCCCCCGGGTCTTCCTTCTCATATATTTGCCTTTGCGATCTACTTTTCTCTTGCATTTATTTTCAGATCTATTAAACCAAAAATACAAAAATATCCTGCTGTGTTTTATTTCTATTTATTTATTTACAATCTATCTTTCAATCTACTACAAATTTATCTCACGTCCGTTTGCCTATCTCGAGGCGCCGTACCCCGGAAGGGATTGACAACCCCTTTAACACGTCGGGTTGTGAGGATTTGTTATCTGTGTGCAGGGGTTGTTTACCTTGTGTTACTTGGTTCTCCTACTGGTTTGATAACCTTGATTTCATATCTGAGGGAAATACCTACCGCCGCTGTGCTGCATCATCCATTCCTCTTTGGGGAAATACCGATGTAGCTTCAAGTGACATCAACTATTAAGTGGGTGGTGGCTGGGACGTAAAATTCCCTACTCTCAGCCCCCAGTTCAAGCTAGGCGTATTTCGCGAGTGATACTTACGTGATGGCGAGAGATTGTATTAAGTCCAGCATTTCATTTAAGAGTGAAAGCTGGACAGGTGTCTGAGGATCTGCGGAGCTGGGCTCGGTGATAACCATTTGATCGAGCTCGATGGACGCAGACCTCGAGAGTTCAGAGTTGGTGTCCAGAGGCGAGTTCAGCATCCTGATGACGAGGCAAGTTCCGTTTGAGTCCGGGTCCGCCGACGACGTGGTCGCATCTGGGTCTCCAACTAAAAGCTCCTTGATGGGAGAGAGTTTGGCGGGGTTTATCCTCCCGTCTTCGGACAAAGTGGTCCGCCCCGGATCTAAGGCCAGGGCGGACATGAGAGTCGACCCCTGGATGGGATCTGATAGTAGATCCGTAGGTCCTCCTTCGTATGGGTGGGGAGCGGCGGCCAAGGCTATGAACCCCTCGAAGATCAGGTCCCCTCGGATATCAGCGATGTAGTTCAAACTTCCAAACCTGATCTGGTGACCAGGGGCATAGCTGTCGATTTGCTCGAGGTGACCGATGAGTTGTCACGTAGCACAAAGCCGCCAAACATAAAGAGTTGACCAGGGAGAAAGGTCACCCCGGAAAAAGCGTCGTCGTTGAGACGAGGCGAGCCATTGATTCTTGTGTCGACAACACAACGGGACTCTCAATGAAAGCACCAATGTCGGTGTCAAAACCAGCAGATCTCGGGTAGGGGGTCCCAAGCTGTGTGTCTAAGGATCGATGGTAACAAGGGACTATAGGGACACAGTGTTTACCCAGGTTCGGGCCCTCTTAAAGGAGGTAAAACCCTACGTCCTGCTTGATTGTATTCGATGTGTATAAGGGTTACAAGAGTTGATCTATGTCAAGATCGTAATGGCTAAACCCTAGCTGTCTAGCCTATGGTTCTTCTGATAGCCTCTAAGGACTAAACTCTCCGGTTTATATACACACCGGAGGGGCCTAGGGTTGTACAGAGTCGGTTTGCAGAGGAAGGAAATAGTACATCCGAACACAAAACTTGCCGTCCACGCATATAGGAGTCCTACCCGGACACGGGGGATAGTATTCTGCTTTATCTTCATGGCCCACTAGTCCGGCCCATATCGAATAGATCGGACACCCGAGGACCCCATAATCCAGAACTCCCTCAGACCCATTCAAAAATGGGTACCTAAATCCAAGCATTGATCTCTTGTAGGAGTTTGCTTCCAGTGGAGTGTCATGGTTGCTTGATAGTGGAGCAACAAACCAGAAGCAAGGACTTGGTGGATGATGTGCATCCAATTCCATCTATGCCCACCCATGTCCAATTTGGTGATGCCTCAACTTCTAAGATATTCGGACTTGGCAAGGTGTTCATCTATCAAGATTTAACTATTGAGAAGGTCATGCTTGTTGAGTCTCTTGCATACAATTTACTTTCCGTTCATCGACTTGCACTTATGGGCTTTGCAACATTCTTTGATTTTAATACCATGGCCCTTTTTGGAGCAAGACTCTTAAAGTAGCCTTTGTTGGGCATGTCGAGAACGGTCTCTATGTGGTGAATTTTTTGGAACGACCCACTAAGACCGCGACTTGCCTAATGGCTAAAGTTGATGTAAGTTGGCTTTGGCATCGCTGACTAGCCCATGTCAATATGAGATCTTTGCAAAGTCTCCTCAAAGGTGACCACGTGCGCGGACTAACAAATGTGAGTTTTGCCAAAGACCATGCTTGCAGTGCCTGTATTGAAGGAAAGCTTCATGAAACGGCTCACCGTCCATCGACTATCATCTACTCAAAGAGGCCCTTGGAGCTTCTTCACATGGATCTATTTGGTCCTCCATTCTTTGATAGTCTTTGTGGAAGAAAGTATTGCTTGGTGATTGTAGATGACTACTCAAGATACACATGGGTATACTTCTTCAAGAGGAAGAGTGAGACTCAATAAACCGTCATCAACTTTGCAAATGAAGCTCAACATCAACATAATGCAAAGATCTTGATGATTAGAAGTGATAACGGCACCGAGTTTAAGAACTACACCTTGGATGAGTTTCCTAGTGACGAGGGGATCAAGCACCAGTATGTCACACCCTATACTCCTCAACAAAATGGTATGGTGGAGAGGAAGAACCAAACGTTGATGGATGCGGCAAGGACCATGATGGAGGAATTCAAGTCTCCGTACAACTTTTGGGCCGAAGCCATCAACACCGCATGTCATGCATCCAATAGGCTCTACCTCCGCAAAGGCTTGAACAAGACTCCATATGAGAGACTTACCAGCAATAAGCCCAATCTCAAGTACTTCCGGGTGTTTGGTTGTAAGTGTTTCATTCTCAAGAAAGGTGTTCATTTGTCTAAATTTGAACCTAGAGCTCAAGACACTACTAGGGAAAAGCCTAGCAGTAGCACGGGTTTTTGGCCTACCAGTAGCGCGGGTGACCGCGCTACTTCTACGACGCTACAACTAAAGGTTAGCAGTAGCGTTGGTTTACCCGCGCTACTGCTATATCCACTTAGTAGTAGCGCTTCCTGCAAAAGGCGCTATTGGTAATTACTAGTAGCGCGTCTCGTTGCCCGCGCTATTACTATTATTATGTATTCTATTTCTTTTTATTTTATGTCGTATTCATACACCTTTATACAAGTTTTCATACAGTAGCAATTTAGAGATTGTTTTTACATCATAATGAGTTATTATATCCTTTGGGTGAAAGAATCAGGACTCGTTTCAAGTGGATGGACATCCACTTGAAACTAATCCGCGGTTCTTTCACCCAATGATATAATAAATATCATCATCATCATATCATTAACAACTTATCATCATAATACATCATTGTCATATAACACCTCCTCATGATCATCATTTTCATCAATGAGACATCATATAGCAAGTTGGTCACTAGTCATAATCACAACTCCTCCTCATCATCATCAACTCTAACACATTGTAGCACATAATAATACATTGTACCTAGGACCTACTTCTCTCTCATAGGACCTACTACCGTCTCTTAGGTAAAATAGCATAAAACAAGATACCCTGACTCTCCATCATGGAGAATGGAGATTATCCTGTCTCCAATTCTTGCGCTTTGCACAATGTTGCTTCCAAGTAGCTCCCTACGATTGACCATACAGTTTTTCCAATCTTTGAATGTCATGTCTTCATCGGTTTTAGAAATCCGGTATGAACATGAGTGATTCGTAGGATGACCTGGCCGTAAGTTCAAAAACATCAAGGCGACCTTTCAGAAACATCAGATGAGGCACACAATCCTTCGGAATTTTCTGTTGAAAAACATAGTAATAACTTCGTAGTTAGCAATGTAGTTGAGTTTTTGAAGAATTTATGCAAAAGATGCACGGATGTCATAGTAGTAAAAAATATTACCATGACATCTCCATGGATGTTACCGTAGTTCAACACATGCACTAGGCACGTATTGACCATAATGTGGAGGAGTTTGATAATAGATATTGTAATTCTCAAGATTAGTAATAAATGAGATCAGATGATTTTTCTCCTGATAAGTTAATTCTGAGTCATCGGTGTAGTAGGTTCTGTCTACTATCTTCCAGACATTCTTTGAAGAATGAAAATAAGCTATAAATGGAAATAAGTTGTCAACTATTTTGAAATAAACAATATAAATTACTTAATAACTATGTTTGAGAAACTCACATAGCGGTAGAATTGGAAGCGTATCAACAAGGACCCAAATGTCCATATTGTCTTGGGCGATTTCAGGATCACCAAGATCCATGGTGACAAGCATACCCTCATGAAAATCATACATCTTGCAAAGTGCTTCCCAATTCAGGCAACCAAAATGGGATACACTCTCAAAATTGTGTAGATTTACATCAAAATCCATACCATGATGGGTCCTTACACTACAAAAAAAAGACACATCCGTGACATTTTGGGCCGAACGATTTTTTTCCTGTCATGCTTATGACAGTTCTATGACGATAATTGTGACAAAACCCGGTATCATCATAGATGTGGTGGGCTCCTACTTCTGTGACAAAAAATCATGACAGAGAATGGGCTTTTCGTCCTGGGCGGGCTGGAGACGCAGCTGCATGACATTCTTTGGGCTGTCCATGACAGAGAAAACCGTGGTAGAAGCAAGGGCGAGGAAAATATAGGGGAGTTCCCGGTTACGGTGGGTGGTCAGGGGCGGCGATCGCATTTCTCGTACCACGTTAGGCACGTGGAGTGCGGCGTTGAGCTCTAATCGAACCCAAGCGATTGCCGCAGCGAACTCTGGCGTTCATGAACCCGAGCGATCGATCGATGGCTGTTAACTGAACCCGATTGAGCGATTCCTTCGCTACTACTGCTAACTGAAGCTGATCGAACACTGCCGCCTCGTTCCCTTGATGAACAGTGAGCGTTTTTGGGGGGTTTGGATGAATAGTCCCGGTGGGGGGTTGGATGAATAGGACCCCGTGGTAGTAGAGGCCGTTGCCGCTGGATGAACAGTACCCTCATCGATCGAGCTGGTGGAGGGCTGGATGAACAGGACCCCGTGGAGGGCTGGTTGAACAGTAGCCGGTGGAGGGCTGGATGGATAGTAGCCCGTGGAGGGGTGGTTGAACAGGACCCCGTGGAGAGGGCTAGTTGAGCGATGGCGGTGGAGGAGCGGTGGAGGCTGGATGAGCAGGAGCCCGTTGATGAGCGATCGCAGTGGAGGCTGGAGGAGGTCAATGGTGGATGAACAGGAGCCCGTGGAGGCAGTCGATGGTGGATGAACAGTAGCCCGTGGAGGCAGTCGACGGTGGAGATGGACAGGAGCCCGTGGAGGCTGGAGGAGGTCGACGGTAGCCCGTGGAGGCTGGAGGAGGTCGACAATGGAGATGAACAGTATCCCGTGGAGTCCCGTTTTGCGGTACGCCACACCCCTCCTGATGAACATGACCCCTGTTTCGATCGTAGAGCTCCAACACAAGTCCGTTTCCTCCATTTTGTGGTACGCCACACCCCTCCCGATCAACAGGACCCCGTTTCGACCGTAGGAGGTCCAAGAGAAGTCCGTTTCCTCCATTTTGTGGTACGCCAGACTCCTGCCGATGAATAGGATACCGTTTCGACTGTGGCCGGTCGAACACAAGGCGTTCCCTCCATTCTGCGGTATGCCAGGCCTCGTTTCCATCGGCTGTTCCATCCAAGCCGGTTGGCTCCCGATGAACAGCACGCGTTGCATTGCCTCCCTATGAACACGACGCATTCCGTTGCCTCCCTGTCGTGGTTTTGTCACGGCAGATGTCCTCATGACAGGACTTAGTCGTGGAGCCATCGCTACGGGTTAGCTTGAAGGGGTTAAAGCGGACACAAGGACGCAAGAGAGTTTATACTAGCTCGGCCCCTTCGATGAAGGTAAAAGCCTACGTCTAGTTGTGATGGAATTGATGGGGGTTTCGATGACTAGGGAGCAAACAAGCTTCGCCTAAGTCTTTAGTTGTTGTCTGTTGTCCCTGAACCGCCGCCGGCTCGCCCCCTTATATACATGGGTGACGCCCGTCGGTTTACAGAGTCCCGAGACCGGCTCATAGACGTGTCCGGTTCAGTCTCTAGTATTTCTAACTTACAACACAAGTTACATACTAATGCCGGTTCATGGCTACAAGCCTTAAACCGGTTCTGGGCCTTGGGCCCTTATAGAATATCTTCACGGGCTTCAAGTATACTTGACTACTGATGAAGTTAACCCAGCCTGTCCTGGACGGTTTACGTCCGATAGTAATATCCCCAACATTAGGCCCCAGATTGATTTGAACAGGTTCATGTCAATCCTCAGCAAAAAACTTCGTCTTCAGCAACTTTGTTGTGACGCCCGGATAATTAAGCTACAGTGATCCCACGCTAATGGTGCCACGTCACCACGATTCTTTCTTGCTAGTCTATTGTTAGATCAAAACCGCCCAAAAATTCAAATTCAAAGTTTGGTGAATAATAAAGATTTTCAAACATTAAAATAAAAATGTTCGGGTTGTACTAAATATTACATAGATAAATATGGTATAGTAAACACATTTTTATAAAAGGCCTAAATAATTTAAAATGATTTAGAACAGAAAAGTAAAAAAAATAAAAGAAAAGAAATACAAGAGAGAAAACTAAACTAAAAAAAACAAAGGGAAAGCCCCCTCCTGCTGGGCCAAGTGGCCCAGCTGGCCTCAGCCGTCCGAACTGGCCGGCCCATGCACCCACCAGGCCCAGCCGGCCGGCCACGCCCCTCTCCTTATCCATTCCCCCCGAAACCCTAAGCGCACCCCGATTCACTCGCCCCACCCCACGCGCCCCCCTCGCTTCCCCCCGATCTGGATCGAGGGATCGAGCGCCCCCGTCGCCGCATCGCAGCTCACCATCGCCCGCGCCCCGCCAACCGTCACCACCGCGCCAGACTTCGCCGCGGCGCCCCCTCTCCCTCGATCTGGACGCGCCGTCGCAAGGCGACCTCGCCTCGGTGCCGGCCGTCGCCACCTCGCCGGACCACCGCGCCGCCGCCCGTCGCCGCCTAGTCCTCCACCTCCCCGACGGACGCCTTCCCCGACCTCCTCCCCGCCGGCGCCATCGCGCCTCACCGCCGAACTCCCCTACAACGGGGGTGAGAACCCCATCCCCCTGCTTCCCTCTCCCCGTCGTCCCGCACGTCCATTGCCGCGCTCAGCACGCCGGTCTCCCCTGTTCCGCTGTCCCGCCCGTCGTCCCCCGCACTGTGCGCGTGCGCTCTTCTCCGCGTGGACGAGCGCCGCTCGCGCCCTGGCCGAGCCCCTGCCCTGTTTCGCTCGCCCGCGCCTCCCCCCACCGCCTCCACCATGCCCTCGCCGATGCCAGTGGTCGGGCGCCCGCAGTGCCCATTCGGGCGGCGCCCGTGCCACAATGTCTTCGCTTCAGTCTTGCCCGCACCCGGTAGCCCGCCCCGCTAAGGCCCCATGGCCCTATGACACTTGGGGCCCACGGCCCCAGAACGTTTATATATAACAAAACAACAAAATTTAAATAAATATTAGTAATAAATAATAAATAATAATTAAATTCGTTAATTAACTAATTAATTAATCTTGATTAGACTAATTAATCATTTAATTAACCTGACTAATCTACTAATTAAACTAATTAATTTAGTTAGTTAGTTATAAGTCAATGACATGCGGGATCCACCGTCAGGTTGACCAGTCAACCATGTTGACTGCTGACATCAGCATGACATCATGCTGATGTCATTAATCTATTTTTAGAATTAATTTAAATAATTAATTAAATTCTAGAAATTAATAAAATCTTTAGAAAATCATATCTTTTAATCCGTAACTCGGATTAAAAATATTTTCAACATGAAAGTTGCTCGAGCGGCGAGGCGAACCCGGATCGCAGTTAAATCGCTCACGCACCCTAACCTATCGCACTCGCAACATTCCCCCTCCGGCTCCTCTGCCCGAAAACACGAAACACCGGGGATATTTTCCCGGATGTTTCCCCCCTTAACCGGTACCACCTCATACCACGTTAGGGCACACCTAGCACCGCTCATTGTCACGTCACGCATCGTCGTGTTTATGTTTGCATTGTATTCATTGTTTCTTCCCCCTCTTATCTCCGGTAGACTACGAGACCGACGCTGCTGCTGCCCAGTTCGACTACGGAGTTGACGACCCCTCCTTCTTGCCAGAGCAACCAGGCAAGCCCCCCCCTTGATCACCAGATATCGCCTATTCTACTCTATACTGCTTGCATTAGAGTAGTGTAGCATGATACTGCTTTCCTTTATACCTATCCTGATGCATAGCCTGTCCTTGCTACTACTGTTGTTACCTTTACCTGCAATCCTACATGCTTAGTATAGGATGCTAGTATTCCATCTGTGGCCCTACATTCTTGTCCGTCTGCATGCTATACTATCGGGCCGTGATCACTCGGGAGGTGATCACGGTATATACTATATACTTTATACATGATACATGTGGTGCTTAAAGTCGGGTCGGCTCGAGGAGCACCATGAGTGATTCACGGATTGGGGGCTGAAAGGACCTTTGTCCCGACGGGCCTCTGGGTGGACCTTTGTGGCGGAGCGACAGGGCAGGTTGAGACCGCCTAGGAGAGAGGTGGGCCTGGCCCTGGTCGGCGTTCGCGGATACTTAACACGCTTAACGAGTTCTTGGTATTTGATCTGAGTCTGGCCATTTGGTCTATACGCACTAACCATCTACGTGGGAGTAGTTATGGGTATCCCGGCGTCATGGTATCAGCCGAAACCTTTGTGATGTCAGCGACTGAGCGGCGCGCGCCGGATTGGACCGCGTAACGTGACTTCCTTTGTAATGGAGGTTGCTAGGTCTGCTTCCGGCCGCGTTCGCAATGTGCAGGTGTGCTAAGGGCGATGGGCGGGGCCTGCACTGGCGCTTAGGTTTAGACCGGCGTCTTGGCTTCTGTTGGCCTAGGTCGGGCTGCGGCGTGTTGATCTTCCGCGGCGGGCATGACCGAGAAAGTGTGTCCGCCAAATGGGATCAAGCGTGTTGGGTTATGTGGTGCACCCTGCAGGGAAGTTAATCTATTGAATAGCCGTGATCTTGATAACAGGGCGACTTGGAGTTGTACCTTGACCTTATGACAACTAGAATCGGATACTTAATAAAACACACCCTTCCAAGTGCGGATACAACCGGTGGTCGCTCTCTCTCGAGGCAATGAGGAGGATCGCCGGGTAGGATTATTGCTATGTGATGCTACTTGGAGGACTTGACTACTCTACGCTTTCTGGTGCAAAGGCGGAGGCTGCCAGAAGCGTAGTCTTCGACAGGATTAGCTATCCCCCTCTTATTCTGGCATTCTGCAGTTCAGTCCACTGATATGGCCCTTTACACATATATTCATGCATATGTAGTGTAGCTCCTTGCTTGCGAGTACTTTGGATGAGTACTCACGGTTGCCTTGTTCCCCCTTTTCCCCCTTTCTTTACCGGTTGCTGCGACCGGCGATGGAGCCCAGGACCCGAGCGCCACCGTCGATGGCGACTACTACACGGAGGTGCCTACTACTACATGCAGCCGGTGGCGGCGACCAGCGATGGTTTAGGAGGATCCCGAGCAGGAGGCACTGTGCCTCTTCGATCTGTATCCCGGTTGGTGCTAGCCATCTTTGGCAACTTGTTTAACTTATGTACTCAGATCAGATATTGTTGCTTCCGCTGACTCGTCTATGATCGAGCACTTGTATTCGAGCCCTCGAGGCCCCTGGCTTGTATTATGATGCTTGTATGACTTATTTTTTTTATTTTGTAGAGTTGTGTTTTGATATCTTCCCATGAGTCCCTGATCTTGATCGTACACGTTTGCTTGTATGATTAGTGTACGATTGAATCGGGGGCGTCACAAGTTGGTATCAGAGCCGACTGCCTGTAGGAATCCCCCTTCCAACTCCTTGGCTGAAGTCGAGTCTAGACGTTGCAAAAACTTTTACTAACATGGCTGTGTGTCTTACCGGCACGTGTCACCATTGGGTGGTATTAGGATCTTTTATTCCTCAACCTATAGTCTGGGACTCTGACATCTCTTCTATTCGGGTTAAACGATTTTACTAACTCGGACTATAGGTTCTCGATAATACTTTCTCCCGGAGAGCCCCTTATTACAGATGATCGTCTGCTTTGCACCAGAAGAATCCGAAGATACTCTACGATGTTCTCTTAAGACTTATGGCATCGCCTACGCAATTCCCTTCCATTGATAAACCCCTATGGATAACCACGTATACTCGCCATTCATACAATGCTTCCCAGTTGATCTTGTTATTACAAGATATCCCGAAATTCTCTCTGTTGTTCCGAGAATCCTTGAGCTTATTGCCTTGTGGTTCTTTGCCACATGAATACCACTATGGATAATTTCTAGCACTCACCGGGCATTGCTCATCCCCAGTTGATTCATGTATTTCACAAAAGTATTCAAAATACTATTTGAACTTCCGAAAATCCTGAGTAGCCTATTGCTCTTGAAATTCTTACTTGCTTGCCTTATGGTTAATCCCATAAGTCTATAATCTTATTGGCATCCCTTGTCATTATCATTTTGAGTCCGTTGATTCAAAATGTTGCGAGTGCTCGCCATCCTCAATCAGATCCTAGAATTCATCCTTCCGGCTCAGACGTCATTTTAAACATGAGCTGGTTATCGACCAATCAAATTGACGACGATTGTACCCCTAAGTCTATTCAGCTTATCCATCCTTGATCAAAGCATTTGCTCTTGATCCCTTGATTTGAAAATCATAATTACTTTGCTATTTAAACATTGAATTATTCAGATGTTCTATAAACCGATGCATTTGCAATCTTTCTTCCTCTGATTGGGTATCGATACTCCCATCAGCCCCATTGTGGATCGCCATATCCACCTGTTGGATTATTATCCGACGGTGTCCTTCATATTCAATAACCTTGAGCCTTTCCTAGGATATATAATGCCTTTGGTAAATTGTATCCTTTGCTTTGTCAACCATGCTCTACTTTTGAGCTTGTGTTATTTACTCCTGAAGTTCGCGGTATATGTTCGTAAGATGCCCTGATGGGTTGAACCTATGCCTTCCTTACTATGTGTGAACTTGGAAGTTTTCACGGGTCATACTTATCTGGTATTGCACCAGGAAAAAACTTTCAACAACTAATGTCATTTTCGAAATACGAGAGGTGAATGAAAGGTTATGCGTTGAACAAGTGGGAGTCGACCTTGAACCCCTGTGTTCATGCCCATGGACACGATGTAGATCTTATCATTAAAGCTTCTCTTAAATTAATTATTCCTTTGGTATAAGTTCATCTTATATCTGGGATCCGGCCTCTTGCAATCGTGGTTCCGACCATGTTCTCCTTTAAATACCATTTCTCGTGCAAGTTTAAGCACTTGTCTTACAGAGAGCAATACCCTAGTCCAACCTCTACTTTGATCTGTCGTCGAGCATTACCCCCCTGGTATCTCGAGATTATCACGGATCTGCATAACTTCTTATGAGTTCTTCATCAAGTGCTACATTCTCATTGATTCCAATTTTTCACGGGTCTGAGTTATTAAACACTCAAAGACACCGATAACTGACTCGAGTCCGCATCGCGATTAAGCAACTCTTGTTAACCTTCATTACTTATGAGTTGAACTCAATCACGTCATTCCTAGCCTGTTTGGCTATATCATTATCGTGCTAAATTTTAACTGTGCTACCGGGTCCTTCTTCCCGGAGCACAAATTTCGACGGTGAGCTAATCTTACAATCAATCTTCCACGTCATATCGTTTGTCCTTGAACAGCAAGCTTGCTTTCGATTTTGTGTCGTACCCATGGTTCCAATAACTTTTGCTTCATCATTCTGTTGACTTGGTGTCATCGCCGATCAGTTACATCTTCTCGAAATCTCTCGACAAATGTGTCGTGATCATCATCAACATTCTGAGGCCTTCCAAGATATCTATCGAATTCTTGATGAGAAATAGCATCCTTTGCCCTCGATGATTTCGGTTATCATCCACAACATTATTGCATTCCCTCCAACACAAAACTTGTTCTTGTTTTGTGTTGTACCTTGAATTCCATGCTATCCAACTTATGTTATGATCTACCACGGAGTATTACCATCTTTGATGTCAAGAATGTTGTGAGGATTGCTCCACCTCTTAAGAAGTTCTTGCTATAATGATACCTCTCACCATCACCATTCTCTCTTGGTCCTCATGTGGATTCCAACCGGGGTACCCACATGTGAACGGTGTTGTTTGGATTCTGCACTTCTAGCAACCCTATTGCTTTGAAGTTAATGATCGATAATTCATTCTTAGCCTATCGGTTCTTTGAACCACCATTCTAACGTTGATCATGCTACTATAAGCCCACATTTCGGTTGCACCTTTCAACTGATGTTTAATTGGGTATGTTTTCCTCGAGCATACCCCATTATATCTTTTGAATTGACAAGTGTCATCTTCTTGTTCACATTATTGTGGAAAGCCATCCGTTTGGAATTCTCGATGAATTGTCGCTGAGCCCATCAGCCACCATCTCATCCCCTCCTTGGTTTAAGGATGAACTATTGCTTCAAGAACCCGCTCCCATAGTTCATTTCCCGAGAATCTTACAGTGTCATCCCGTCAATTTGTGTTGCACCTTTCTTCTCAGGCATCCTGAGCCTGAGGTATCCTGACACCAATCATATCTGAATCTCCATCAGACATGATGGTTGGAACATATTTTCAAGAGTTATAACATTGGTTCTCTTAAGACCCGGTAAGGTGATGTCATGCCTAGCACACCTGGCCGGAGGGCCTATTGTTATAGTTGTTCCTTTTTGGAAAGGTTAACCATTCTTCCATGAGGGAATTGTAAGACTTATTCTATAAGTTATTCCTGATGAATCCTTTGTGTATCCGAAGTATGATCTTTACATGAAGACCATGTCAATGCTATCTCGAAGCATGTCTGTGGTACTCCGAATTTGAACAAGAACATTTGAAGACCATTGCTAAATGTTTCTTTCTTAATTATCCTAACACCGTTGTATGGGTAATACCATGAAAATTCTCTCCCATTACCTAAATGGTTTTCTACGTTATATCCTGTAATGGATATCATGCTATGCTTGTCCTTGGGAAGGATATACCCTCGAATCATGTGTTTAAACACATTTTTCTGTTCGTTATTCTGATTAAATCTGATAAACACTTTTCCCTTTCCATTGGTTTGTTTAAACCCTTTCTATGATCTATATGATATAAGCGGTAATAGTTCCTGCTTCGCAAACACCTCGGTGTGCGACTCTATCGGTAAGACCCTGTTACTATTGTTGATGACATTCCAGTAACCACCGATGGACGAGAACTTTGCCTATTGGTCCGCCTCGTTTCAACGAGCAGGAAAATGGTTCTCTTCGTCCCTCGCCCTTGGTACCGACGTTGTTACTGACATTCTAACCTCTGACATGCCTTGCTCACATGATCGTGCAAGACGTCATCGCCCTTCCTACTTTTAACCCACATGGTGGGCCCATAACCCACAGTTCCACAGGATCGAAACCTAACCCTCCTGTACACCCTGTTTCCAAAGATATTACTCACGCTTGGCTTTGTATGTAATTCACGAGCCACCTTCCGTGTGATCCTCAGTTCTGGTATTAAACGCAATACTTATTCCGTTGCTCGAGATCCCTTTCACAAGTCGTTTGCGATTTAACGATTGCCTATGCACATGGAACTCCTATTTTGCACCTTCTTACTTTGCTCTCGATAATGTCTTAAGTTTCAAATTGAGAGTTACTTTCCGCCACCTTCCATGATGTTATCTACCAGATAAGCAACACTGTAGCGACCCGTTCTTCCGAAATACACCCATATCCTTTCATAAGTACGATGGAGTTCCCGAAGCAAGGATGCCTACTTCATCATGATGACCGAAACAGAGAAATGAAGACATCAACGAAAGGGATTAACTTCTTCGAGAAGAGCAACCAACACCGAGAAGACCCGTTAGAATTTCGTAACCAATTCCCTTCCCCCTTACTCCGCTCCTAAATCTCGGACGAGATTTCTTGTAGTGGAGGAGAATTGTGGCCTTGGGATAATTAAGCTACAGTGATCCCACGCTAATGGTGCCACATCACCATGCTTACTGCTGCTAGTCTATTGTTAGATCAAAACCGGCCCAAAAATTCAAATTCAAAGTTTGGTGAATAATAAAGATTTTCAAACATTAAAATAAAAATGTTCGGGTTGTACTAAATATTACATAGATAAATATGGTATAGTAAACACATTTTTATAAAAGGCCTAAATAATTTAAAATGATTTGAAACAGAAAAGTAAAAAAAATAAAAGAAAAGAAATACAAGAGAGAAAACTAAACTAACAAAAATAAACAAAGGGAAAGCCCCCCCTACTGGGCCAAGTGGCCCAGCTGGCCTCAGCCGTCCGAACGGGCCGGCCCATGCACCCACCAGGCCCAGCCGGCCGGCCACGCCCCTCTCCTTATCCATTCCCCCCGAAACCCTAACCGCACCCCGATTCACTTGCCCTACCCCGTGCGCCCCCCTCGCTTCCCCCGGATCTGGATCGAGGGATCGAGCGCCCCGGTCGCCGCATCGCAGCTCACCATCGCCCGCGCCCCGCCAACCGTCACTACCGCGTCAGACCTCGCCGCGGCGCCCCCTCTCCCTCGATCTGGACGCGCCGTCACCTGGCGACCTCGCCTCGGTGCCGACCGTCGCCACCTCCCGGACCACCGCGTCGCCGCCCGTTGCCGCCTAGTCCTCCACCTCCCCGACGGACGCCTTCCCCGACCTCCTCCCCGCCGGCGCCATCGCGCCTCACCGCCGAACTCACCTACAACGGGGGTGAGAACCCCATCCCCCTGCTTCCCTCTCCCCGTCGTCCCGCACGTCCATTGCCGCGCTCAGCACGCCGGTCGCCCCTGTTCCGCTGTCCCGCCCGTCGTCCCCCGCACTGTGCGCGTGCGCTCTTCTCCGCGTGGACGAGCGCCGCTCGCGCCCTGGCCGAGCCCCTGCCCTGTTTCGCTCGCCCGCGCCTCCCCCCACCGCCTCCGCCATGCCCTCGCCGACGCCAGTGGTCGGGCGCCCGCAGTGCCCATTCGGGCGGCGCCCGTGCCACAATGCTTTCGCTTCGGTGCGCCGCACCTGCAGCCCGCCCCGCTAAGGCCCCATGGCCCTATGACACTTGGGGCCCACGGCCCCAGAATGTTTTTATATAAAAAATCAACAAAATTTAAATAAATATTAGTAATAAATAATAATTAATAATTAAATTAATTAATTAATTAATTAATTAATCTTGATTAGACTAATTAATCATTTAATTAACCTGACTAATCTACTAATTAAACTAATTAATTTAGTTAGTTAGTTATCAGTCAATGACATGCGGGACCCACCGTCAGGTTGACCAGTCAACCCTGTTGACTGCTGACATTAGCATGACATCATGCTGATGTCATTAATCTATTTCTCAAATTAATTTAAATAATTAATTAAATTCCAGAAATTAATAAAATCTTTAGAAAATCATATCTTTTAATCCGTAACTCGGATAAAAAATATTTTCAACATGAAAGTTGCTCGAGCAGCGAGACGAACCCGCACGCAGCCCGTTCGTCCGCCACGCACCCTAACCTATCGCTTTTCGCAACATTCCCCCTCCGGCTCCTCTGCCCGAAAACACGAAACACCGGGGATATTTTCCCGGATGTTTCCCCCCTTAACCGGTACCACCTCATACCACGTTAGGGCACACCTAGCACCGCTCATTGTCACGTCACGCATTGTCGTGTTTATGTTTGCATTGTATTCATTGTTTCTTCCCCCTCTTATCTCCGGTAGACTACGAGACCGACGCTGCTGCCAGTTCGACTACGGAGTTGGCGACCCTCCTTCTTGCCAGAGCAACCAGGCAAGCCCCCCTTGATCACCAGATATCGCCTATTCTACTCTATACCGCTTGCATTAGAGTAGTGTAGCATGTTATCGCTTTCCGTTATACCTATCCCGATGCATAGCCTGTCCTTGCTACTATCATTGTTACCTTTACCCGCAATCCTACATGCTTAGTATAGGATGCTAGTATTTCCATCTGTGGCCCTACATTCTTGTCCGTCTGCTGTGCTATACTATCGGGCCGTGATCACTCGGGAGGTGATCACGAGTATATACTATATACTTTATACATGATACAAGTGGTGCTTAAAGTCGGGTCGGCTCGAGGAGCACCCGCGAGTGATTCACTTGATTGGGGCTGAAAGGACCTTTGTCCCGACGGCCCTCTGGATGGATCTTTGTGGCGGAGCTATAGGGCAGGTTGATACCGCCTAGGAGAGAGGTGGGCCTGGCCCTGTTCGGCGTTCGCGGATACTTAACACGCTTAACGAGTTCTTGGTATTTGATCTGAGTCTGGCCATTTGGTCTATACGCACTAACCATCTACGTGGGAGTAGTTATGGGTATCCCGGCGTCGTGGTATCAGTCGAAGCCTTCGTGACGTCAGCGACTGAGCGGCGCGCGCCGGATTGGACTGCGTAACGTGACTTCCTTTGTAATGGAGGTTGCTAGGTCTGCTTCGCCGCGTTACATAGCGTGCAGGTGTGCTAAGGCGATGGGCCCGGACCCACAGGCGCTTAGGTTTAGACCGGCGTCTTGGCCGCTCTGTTGGCCTAGGTCGGGCTGCGGCGTGTTGATCTTCCGCGGCGGGCATGACCCAGAAAGTGTGTCCGCCAAATGGGATCAAGCGTGTTGGGTTATGTGGTGCACCCCTGCAGGGAAGTTAATCTATTCGAATAGCCATGATTTTCGGTAACAGGACGACTTGGAGTTGTACCTTGACCTTATGACAACTAGAATCGGATACTTAATAAAACACACCCTTCCAAGTGCCAGATACAACCGGTGGTCGCTCTCTCTCAGGGCAATGAGGAGGGATCGCCGGGTAGGATTATTGCTATGTGATGCTACTTGGAGGACTTGACTACTCTACGCTTTCTGAGTGCAAAGCGGAGGCTGCCGAAGCATAGTCTTCGACAGATTAGTTATCCCCCTCTTATTACGGCATTCTGCGATTCCGTCCACTGATATGGCCCTTTACACATATATCCATGCATATGTAGTGTAGCTCCTTGCTTGCGAGTACTTTGGATGAGTACTCACGGTTGCCTTGTTCCCCCTTTCCCCCCTTTCTTTACCCGGTTGCTGCGACCAGGCGATGGAGCCCGGGAGCCAGACGCCACCGTCGATGACGACTACTACACCGGAGGTGCCTACTACTACGCAGCAGCCCGGCGATTTCGACCAGCAGATGTTTAGGAGGATCCTGTGGGAGGCCTGCGCCTCTTCGATCTGTATCCCGGTTGGTGCTAGCCATCTCGGCAACTTGTTTAACTTATGTCTGTACTCAGATATTGTTGCTTCCGCTGACTCGTCTATGATCGAGCACTTGTATTCGAGCCCTCGAGGCCCCTGGCTTGTATTATGATGCTTGTATGACTTATTTTTTTTATTTTGTAGAGTTGTGTTGTGATATCTTCCCGTGAGTCCCTGATCTTGATCGTACACGTTTGCGTGTATGATTAGTGTACGATTGAATCAGGGGCGTCACATTTGTGGAATTGGGTGAACCGCCATGATGTCATCTTCTCTGGTCATCGTAAACCGGCGTGACGTCACCTGTCATAAAAACTATCCACAATACCTCTTTTGTTTAATAGGCATGCGACAATCGAGGTGACAGCTCCATTTCCAAACTCGCAGCTCCTTGATTATCGCGGCTGACACATGTCCCTTGCTTTATAAATAAGACCGAAGGGTCATTTCTTTTTTCCCCTTCGTGCCCCTCTGCTTCGTCTTCCTCGCCTGCCCAGCTTCGGAGCTCCGCCGACGCCGTTAACTTCTGCACCAACCTTGGCCGCTGCATCACCCTGAACGCACCAGAGCATCGCGACGACCTTCCGCTTCTTCCTCAGCTCCGGTAAATCTTCTGCTCTTTCCGCCCCAGTTCTATTCTAGGGTTTCCAGGTTTTTCAGTGTTCATCCTTTGTTCTTCGTTCATATAATGGTTCTCAAGACTCCCGAATCTCTGTTCTGTGTAATGGTAGCTTTTAGCCTCCGTTTTCACTTACGCATATCAAGATCATAAATCTTATTTACATCCTTGCTCATTGATTTAGTACCGCTCCGTTTTGGACCTTGAATATTCATTTCTTTTCTGAATATGCTCCAGATCCAAAACTGTGAAATACTTTTGTGAAACCTGTTTCCGCACAAGCACTCTTGATTCATCAATGTTTCAGACTAGGCGGTTTAACTTTGTAGAAAAATTGACAACTCGGCATATACCATTAGTCCCCTTGTTGAACTGCCAGGATTTCCTAGCTATGTATTGCTACCTTGCAAAATTCTGGTTTATAAGCAACTTCTTCCGGTTTAGCAATGAATGCATCAATGTATAGCCTGCCAACATATTCTTGAACCACTATTACTACTTTGCAGATTGCACCATGGCCAAACAAGTGTACGAGTGCAACTGGGTCCCTTCTCGGGTGACTGAAACTCAACTGGATAACTTAGTCAGCACCGGCGCTTTAGGCAAAAAAGATGTCATTCATTGGAGGGTCCCTGGCCCGGAGAGTCCTCCAGAACCCAAGGATGGAGAAGTTGTTGTTTTTGCTGACCATTTAGCCCGGGGCTTCAGTCCGCCCGGTTCAAAGTTTTATTGGGATGTCTTAGCCAACTTCCAACTGCGTCCACAAGATATTGGCCCCAACTCCATAACCAATATCTGTCACTTTCAAGTGCTCTGTGAGGCGTTCTTTCAAGAGGAGCCCACAGTTGAATTATCCAGAGATTGCTTCCATCTAAACCGCCGCACTGAATTTTCTGACGGTCCCAACACCGAGCTGGGTGGTGTGGCGATTCAAAAACGGAAAGAGGTCACTTACCCTCACGCCAAACTGCACAGCCATCCCAAAGAGTGGAATTCAACATGGTTTTACTGCAAAGATACCTCTCTGAGGGAGAAAATCCTTTACCGAGTTACCGTCCGAGCGGCTAAGCAACACACATCCCTCCCTCACAGACTGACTGCTAAGGAAAGAAGCAAATATGCCCCTCAACTATCCAAACTCCGGGCCTTCATGGCCAACGGGTTGACAGGAGTTGATCTTGCTCGCTGCTGGATATCTTGGAGTATACTGCCCCTAAGCCCGCGCTCCGGTTTGATGTGCAAATACACAGAAGATGTGAAAGACCCTCTATGACATATTGAGATCCAGCTGACAGACGATGAAGTTACCGAGGCTGTTAAGAGGATGTTAAACGAACCGGAAGCTGCTTGCGCCCAAACCGGCCTGGCTTCCTTTTCTGCCATTAACAAACCGCCCGGTAGTAAGACTCATATCTTATGCCTTTATAAAATCTGACTATGTTTAAGTACTCTTTGTTGATATTAACATCTTTCAAACAGGGTGATGATCCATTTTGGAGCAGGAAGACTCCACAAGAGAAACCGGTGGCAATAACCCGGCCCAAGACCAAAGTTGTGAAGAAACCAGCAAATAGAAAGAAAACCACTGCCTCCTCCGATCCACTAGCTGACGATGATGTGGGTAATCCGGATCTTGTGGTAGAGCTTGACTCACTTGGTTTATTTTTCACACACCTTATTGATAATGATTATTACCAGGATGATGCTGAAGTCAGTCATGCTGATGTTGTAGAGGTAATCGCTCTTTCTTCCGATTCATACCCTTTACCTTCAGTAAAAATCCGTTGGGCAAACCGAAAAGTTAAATTTTCTCATCCTCTTGCTTACTTGGATCGAAACTTTCTTATGAAGACACAACAGCATGAAGCTCGTCAAGAACCCTACAACATGACGGGTAGTCACCTCCACCGGTTTACGAACAATGCGGTTCGGAAACACCGCTCAGAGGTCTCTAACTGTTTCGTCAATGCTTATCCTAAAGCGGGTTGCATTCACAACCTCTTAATCCATCTGACTCCGATTATCAGGTGACTTCTCATTCTTCCTCTCGCGAGTCGACAGGCACCCAACTCCCACCACTCAAGACAGTGCTTGGGTGAGCCATATTCCTGACAATGCTATTTGGTATACCACTTTCAATGTTCATTGGACTGATCCATCTTTTTCCTTTCAGGGCCAAGCCTAGGCCAAGCAAGAAAGCTCGCCTGGACAAAGCGGCAGAAGACGATGCTCCTGAACCGACCCAAATACCAAATCCCGAGGAGCACATCCAAGATGATATGCTGACCGACCCACCATTGCAAGATCATGATGTTACTGTTGAAGAGGCACATGTTGATACCACCGGCCCTTCAAATCAACCCACGAGTCCTGCTCAAATTGATAAGACAGCGAATCCACCAAAGCATACGGATAAACCGACGACCCTAGTGCGAACCGGCGAAGCCAAGGATGACGATGTTGTTATTACTGGCTTTGGACATTCCGAGCCAGGTAATCCTGTCACCTTGTCCAAGCACACTGCAAAGGACGAATTTACCGCGTTTGGTAAAGGCAAGTGGAATGCCGATTTGGCAACTTATGCCGCTTTGAATCCCCAAGATCTTCATTCCGGTTATTTGAACTGGTTATATACCAGCCATGATTATGAAGCCGGTCTGGTAAATATGATCAAGGACAAATATGAGGTAAACTCCATATGACTCTCTGCTTGTCTATTTCAGTCTGTCAGCTCTAATAGCCCCCAAGTGACGGTTTTAAAATGTGAACTTAAACCGGGACTTCCCAATATAATCTTGAACACATCTGTACTTTTGGAAAGTAGCCCCCAAGGGCCGGTTCAACTTAATGTAGTTAAACCGGGACTTGTATAACATAAGAATTCCAGCATTACTCAAGGACAGAGCAAATAGGCATTAGCCCCCAAGTGCCAAGTTGAATACTTGTATTGAGCTTGGGACTTTATATAGAAATTGTAGGATGAAAAGCAAATATGCATTAGCCCCCAAGTACCAAGGGCATAACTTGTTGTGGGGTTGGTACTTCAACTCTTCACCTTAACCCTTATCAAATGATTATCTGTATGTAGGCTGATCTGAGCAAGAAAGAAAGTCAAATCGCTGATCTTCAAGAAAACCTGAATCCCAGCAAGCTGAAACCTCCAAAGCAAAGAATGAATTAACCAGCGCCTTAAGCGTCATGGAAAAGACGAAGGAAGGTTTCAACAAGGAGCGGGTGGATTGGGCCACTGAAAAGGCCGCTTTGACTCAACGGGCAGAGAATGCTGAAGCTGCACTCAAACCGGTGGTTGATGAACTGACCAGTGTAAAGCGGCAAGTGCATGCCATGACCGCTGCTGTCTTTGGTAAGCCTTTTTGACTTCTGCCGTAATGAGGCCTTCTCATGAAATTGCCGGTTTATTAACCCTTTGAATGATACGAGGGACACGTATTGGCCACTTGGGATCGACGCGTGCGGAAGAAATTGAAAGCCTCTTATACATTGATAGAGCAACTCTACATCAGTGCGTAACGGATCATCGACACCGCTTCTCACAACAACCCGGCCCCGACCTTGATCCAGGACACCCTTAAAAGGTTGTCAATGCTTCCTGCCCGGTTTGAAGAATTAAAGAAATATGCTGCTAGAACCGGTGCTATAAGCGCCTTAATCCGGGCCAAAGCGTGGGTGCCGGATTTTGATCCTGTTGAAGCGGCCCAGGGCTTCCAAGCTTGAAGGAAGACGGGACAGAATTCAGTGAAGAGGATCTCCGAGCTATAAACCGAAGTCGCGCCTTTGGCTTGTCAATTGGTGAAGAGGCAAATCTGTCTCACTATCAAGCCCAATATGATGGAGAAAATAAACGAGTGCTCGCACCGATTCCTGAAGCGGAGAACCTTATACCGCCAATCCGTAAGCATACTTACGCTCCTGATATTGAACCGTCGTTGCTGATCAATGATGAAGCCGTATTCCAAGCATTAATGGGAATCGACTGGACAACTGTTGATTTCCAGCCGCTGGGTAGGGAATCAGAAGTTGAAGCGGCGCAGGATGACCCGCAACCATCAGGCCAAGCTGGCGATCAAGCATAAACCGGAGGCCGGTTTACAGTACTGCTTCCTTATGTTATGCCAAGAACAATTATGTTATCTGGGCACTGTGTTGCCTTGTAATAGACTAGCTGCCGCGATTTTGTGTTGATATGCCTTCGTGCATATTTATTGCAATTTATATTTTTGTTGAATTATCAACCTTAAACTGTTGTCTGCAGCAAAAAAGCTTAAAACGCCATTGTGGTTGTATCACCAGGCGGGTCATCATATCCATGTATATGAAATTAAAGATAATACTTTAGATTAAACATATGATAAAATATGGGAATATATGATACCTGCCATCGTAGGGCATGAAGTTGGCTGTGCCAATCTTGAAGCGGAGTTGTAAGAAACCCGCTCTGCTGAAGGAGAAAACAGCTCCTGTGTATATAGGGTCGGTTTACCAGGTAAACCGTTCCGGGTTAAGATGAACACCGGTGTTACTCCATAATAGGATGTTTATCAAAAATCAAACCGGGCAAAGTGTCTCCGGATGAACAACAAACCGTGTCCCGTCAATTGACAGTTGAACCGGTTTAATAATTGTCGGGTTTAAGAACACAACAAGAGAAATATGCAAAAAGACAAACAAATTTCAAGCAAAGGCAAAGATTTTTTTTGCGAAAAGAGGCTGTTTGAGCCGATCAAGTGGCATTACCATGGTCGGACACGACCAAGCCCCCAATAGGTGTAGCTATGGTTCATGTCAGCCAGGTCCCCAAATGATGCAAAGTGGCATTACGCCGATCAAGAGGTGTAGCGATGGTTGAGTTCGACCAAAGCCCCCAAGTGATTCTCGTGGCCTTAGGCCGATCAAGAGGCGTGATCGGGTTCAGACGTGACCAAGTCCCCAAGTGATCTCGTGGCTTTCGCCTATCAAAAGGTGTTGCATTGGTTCGGACACGACCAAGCCCCCAAGTGACATGATATAAAGCTTTGTTAAAAAGCTAACTCAAGGAGTAAACCAGACACCGCTTTAAGATAAAAAACTCCGTGTAACCACTCATGATGTAAAAATAACAGAGACCCCGCTTTAGCTAAGGCTCCGGTTTATTGTATTGATCATAATATATACATTGTCAAAATATGTACATAAGTAGAGCCTATGGCTTAAGTATAGTAGGGCCGAAGATGAGCTATGTTCCACGGCCTGTTGGTCTCCTCCTCTGATGTACGTGAGTATTTATGCTCTCGAATATCAATCAGATAGTACGACCCGTTGTGCAGATTCTTGCTGACCACGAAAGGTCCCTCCCAAGGCGGGGATAGCTTGTGCATATCAGTTTGGTCTTGGATGAGTCGGAGCACCAAATCTCCTTCTTGAAAGGTTCTGGTTCTAACTCGGTGACTATGATAGCGACAAAGATCCTGCTGGTAAATCACCTAACGGGCAGCTGCAATGTCACGCTCCTCATCCAACAGGTCCAAAGCATCTTGCCGTGCTACCTCGTTGTCCGCTTCAACATAAGCTGCTACACGAGGTGAATCATGACGGATATCACTGGGGAGAACCGCCTCCGCTCCGTAGACCATGAAGAACGGTGTGTATCCTGTCGATCTGTTGGGCGTAGTATTGATGCTCCATAACACAGATGGTAACTCCTCAACCCAACAACCCGGCGTCCGCTGCAAAGGAACCATAAGCCGGGGTTTGATGCCTCGTAAGATCTCTTGGTTAGCTCTCTCTGCTTGGCCATTGGACTGTGGGTGAGCCACTGATGAAACGTCACGCCGGATGTGCTCACGTTCACAGAACTCCTTCATAGCGCCCTTAGACAGATTGGTACCATTATCAGTAATGATACTGTGTGGAAAGCCAAATCGGAAAATCACCTTCTTAATGAATTGAACCGCCGTGGCTGCATCACACTTGCTGACGGGCTCCGCTTCTACCCACTTTGTAAATTTGTCAACCGCCACCAAAAGGTGGGTCTTCTTGTCCTTGGACCGTTTGAAAGGTCCGACCATATCCAGCCCCCAAAGTCGCAAACGGCCAAGTAATTGGAATCATCCTCAATTCTTGAGCCGCACATGAGCGTCTTGAGAACTTCGACACCGTCACATCGCCTAACCAGGTCCTCCGTGACGCGATGAGAAGTCAACCAATAGAAACCGTGATGAAACGCCTTAGCCACCGAGATTTTGAACCGGCGTGGTGACCACAATCTCCTTCGTGGATTTCACGCAAGATCTCACAACCTTCCTCTGGCGACATACGCGTTGAAACGCCTCGACACACTGCAATGATGCAACTCGCCATTGACAATAGTCATAGACTTGGATCGCCGGATTATCTGTCTGGCCAGCGTCTCATCCTCTGGTAACTCGCCCCGGTTCATGTACGGCAGATAAGGAACCGTCCAATCCGGAATAACATGCACAACCGCCACCAACTGAGCCTCCGGATCAGGAATAGCCGAATCCTCTTCACCAGGGAGCTTGACCGACGGGTTATGCAGGACATCCAAGAAAACATTAGGCGGGACCGGTTTACGCTGAGAGCCCAGCCGGCTTAAAGCGTCCGCCGCTTCATTCTTCCGTCTGTCCACGTGATCCACCTGATATCCCTTGAAATGGCCTGCAATAATATCCACCTCACGACGGTATGCTGCCATGAGCGTGTCCTTAGAATCCCAAGTACCAGATACTTGTTGGGCCACCAGGTCCGAGTCACTGAAGCATTTAACTCGGCTAAGATTCATCTCCTTAGCCATCCGGAGACCGTGGAGTAAAGCTTCGTACTCAGCTGCATTGTTAGTACAAGGGAACATTAAGCGGAGAACATAACAGAACTTATCACCTCGTGGGGAAGTTAATACGACTCCAGCCCCCGAGCCCTCCAATTGCCTGGACCCATCAAAATGAATAGTCCAGTAGGTGTGATCTGGCTTTTCTTCAGGTGCTTGTAGTTTCGTCCAATCATTGATGAAATCCACAAGTGCTTGAGACTTGATCGCCGTCCGAGGCACGTATTCCAAACCGTGCGGCCCAAGCTCTATGGCCCACTTGGCAATCCGACGAGTTGCCTCCCTGTTTTGAATTATATCTCCCAAAGGAGCAGAGCTGACCACTGTGATGGGATGTCCCTGGAAGTATTGCTTAAGCTTCCGGCTTGCCATGAAAACTCCATACGCCGACTTCGCCAATGCGGGTATCTTTGCTTGGACTCAATAAGCACCTCGCTGATATAGTAAACCGGACGCTGAACCGGATATTCCTTGCCCGCCTCCTTGCGCTCCACCACGATAGCTATGCTGACTGCACGAGCATTTGCTGCCACATAGAGTAGCAATGGTTCCTTGTCAATCGGAGCAGCAAGAACAGGCGGATTGGCTAGCTGCCGCTTTAAGTCCTCCAGTGCTTTATCAGCGGCCGGACTCCAGACAAAGGGATCTGCTTTCTTCAGCATCTGATACAAAGGGATCGCCTTCTCACCGAGGCGGCTGATAAACCGGCTCAATGCAGCAATCCGGCCTGCCAAGCGCTGGAAATCATTGATACATTTCGGTTTAGCCAGGGAGGTGATAGATGTGATCTTCTCCGGGTTAGCCTCAATTCCCCTGTTGGACACCAGAAAACCCAATAACTTGCCTGCCGGTACACCAAAAACACACTTGGCCGGGTTGAGCATCATCTTGTATGTCCGTAGGTTATCAAAGGTTTCCTTCAAATCATCAACCAGAGTCTCCTTCTCCCTTGACTTAACCACAATATCATCCACATATGCATGTACATTATGGCCGATCTGCTTATGAAGGCAATTTTGTACACACCGTTGATAAGTTGCCTGGGCACTCTTGAGCCCAAAGGGCATAGATACATAGCAGAAGGCTCCAAAGGGAGTTATGAACGCCGTTTTCTCCTGGTCCTTAATCGGCATCTTGATCTCGATGATAACCAGAATATGCATCCAGAAAACTCAAACGCTCACAACCCGCCGTAGCATCAATAATCTGATCGATGCGGGGGAGGGCAAAAGGATCTGCCGGACAAGCCTTGTTAATATCTGTGTAATCCACACACATGCGCCAGGTGCCTTTTTTCTTAAGGACCAGCACCGGATTAGCCAGCCATTCGGGATGGAACACTTCAACAATAAAGCCAGCCGCTAAGAGCCTGGCCACCTCCTCTCCAATAGCTTTACGCCTTTCTTCGTTGAACCGGCGGGGAAACTGCTTCACCGGTTTGTACTTAGGATCAACATTAAGAGTGTGCTCAATGAGTTCCATCGGTACACCGCATGTCGAAGGCTTCCATGCAAAATGTCCCGGTTCTCACGGATGAACTCGATGAGCGCTTCCTATTTCGGATCCAAGTTGGTGCTGATAGTAAACTGCTTGGACGAATCGCCAGGTACAAAGTCAACAAGCTTAGTCTCAGCTGCCGATTTGAACTTTAGAGCCGGATCATGCTCTGTGGTTGGCTTCTTCAACAGAGTCATGTCCGCCGGATCAACATTATCCTTGTAGTACTTCAACTCTTCCGTGGCACAAACCGACTCTGCATAGGCCGCATCACCTTCTTCACACTCCAAGGCAATCTTGTGACTTCCATGAACGGTTATGGTCCCCTTGTGACCCGGCATCTTGAGCTGCAGATAAATATAACAGGGTCGTGCCATAAATTTGGCATAAGCCGGCCGCCCAAATAAAGCGTGGTATGGGCTCCGGATCTTCACCACCTCAAAAGTCAATGTTTTCGACACGAATCATGATCATCTCCAAAGGCCACCTCCAGAGCTATCTTGCCAACGGGATATGCTGACTTACCAGGTACCACACCATGGAATACCGTATTGGACGGTTTAAGATTCTTTTCTGTTAGCCCCATATGGCGGAAGGTCTCATAGTATAAGATATTAATGCTGCTTCCTCCATCCATGAGCACCTTGGTGAACTTGTAACCTCCCACCTGAGGTGCCACCACCAACGCTAGCTGACCCGAATTGTCAACCCGGGGAGGGTGATCCTCTCTGCTCCATATGATTGGCTGTTCGGACCAGCGTAAATAACGAGGCACGACCGGTTCAACAAAACTCATTGCTCGCTTGTGAAGCTTCTGGTCTCGCTTGTCTAAGCTAGTGGTAAATACATGATATTGTCCGCTATTCAACTGCTTTGGATTGCTCTGATAGTCGGACTGCTGCTGCTGGTTATAACCACCCTGGCTATTCTGATTGTTTTGATTGTTATGTCCACCCTGATCTCCATTGAAGCCTGAACCGACATTTCCTCCATCGTGACCCGGCCCATGGAATCCGGATCCTGAGCCACCACCTGATCCGTGATCATACCGGAAAGCATTAGAATTTTTGAACTCCTGCATAATATAGCAATCCTTCCAAAGGTGGGTGGCTAGCGTCTCCTTCGCCCCGTGCTTTGGGCAGGGCTGGTTTAATAGATAAGTCTAGCGGTCTGGGTTGGGGTTTGGAGCTCCACCGTGATTTGGCAGTTTACCCTTTCGTCGCTGGCTCCTGTCCTGCGCACTAGTATTAGCCACAAAGTCCATGCTGCCATCCGCTTTACGCTTGTCTCCGTTACCATGACCTGCCGTGTTGTGCTACTGCCCCTTGGAGTTGATGTTCTTCTTTCCCTTCCCTGTCTTGTCATCATCAGACTCGGGATCCTTGGTACTATCAGAATCAGCATACTTCACTAACGCAGTCATGAGGGTCCCCATATCGTTACAATGGCGCTTCATTCGTCCCAATTTCAACTTCAGAGGTTTAAACCGCAGCTTTCTTTCCAAAGTTATAACCATGAGTCGGCGTTGATACGGTCTCGATGAGTGCAAAATTTCGAAACTCAGCTGCGTACCAAGTTGTTGACTCTCCTTCCTCCCCGGACACAGCCGCTAAGTCCACTATCGACATGGGTTGCTTACATGTATCCTTGAAATTCTAGATAAACCGGGCTCAAGAATCGGGCCCATGAACTGATAGAATTGGCTGGTAAGCTCTTTAACCAAATACGGGCTGTCCCTTCAAGAATCATGGTGAAATACTTTGCACATGCCGCTTCATCTACGTCAAGCATCTCCATGGCCATCTCATAGTTCTCTATCCATGTTTCCGGAGACAAATCGGCCGTGTAATTTGGCACCTTGCACGGGCCCTTGAAATCCTTGGGCAGGCGCACATTGTGTAAAGCGGGGACAAGACAAGGCACTCCTAAAGAACTAGAAGTAACTTCTGGCTCTATCGAGGTGGTTGGACGAACCGGCGTAAGCTGACGAGCCTCATGTTGCGCTGCTAACTCGGCATCCCTTCGTGCTCGGGCCCGGTCCACCACTTCCTGAGCATCACCCGCCAGGTTATGGCCACGGGGCGCTTCATGGTTCCGTGCATTCTTGGATCTGGCCGGTTCATCCATCCGCTTTCTTTGTAACTCCGGATCGGACGGGGGTGGAATGAATTGATCACGGCTATATGAATATGCTTCCTGCTGAACCAAGGCTGTTCGAAGAAGTTCCTTAACCCGGCGCGTCTCCACCGCTTGTGAAGAATCACCTTCAATCGGGATGGCCTCCAGCCGTGAAGCGGCGGCGATAAGATTGTCCATTGGATTGGAATAATGACCCAGAGGTGTCTGGACAGGCTGAGGTACAATGTTATTCTGTCGAGGCGGCTCCATCAAAGCGAGGCTGAACGGCGCACTGCACCAGTGCCTCCGCCGGTTTAGCCACGGCGGGTTACTAGTCCCTGCTCCTGGGGTATTAAAGAGGTTTCTGGCATCGAAAACCATCGGCATGCGAGACCGATGCTTCCTTTTCAGGACTTCATGCGACGCGTTCTAGTCCAGCATAAGCCTATAGGCCTGCACATCCAAAGCGGCCCGCTCTGCGGCCATCCTGTTGTTCTCGGCTGCCAAGTAGGCCTTGGCCTGAGTGATCTGTTCCCTCACCTTTGCAATGTCCGCATTGTGGGCGTCCTGATCCGCCGGGTTAGCCTCCGCCATAAGCACGACCAACGCATCAAATAGATCAGATAAAACTTGAGCCGGCGGGTGCACAAAGCCTCCTGCCCCGGCCGCTGCTGCTGACCCGGAGAACATTGCTGTTGCGGTCGAAGAGTGGATCGCCGCCTGTGTACCGGCCATGAATATCCCAACCCGGTTGGGCAGATCAGAGGGGTCCGGAATACTGTCACCATCGGAACAGCCCCCAATCCGTCTGTCTTGTAGCTGATACAATGATTTGGTTTCTCCGGTCGAGGACTCGTCGCCGGAATAAACGACGGTTTCGCTACCAGATTCCGATCCACCATCATATTCTCCTCCGTGGATGACTCCCACGAAGGCACGCATCATGGTCGGTTTACCCTGGGCAGATCTCGCATGCTGAGCCGTTTCGACGAGGTCAGTGCAGATGTCCGGCTCAGGGCCCGGTTCACCGATCTTGCCAATGAAGACGTGTATGCTACCAAAGGGGACCCGGTACCCGTACTCAATCGAGCCGGCCTCGGGGCCCCAGCCTGAATTGTCGATGTAGAGCTTGCCGCGACGACTCTTGGTCATCCGGCCCACAGCGTAACCCTTGAGTCCTTCGAAGCTGCCCTCCAAGAACTTGAAACCATCGTGCGATAGCCCCACGGTGGGCGCCAACTGTCGTGGTTTTGTCACGGCAGATGTCCTCATGAAATGACTTAGTCGTGGAGCCATCGCTACGGGTTAGCTTGAAGGGGTTAAAGCGGACACAAGGACGCAAGAGAGTTTATACTAGTTCGGCCCCTTCGATGAAGGTAAAAGCCTACGTCTAGTTGTGATGGAATTGATGGGGGTTTCGATGACTAGGGAGCAAACAAGCTTCGCCTAAGTCTCGAGTTGTTGTCTGTTGTCCCTGAACCGCCACCGGGTCGCCCCCTTATATACATGGGTGACGCCCGTCGGTTTACAGAGTCCCGAGACCGGCTCATAGACGTGTCCGGTTTGGTCTCTAGTATTTCTAACTTACAACACAAGTTACATACTAATGCCGGTTCACGACTACAAGCCTTAAACCGGTTCTGGGCCTTGGGCCCTTATAGAATATCTTCACGGGTTTCAAGTATACTTGACTACTGATGAAGTTAACTCGGCCTGTCTTGGCCGGTTTACGTCCGGTAGTAATATCCCCAACACTCCCCATGAACACGATGACAACGCAGTTTCTCCATTCCGACCCAGCCATGTACAGGAGCCGTGGCCGTACGTATGCGCGAGTAGGCGTTCGAGACCCCGCCCGTATGTACGTATGTGGCCGTATTTACTTTCTTCCACATTGGCCGCTGTACGTACATGTACATGCTATGTGCGAGCCTCTACTACGACATGTGCCCTTCCTTACACGGCCACGGTTCATCGTTGCAGCCTACAGACAGACCGATCATATGTACGTAGACGTCCGTGACCAGAATGACAACGCTATGTACGCTTCGACCAGGTGGGTCCCGACTGCCAGGCACTTCCTTGCGTGCGAAGATGTAGCGGGTGGGTCCTAGCAGGCAGGGGGGCGAATCATTTTTTTGCCCGTAATATGGGCGCACTTCCTTGCGTGCGAAGGTGTAGCTGGTGGGTCCCAGCAGTCAGGGGGGATACGTTTTTTTCATGAAATACGGTGGCCCGTCCGGTAGGTCCCTGCTGTCAGGTGGAGGAATTATTATTTTCCGCATAATAAGGAGCCACTTCCTTGCTGAGGCCGTGGACCCAGCTGTCAGCCTCTCCACGTACAATACTCTGTTACCTCTTGAGCATGCGTTGGTTTTCCCTTGAAGAGGAAAGGGTGATGCAGCAAAGTAGCATAAGTATTTCCCTCAGTTTCTGAGAACCAAGGTATCAATCCAGTAGGAGACAACGCACAAGTCACCTAGTACCTGCACAAACAATCAAGAACCTTGCAACCAACGCTATAAAGGGGTTGTCAATCCCTTCACGGCCACTCGCAAAAGTGAGATCTAATAAAGATAGTAAAGTAAATATTTTTGGTATTTTTGTTGTATAGATTGGAAAATAAAGATTGCAAAATAGTAAATAAGATGCGATGTAAATAAAAGAGATGCAATATAATAAGAAAGAGACCCGGGGGCCATAGGTTTCACTAGTGGCTTCTCTCGAGATAACATGTATTACGGTGGGTGAACAAATTACTGCCAAGCAATTGATATAAGAGCGCATAGTTATGAAGTTATCTAAGGCAATGATCATGAATATAGGCATCACGTCTGTGTCAAGTAGACCGAAACGATTCTACATCTAGTACTATTACTCCACACATCGACCGCTATCCAGCATGCATCTAGAGTATTAAGTTCATAAGAACAGAGTAAAGCATTAGGCAAGATGACATGATGTAGAGGGATAAACTCAAGCAATATGATATAAACCCCATCCTTTTTATCCTCGATGGCAACAATACAATACGTGCCTGTTACCCCTCATCACTTTGGGAAAGGACACCGCAAGATTGAACCCAAAGCTAAGCACTTCTCCCATTGAAAGAAAGATCAATCTAGTAGGCCAAACTAAATCGATAATTCGAAGAGACTTGCAAAGATATCAAATCATGCATATAAGAATTCAGAGAAGAACCAAATAATATTCATAGATAATCAAGTTCATAAATCCGCAATTCATCGGCTCGGCAAACACACCGCAAAAGAGTATTACATCGAATAGATCTCCAAGAACATCGAGGAGAACTTTGTATTGGGAATCAAAGAGAGAGAAGAAGTCATCTAGCTAATAACTATGGACCCGAAGGTCTATGGTAAACTACTCACGCTTCATCGGAGAGGCTATGGTATTGATGTAGAAGCCCTCCATGATCGATTTCCCCTCTGGCAGATAGCCGGAAAAGGCCCCAAGATGGGATCTCACGGGTATAGAAGATTGCGGTGGTGGAAAAGTGGTTTCGTGGCTCCCCCTGATGTTTTTAGGGTATAAGAGTATATATAGGCGGAAGAAGTACGTCGATGGAGCTACGAGGGGCCCACGAGGGCGGAGGCACGCCCTCCTACCTCGTGGCCGCCTCCTGGCATTCCAGACATCAACTCCAGGTCTTCTGGTTTACTTTCAGTCCAAGAAAGATCATCGCGAAGGTTTCATTCCGTTTGGATTCCGTTCGATATTCCTTTTCAGCGAAACACTAAAATAGGCAAAAAAAGCAAACCGCATCAGGCGTCCGGTTAATAGGTTAGTCCCTAAAATAATATAAAAGAGCATATTAAAGCCCATTAAACATCCAAAACAGATAATATAATAGCATGGAACAATAAAAAATTATAGATACGTTGGAGACGTATCAAGCATCCCCAAGCTTAATTCCTGCTCGTCCTCGAGTAGGTAAATGATAATAACAGAATTTTTGATGTGGAATGCTTCCTAACATAATTATCAATGTAATTTTCTTTATTGTGGCATGAATGTTCAGAGCCGAAAGATTCAAGATAAAAGTTTAATATTGACATAAAAATAACAATACTTCAAGCATACTAACAAAGTAATCATGTCTTCTCAAAATAACATGGACAAAGAAAGTTCATCCCTACAAAATCATATAGTTTGGCTATGCTCCATCTTCATCACACAAAATGCTCAAATCATGCACAACCCCGATGACAAGCCAAGCAATTGTTTCATACTTTAGTATTCTCAAACTTTTTCAACTTTCACGTAATATATGAGCGCGAGCCATGGACATAACACTATACGTGGAATAGAATGGTGGTTGTGGAGAAGACAAAAAGGAGGAAGATGGTCTCACATCGACTAGGCGTATTAATGGGCTATGGAGATGCCCATCAATATATATCAATGTGAGTGAGTAGGGATTGCCATGCAACAGATGCACTAGACCTATAAATATATGAAAGCTCAACAAAAGAAACTAAGTGGGTGTGCATCCAACTTGCTTGCTCACGAAAACCTAGGGCATTTTGAGGAAGCCTATCATTGGAATATACAAGCCAAGTTCTATAATAAAAAATTCCCACTAGTAAATGAAAGTGACAAAATAGGAGACTCTCTATCATGAAGATCATGGTGCTACTTTGAAGCACAAGTGTGAAAAAAAGGATAGTAGCATTGTCCCTTCTCTCTTTTTCTCTCATTTTTTGGGCCTTCTCCTTTTTTATTTGGACTTTCTCTCTTTATATATATATATATATATATATATATATATATTTCCTCACATGGGACAATGCTCTAATAATTAAGATCATCACACTTCTATTTACTTACAACTCGGTACTAGAACAAAATATGACTCTATATGCGTGCCTCCGGTGCTGTACCGGGATGTGCAATGAATCAAGAGTGACATGTATGAAAAAAATTAAGAATGGTGGCTTTGCCACAAATATGATGTCAACTACATGATCATGCAAGGGAATATGACAATGATGGAACGTGTCATAATAAACGGAACGTTGGAAAGTTGCATGGCAATATATCTCGGAATGGCTATGGAAATGCCATAATAGGCAGGTATGGTGGTTGTTTTGAGGAAGGTAAATGGTGGGTTTATGGTACCAGCGAAAGTTGCGCGGTACTAGAGAGGCTAGCAATGGTGGAAGGGTGAGAGTGCGTATAATTCATGGACTCAACATTAGTCATAAAAAACTCACATACTTATTGCAAAAATCTACAAGTCATCATAAACCTAGCACTACGCGCATGCTCCTAGGGGGATAGATTGGTAGGAAAAGACCATCGCTCGTCCCCGACCGCCACTCATAAAGAAGACAATCAAAGAAACACCTCATGCTTCAAATTTGTTACAGAATGGTTACCATACGTGCATGCTACGGGACTTGCAAACCTCAACACAAGTATTTCTCAAATTCACAATTAATTCACTAGCATGACTCAAATATCACCATCCTCATGTCTCAAAACAATCATCAAGTATCACACTTCTCATAGCATTCAACACACTTTATATGAAAGTTTTTATTATACCCATCTTGGATGCCCATCATATTAGGACTAGTTTTATAACCAAAGCAAATTACCATGCTGTTTTAAAAGTCTCTCAAAATAATATAAGTGAAGCATGAGAGATCAAGAATTTCTATAAAATAAAACCACCACCGTGCTCTAAAAAGATATAAGTGAAGCACTAGAGCAAAATTATCTAGCTCAAAAGATATAAGTGAAGCGCATAGAGTATTCTAATAAATTCCGATTCATGCGTGTCTCTCCCAAAAGGTCTGTACAGCAAGGATTATTGTGGTAAACTAAAAAGCAAAGACTCAAATCATACAAGACGCTCCAAGCAAAACACATATCATGTGGTGAATAAAAATATAGCATCAAGTAAAGTTACCGATAGACAAAGACGAAAGAGGGGATGCCTTCCGAGGCATCCCCAAGCTTAGGCTTTTGTTTGTCCTTGAGTTTTAACTTGGGGTTCCTTGGGCATCCCCAATCTTAGGCTCTTGCCACTCCTTATGTAGCGACCCGACCCGAATGGATCAAGTCCCTGTGCTTAAGTGTCATCCCTGGATCGGTATGCTGACACACACAGTACTCGAGGATTTATAACAGAGGTAAATCACATGTATAAAGTAACGTAAATACTATTACCTCAATCCAAATAGCGGAAGTAACAAGGTTGTGGATTCCCATCAACACCAACGGCAAAGTTGAGTGTAGAAATTGTAACCCTAACGTATCACTTACTCGTCAGAAGATAATCACGCAACATGAGACGTTGCAGCCACAAAGGGTCAGTACATTGAATGTACTGGCAAATTCACACTGTAGAGCAATGCTGAAATATGGCTATCACTACATGCATATATGGCTGGTGGAAAAGCTCTATGGTTATAAGGTTATGTGTAAAGCCAATTTTTCCCTACTGCAAAGGAATATATTTTATTTAACTATCATGGTGGTTGTTAAACATTGAGAATGGTTGACAGCATTCTCAATCCCAATTAAGCATCATCATTAAAACCCAACAAAATTTATTTAGATAGAGTGATGAGATCAACATGATAATCCAAGAACTAGATACTCAAGACGTCCATAACCGGGGACACGGCTAATCATGATTAGTTTGTACACTCTGCAGAGGTTTGTGCACTTTTCCCCACAAGACTCGATCTCCTCCGTTAAGATTCTCGCACTACATGGTGTTTGAGAAACGGATGACCGAGACATAGTCTTTCGAGCGCTAGCACCTTACGAATGGGTAGACCGTACTCAACCTACATCCCCTACATCTGCTAGTCTACCACTGTAAGAGTTCGCACGACTTAGTCAACTATGCTAGAGCCCATAGTAGCTTGTGGCTGCACACGGAAGTTTCTAGCATGAATAATCTTATGACCCCTTTGAGCCTGGGTGGCGGTCCAAAAAGAAACATGCAATCCTGGTCTACCCAGGTGCCTAGACAGGCAATCCTGGAATAACCAGGTACCTCAATCCACCCAGATGTGTATTAATGTTGCCACCTTAAATAAACCATTAATTAACAATCTCACATCTGTCATGGAAAAAAATCACTCACCCAAATCCACGTCTACTTGCATAGCATGGCAAAATAAGCAAACGTAGAAGTAACTCCCAAGGGTTTGATAATAAAACAGGTAATAGGTACTACCTCAATCTACTTCCCAAAACCCACAATTTAATTAGATCCTAATCATGCAATGTTTGAGGATTGATCTAATGCATAAAAATTGGGTAGTAAAGAGGTATGATCAAAGTGTGAACTTGCCTGCAATGTTGATGAAGATGATACACACTCAAAACTCTTGATAGTTCTACTCGTCACACTCCGGTCAATCTATCGTAAGCAAGCAATAGTAACCACACATAAGCAATCACTCAAAAGATCGGAAAGAATGAAGAAAACAATTCGGAAAACATCAAAACCAAGCAAATAACTCTTGCAACATAAAACAAATTTCTAACAGTACCAAAATTATATGAATTTGGCCTTATTAGAAAGTTTAGGTCAAGAGCTTCGATTTGCAAAAAGAATCAACTAAATCGGAGTTACGAAACTCAAGTTACGATCAAACGAAGTTTGAATTCAAATCTGGTCTAATTCAAAATTTTAAAATTTCAAAAACATGTTTGAGTTGGATTACTGGATAGAGGGGATCGTAACGAAGAAGTGGGCGTTGGTTTCGTTGGATTTGGACTAACGAGCAGAAAGTAGTGATCGTTTGAAGTACATGGGCTAAATTGTAAATAAAACATCTACAAAGAAGTCCCTGATTAAAACTAACAGAAAAAGAAAAAGAACTAAATAACGAACGTTCGTTACCGAACGCTAATGAACAAGAACGTTCGCCGAAACTAACAAAACAGAAAACGTTCGCTACTTGTATAAAAAAACGCGTTTTGAACAAAAATCGAAACCCTAAGGAAAAAACCGGGGAACCGGGGCGGTTCATTACCGGACCGGGAAAACCGGCGAGTTGAGCGGCGGTTCCGGCGATGGTGGTCTCCGGCGAGAAGGGCGGCGGCTCCGGCGGTCATCGAGGCCGGCAAAGTGGTGGGGAGGGGCGGCACTGGGCGGCGGGTGCGGTGGCGGCGTCGGCGGCGGTCGATGGCAAAGAGAGCGGTGGCTGCGGCTCCCGGCGGCGGTGGCGGCGCGAGATGTGGGGCGAGGCGAGGCGAGAGGAGGGAGAGAGGGGCCCGGGGCGGCGCCCTTTATAGGAGGGGAGGGGTGGCTTGGGAAGGGGTAGGAGGAGGCCGGGCGGACACGGTGGGCGGCGATCAGTGGCGGCTCGGGACTTCGTCCCGAGCTCGGGACCCAGCGGCGGGCGATGGGCTGGCTGGGCCGTGGCTCACAGGAGCCTGAGCCGCCCTAGTCGGCGGAGGAGGGATATTAAAAAAAACATTTTGCAGACAGCAAAAATAAATAAAAGCGAATAAACTAAAAATGAAACATAGGCATATTATATATCAAAATTTTCAGAAAAATATTTCCTATAAGATGAACATTATTCTAGCTTCAAATAATATCCACGGAATTTTAAATAAATCAAAGAGTGCTTCTACTCTAGAAAAATCCAGTAAAAATCATTTTTTAAATACCAAAATTAATTCAAAATTATTTCTCTCCAATTTTCTGGTGTAGGGAATCATGTTACCCTATTTTCCATATATTTTATTTTTGAAGAAGAATAATTTGAATAAAACTCAAATAACTCCAAATTGAAAATAAATTCAAAAGAACTTTGAATTTAATTCTTTGAAACTCCCAACTCATATTTCATATAATTTGAAGATGTCATTTTATCTTCTCTCATGAAAATCATTGAGTTGCTTAAAGTTTTCTGAATTTGAAATATTTTCAAATGAAATTTAAATATTTTCAACAACCCTTTTTCATTTAAGTAATGGAAGAAGTCATGTCATCTCCTCTCTAGGGTTTTGTTTTTGAAAATAATTTGAATTCATGGAGATCATAAAAGCATAATGAAAGTTTGGGAAAGTCCGTTTATTCCCTCTCATTTAACTTTCAAAAGGTTTCGAAATTAACTCATTTTCACACAATCAATCAAACAATCAATCAAAAATTTCTATTTGTTTATAACATTCCAAAATTTAGAATTTTGGGATGTTACACCTTATTTCAGAATCCATCAAGTCTTTACCCAAAAACTTGAAAGCTTCACAACACAAAACTCAACAGAAAATCTCATGAGCTCCGTTAGTATAAGAAAATAAACCACCACTTTAATGTACTGTAATGAACTCATTATTTATTTATATTGGTTTTAAACCTATTGTATTCCGAATTCTCTATGGTTCATACCCCCGATACTACTCATAGATTCATCAAAATAAGCAAACAACACACGAAAAACAGAATCTGTCAAAACAGAATAGTCTGTAGCAATCTGACTAAATCAAATACTTATAGAACTCCAAAAATTATGAAATAAATTGGTGGACGTGAGTAATTTGTCTATTAATTATCTGTAAAAATAATCAACATAAAATCACTCTCCAGTAAAAAATGGCAGCTAATCTCGTGAGCGCAAAAGTTTCTGTTTTTTACAGCAAGATCGCAAAGACTTCACCCAAGTCTTCCCAAAGGTTCTACTTGGAACAAACACTAAATAATACATAAAACCACATCTAAACAGAGTCTAGATGAATTATTTATTACTAAACAGGAACAAAAAGTAAATAACAAAAATGAAATTGGGTTGCCTCCCAACAAGCGCTATCGCTTAAAGCCCCTAGCTAGGCATAAAAGCAGGAATAGATCTAGGTATTGTCATCTTTGGCATGCAATTCTTCAATTGAACACACATAACCCTTAGGAGGTTCTTTGGTTTTCTTAATGATCAAACTCCTAGGCAAGAAATCAAGAAATTCACTTGTAGCAAAAGGTTCCTTAATAATATCGAAAATGTTGGGGTGAACACTTATTGATTTGAGGTCTTCATTCTCCTTAATAGAAGATTCACCCTTATTTTTAGGAACATAGATAAACTTGGTAATTTTGGTAGGAGGAGGATTTGACGTATTTTTAACGATAGAAAAAGCGGTACCCAAGTTGGTAATAATATCTTCGAGCTTATCAATTCTAGTGGAATCTTGATCTATCTTCTCATTAACTATGGGTTCCTTTTCCCTAAGATTTTTTAGAGTAACTCCTACCTTAGATCCGTATTGGGTAATTTGGTTGTGGATCTTTTGATCCAAATTTTCGATTAACTCCACAGTGGCAATTTTTTTTCAATAATATCAAGCCTTTGCATCACATGTTCCAAAGTTAAAATAGTTCAATTAACCAAAAGGGGTGGTGGGCCTAGCAAATCTATCATAGCATTATAAGAATCAAAAGTATGGCTTCCCAAGAAGTTTCCTCCAGTAATGGTGTCAAGAACATATCTATTCCAAGGAGTGATGCCTACATATAAATTGCGAAGAAGAACGGAAGTGGATTGCTTTCTAGTAGATCTATTTTGAGCATTGCAAATTCTATACCAAGCATCTTTTAGATTTTCTCCCTCCCTTTGTTTAAAAGTGAGAACTTCATTATTGGGAATATTAACAATGATAGGAGGACTAGCCATGAAGGCGAGACAAACTATCTAACACACGGACGCACAAGAAGCAAGCGAAAAGAGACTAACGGAAAAGGGCGAAGAAAAGGCAAAGGTTTTCGAAAATCGTTTTAGAAGTGGGGGAGAGGAAAACAAGAGGCGAATGGCAAATAATGTAATGCGAGGGAGAAGAGTTTATGATGGGTACTTGGTATGTCTTGACTTGGCGTAGATCTCCCCGACAATTGCACCAGAAATCCATCTTGCTACCTCTGGAGCATGTGTTGGTTTTACCTTGAAGAGGAAAGGGTGATGCAGCAAAGTAGCGTAAGTATTTCCCTCAGTTTTTGAGAACCACGCTATCAATCTAGTAGGAGACAACACACAAGTCACCTAGTACCTGCACAAACAATCAAGAACCTTGCAACAAACGCGATAAATGGGTTGTCAATCCCTTCACGACCACTCGCAAAAGTGAGATCTAATAAAGATAGTAAAGTAAATATTTTTGGTATTTTTGTTGTATAGATTGGAAAGTAAAGATTGCAAAATAGTAAATGAGATGCAATGTAAATAAAAGAGATGCAATATAATAAGAAAGAGACCCAGGGGCCATAGGTTTCACTAGTGGCTTCTCTTGAGATAGCATGTATTATGGTGGGTGAACAAATTATTGTCGAGCAACTGATAGAAGAGCGCACAGTTATGAAGTTATCTAAGGCAATGATCATGAATATAGGCATCACGTTCGTGTCAAGTAGACCGAAACGATTCTACATCTACTACTATTACTCCACACATCGACCGCTATCCAGCATGCATCTAGAGTATTAAGTTCATAAGAACAGAGTAACGCATTAGGCAAGATGACATGATGTAGAGGGATAAACTCAAGCAATATGATATAAACCCCATCTTTTTATCCTCGATGGCAACAATACAATACGTGCCTTGCTGCCCCTACTGTCACTGGGAAAGGACACCGCAAGATTGAACCCAGAGCTAAGCACTTCTCCCATTGAAAGAAAGATCAATCTAGTAGGCCAAACTAAACCGATAATTTGAAGAGACTTGCAAAGATATCAAATCATGCATATAAGAATTCAGAGAAGAACCAAATAATATTCATAGATAATCAAGTTCATAAATCCACAATTCGTCGGATCTCGGCAAACACATCGCAAAGGAGTATTACATCGAATAGATCTCCATGAACAAAGAGGAGAACTTTGTATTGAGAATCAAAGAGAGAGAAGAAGCCATCTAGCTAATAACTATGGACCCGAAGGTCTTTGGTAAACTACTCACGCTTCATCGGAGAGGCTATGGTGTTGATGTAGAAGCCCTCCGTGATCGATTCCCCCTCCGGCACATCGCCGGAAAAGGCCCCAAGACGGGATCTCACAGGTACATAAGGTTGCGGTGGTGGAAAAGTGGTTTCTTGGCTCCCCCTGATGTTTTTAGGGTATAAGAGTATATATAGGCGGAAGAAGTACGTCGGTGGTGCTACGAGGGGCCCACGAGGGTGGGGGCGTGCCTACCCCCGTGGGCGGGCCCTCCTGCCTCGTGGCCGCCTCGTGGCGTTCCAGACTTCAACTCCAAGTCTTCTGGTTTGCTTTCGGTCCAAGAAAGATCATCCCGAAGGTTTCATTCCGTTTGGATTCCGTTTAATATTCCTTTTCTGCGAAACACTAAAATAGGCAAAAAATGTAAACTGCACCGGCCTCCGTTAATAGGTTAGTCCCAAAAATAATATAAAAGAGCATATTAAAGCACATTAAACATCCAAAACAAATAATATAATAGCATGGAACAATCAAAAATTATAGATACGTTGGAGACGTATCATACTCTTCCGATGGAAGTAGTTCATTGACCACGCCGCGCTGAGAGCACCAGGGCGGTGGACGACGGCGAGGCCTGGAAGAGGACGATGCGGAGCTGGGGAAGATGGGACAGTGGATGCCCACGCGGAGAGGAGTACGAGGGTTCACTGGTTCGGCTGCGGTGTGAGGCTGCCATCGCCGCAGGGCCTAGCGAGCGGTGGGAGTAGTAGGGGGCGGTGTGGCCTCAACAGTAGCACAACCGGCCACTGGAGGCAGGAGCAGCTGGTCTCGCCGGCGCTGGTTTGGCGGCTGGTGCAAGAAGATCAGCGATTGAAGAAGCAGCAGGACCGTTCGATTCAAATCCAACGGTCTTTGCTGCTAGAATCGTTTGTTGACTAAGTTGATAAAACCCTGCGTACGCGTCAACTTATTAGGCCCATAGGTCAGCCTCCCAACCGGTGCGCCCCAGATGTTAGTGGGAGGAATCATTGTTTTCGTGTAATAAGGAGGGAGTTGATTGCATGCGGCCAGGCTAGCGAAGGGAGTAGGGTGGGCCGGTGAAGCCTGCGCGACATCACAGCAGGCCACAAGAGGAGGGAGCAGGCAGTCCCGCCGGCGCTAGTTTAGGCGGATGGAGCAGGAAGATCAGAGATTGAAGAAGCACGTCGGCCATTGGATGGACATCCAATAGTCACTGTTGCTAGAATCGTGTGTTGACTGACAAAGGCTTGCGTAAACAAGTCAGCCTCAAAATCTCTGGCGTGTACAGCCCATTTGCTATTATTTTTATAATTTTTACTCATTTTCTATTTCATATGGAATTTATTGTAGTTCATTTTCCAGTTTTAGAATTGCTGCCCATTTTCTGGTCAGTACCAGGGTTAAAAAATTGATCTAAATATGTGCGAAATTTTGAAAATTCGCAAATTTTTGCTGGGGAACAAAATATTCTTAATCCAAAAATTAGTAGCCATACTAAAAAAAATTTAAAAATAAATTAGTACTATGTCATGTTAAAATCCAATGAAGTATAAAATATCAGTGAAGAACAAAAACAAAAAAAAAAGAAACTAATTTCCCATTTGCTATGATTTTTTTTGGAATTTTCAACCCCTTTGATATTACTTTTAACAGACACTGACCATAGTCTTTGGCCAGGCCGGAATGCATCCCTCCTCGTCTTGAAAGATTTGCAGCCCAGTAAGTCAGAGAAAAAAATAGGCCTAGCTTGGGTATTCTTCAAAAAGAAATACTGGGCTACCTATTTTCCATAAAAAAACTGCTGGGCTGGTCATGTTGTTAGACGGGCCACAGAGACCGCACGACCAAGTTTATTGCCTGCTCCTCCTAATTACTACTAAAAAAGTTGTGCAATTCTGTCGTTAATTCACTATACGTTGAAGATGATGTGGGTCCCAGATATCAGCAGGGTGGATTAGAGTAAAAAAACGAGGGGTACATCTGAGTAGTAAAAGAGGCGCTTGCTTGTGTTCGGGAGTGGACCTGGTGGGTCCGTATTGTCATACTCACAACTACAGTCCTCTCCAGATTCACTGTGTTGACAGGGCCGGACGGCGGCGCCGCGGCGAGCGCACCAAGGCGGAGGATAAAGTGATGTCGCCGATGTGCTGGGCTGGGTTGGACATTCTCATTGAAAAAAATGGACCAGAACTATTTACGACGTTGACTACGATTTGCATGTGTCCACTGGTTGCAGGAAGAAAATGGTGGGAGAAAGAGGAGTGGTCGCTATCTTTGCCTAAGAATAATATCGACTGAATGTAACGACACTATCATAGGAAATAATATCCTCCTGTTAAATCATGAATTTAAAGAACTGGTGCATCAACATTTAGCTTTATTTATTTATTTACTTATTTATGTTTAGGGGACCATGAGCATGTACCTGGGCTGGATTCATGTGAGAGCCTCCCTTCCAGTTAATTATGGGCTCCTCTATTGGGCCTTCATCAGTGGGCTGCATGTTATCAACAAGTGGAAAATGTGTTCTGCATCAAAAATAGTATGTGCTACGTGACGCACGGGCACTAAAGGATCGAACCGCTTTCCCTAAAAAACTAAAGGATCGGACCGTGCAACGACTTCCAAAACATTGTGTTTGTCGTTCTAACAACACATTTATTCAACCAATGTATTTAAATATACTACTGATTGTACATTGAAAACAACAGAAGAAGAACTGTGGCTGGGGTGCAATGTATAAAGAAGCGAGCCAAGAGTAAAGACGCAGCTCTCTCTTCCAAACCAAACATCAGCCATCATCACAAAAGGGCTACCAAAAAAGAACAAGTGTATGCATCAAACTAAATAAAGATCCTACTACACCAAGTGTACGCATCTAACTAAATGGCTCAGTTAGACGTTACTATTTAATAAGTTGTGGAGATTGGTCGAAGGCTTGAACCAGATGGATGCCTGACGAAGGAAACTCCAGCCAGCAGGTCGAAGTCTGATACTTGCGACCCTCTCTCCTACTTTGGGCTGCAGAGTGTGGTGGCACATATCAGGGTATAGTGCATGCAGAGACGCATGGTACGCTGTGTACACACAGTTTTCCCTGATGAACAAAACCGCGCTGCCATCATGATCCTTGCCGTCGGTTATCTCCTGATTAATCGGATAATTCAGTCCGAGAAACAGAGAGCGTGTACCAAGGCTACTTACCAGCCTGCAGTCAAAAATTCCTGAAGGCCCAGAGAAGCTAGGATCCTGCTCAAATACCTTGCAGTGACTGTGATTGTATTCCGCGAAACAACACGTCCGGTACGTGCGAACGATCACCAATCATTCACTGTCGTCTGATCGAGCCAGGAACAACTTGCAACTTCCATGCCGCTTTTCTTTGAAAGGTTCTGGTATTAGGAAGGGTAGGGACACTAGGTGGCCTACAACATCATATCAAGTTGGAGTCAAATAAAAAGGGCTCTTAATGCAGTCAATCTTAAGAACAACATGTTATGAGCATGCATATTTTTTAGTAAATGTTTATTGTAATATAAGCTAGCCATCATGATATCATAGGAAAGTAACATACCGTTGTAACAACCGTTTGTAGCGACGACTGGAGTAGGCCAGCAATACGTCCAGCCATAGAAGGAGTCGACATGAAATGAAGCCCTTGTGTTCAATGGCATCAGAGAACCATGGAGGATGTATGATCCTGCGATGGACGTGCGGATTTATCCACTTACCAAAGTGACCTGTCAGATAGGCGAGACCGCGGTTGAAGAACGCAATTAGCCTGAAGTCTTTATAATTCGCAGATCTTGTGGGCACTTGGCAGATTACAACCTTGAGCAAATCAAACTTGGTATCATGTTGGCTACTGTAAGATTCCGAGTATTCTGGGACGCGGTACCAAAGCAATGTAGTGTTAATCGAAGGAAGGGGGATCAATCGCCGGGTGTAGACCTCCACGAGCATCCAGCTGCCGCCACCATCGACGAGCACCATCCAAGGCGTGTTCATGCCGACCCAGTACAAATCGTTAATGTAGTTGAGGGTGACAGGGATCGAATCACAGTCAAGAGGGTTGATGCTCGCCACCCTACGATTGTTATGCTACATGACACACTGTTTCTGAAGATCAGGCGGCATCAGCAAGCAAGGAGCTGGCTTAAAAAGCTCCGGCCTGAGGGCTTTGGGTAAACGGTACAGGCCCGACGAGCATGCGGCGAGCGGCATGCACTACAAAAAAAATACACTTCCATGATGATACATGTTTGTCACAGTAGGTCATGTTTCCTGTCATGCATGTACATCCATGACAAATTTATGACAGAATCAAGATAGTCATACCTGTGTTGTCGTAGAAGTGTTCCATGACATTATCAAAATTATCATCACGGAAGTGTCCACTTCCATGACGATAAATTGCGCGTCACAGAAGTGCTTTCGTCAAGGGTAACCGACATGTGGCATCCACCGTAACGGAACGCCGTTAAGCTATCGGGTCCGGTTTTGGATCCGATAACCCGTTAACATTGTGGATTTCCACATGTAAAATCATCATTGGCTGGAGGAAACACGTGTCGGCTCACCGTTGGGACAGATGTCATCCACTCAATGGACTCAAAGCACCTATGATACGTCGACACGTGGCACGGCCCAACAGAGGCCCATATAGGTTAAAAAGGCCGGCCCAGTCAAAGGCCCGTAGTACTTACTCGGGTACTAGTGGGCCAGCCCAATAACGACCTGCTTAATAAAGGCCCATTTACGGCCCGAAGCCAGATCTGGCCCGTTAATTGTTCGCCGAATATTTGGGCCCATTTATGGACCGAAGCCAGATCTGGCCCGTTAATTGTTCGCCGAATATTTGGGCCCAATTACAGCCTAGTGACTTTCGGCCTATTAGAGGCCCGATGTAGACATGGGCCCATTTCAGCCCGGTGTGACTTTCGGCCTGGGAATGGCCCGTGCTGCCCATGGGCCATATATGGTCCGACAGGACATCGGGCCCACTAACGGCCCGTGATAAAGGTGGCAACAGTTAAGCCCAACGTGACTTTGGGCATGTTAAAGGCCTTTCGCATAATTCGGCCCGTTGATGTCTGTACTAAGCTTTCGGCCTCTTAAAGGCCCATGATATCAGTGGGCCAACTAAGGCCCGAGATATGTTTCGGCCTGGTAACTGCCCTGATATAACTTGGCCCAAAAAGGCCCGGTCTCATTTCAGCCTGCTAAAGGCCCGTCGACGACTAGTGAAAATTGAGGCCCAATATGCATTTTGGCCTGCTAAAGGCCCATGGTTTCATATGGGCCGTAACGGGCCAGTACAATATTCAGCATGTTAATGGCCCAATGCTACCTGGGCCAAACTAAGCGCTGGGTCCACAAAAGGCCAAACTAAAATATAGGCCGGTGTAAGTTGTGGGCCTCGCGCAAAGTGTGAAGGCCCTAATGATTCAGGCCCAAGAAAGATGCAGGACGGCCCAATTGTGGCCCGCTAAACACCAGGCCCATTAGAGGCGAATGTTTCGGCCCAGTCGACTACATCTGATTTTTTTTCAGATAGCGAATGATGGCAGTAACTAGTAGGAATTAAGATCAAACCTACTCTATACAATAAAGAAATTACGGCATAGTAACTAAGAATAAATCTACACTATGCAATAAAGGATTTATGGTATATTACATCCACTGGGCATCGAAGTACGCTGCCAGTGATCATAACGTGCAACGAAGAAGCAAATTACAAAAACTGGGTAACATTGCAGCGTAACAAAATAATGCTGAATCGAGACCACTTCCAAGACAGTTCAAGAAAGGTTAGCCTTGCGAGGGACTGCTAACTGCAGTCAGCCGAAAGCAAGGGTGTGAGACCGGCCTAGCATGTCGGTCATAGCTTCCAGGTGTAGCTGTTTAGCGATGAGGTTCTCATTGGTGTTCTCCGCAATCTTTCTTAGAGATAGGACTTCAAGTCGAAGTTGAGTTGCAAAATGCCTTTCTGCTAGAACTTGGGACTGAAGAGGTCGAACCGATTCGCATAACGAATTCGTAAGCTTGTCTCGATTGCTAGTCTCAAGTAACTTGAACACTGCATCAAGACAAGACTTTGGGGTTGTCTCGCTATCTTCAAGATGTTTTGCCTTCTTTGCTGCAATATATGTTGGGTTTGTATCACAGCCTTCAGCAGACTTGTGCATGCCATCAGGCATATCACCCTGAAACAAAGCAGAGAGATGACAGGTTTTTGCACGTGTATAAACAAAGATGCTAACTGTGCTGTCAATCCCATCCAATTTCAAATTAGAAAATATAGAGTAAGTTCAAAATATCAATAGCATAATTTGGCATTGTTCATAATGCGGGGACCTTCACCACACTACTGGATTACCATGTCAACATAACAAGGATAGATGAAGGGCAAAGAAAATCATTGTATCTATTTTGGTTAATGTACATGGCATGTTGTTCATATCATCAGCCACATCAGTAAGATAAAACAGGAGATGACAAGGTGCAAATGTGGGCTGCTTCACCACACACTGGATTACAGATCCACAAAAACAAGCATACATATAGGGAGTATTGAGTAATGTGCATGGTATGAATAAGGAATTTGGTTTTACAAGTAGAACTTATAACTTACGGTCCTTGCGAACATGCATTTTGGTAGAAACAACAAACTAAACAGCAGTAAACGATAGGGAGTATGAGCAAATTAAAAGCAGTTGAGGATAAAGGCTTTAGAAGGACTGACTTACAACAGTTAACACCGGCTTTATAATGCCCTTCTCCATGTTAAGGGAAGGATAACTCAAGAATTTTAGCACAAAATCTTCTTCATAAGCATTGCCTGTACTCTACATTTTGTAGAGAGTAATTATAGATATAATAATACTGAAAGGGATAGAGGATAATGAAGATAAGATGCAGATTGATGCTACATAATCAACTACCAATCCTCGAAGTACAAGCATTACAGACAAAATGTCTTGACAAGAGCAATGGGGTACACTTCAAGACCGGCATTGTCTCATGTATTTTACTTTTTGGTAAGATTAAATATAGATCTGATCTTTTTTAGTAAATGGTGGACGAGGGAGATAAGATGCAGAATGCTACACAATGAACCAATCCCTCTTCCCATAATACAAGAGTGTTTTGAACACCGTGTCTTGTACAAAACGTTCTTATATTATGGGACAGAGGGAGTAGCTGTTAATGTAAGTACAGTGATAGACGATGTTCAATCCTTACAAGAGGACTGCAGAGCTAAACCTCTTCAAAAGCATTGGATTGATTCTAAATTTATGTAAGAGTCCATACGGATCTTATAATAATCACCAAATGGACGATAACGAGGCTAACATGTGCAGTGATGCTACATAATCAAACAGCTATGAAAGTAAGTATGGTCATACAGGGCAAGAGGTACTCACAAGAGCAATGAAGTGTGTAGTATAGTTGCGAGATTCTGTGGTCCCTTGAGAATGAATGTTCTTCTGCTAACAGTTTTCGTACAAGTGAGACGTTAAGGCAAATGCTGAAATGTAGTTCAAATTGTGATGTGATATCATAGATAGTACCTTACGCTGTAGTCGAGACCAATGTGTAACAAGATTATTCCAGTCACCGTCGGATAAATGTAGCACCGGAGACTTTACAGAAATTTCATTTAGAGGCTTGCCATCGAAGTGTGCTTGCCTCAGGTAGGAGCGATACTTCATCAACGAGTGCTTAAAAAGCGCAACCAACCCTTGCTCGTCTTCACAATCCAGTTTGGTCCTGCCTATTTAAAAGAATGAAATCTTGTGTCTTCTGTCAGCAGAAACATATGCAGCAATGACCATGAATAACATTAGTACATTACTTACGCGTAAGTTGCGGAGGAAGACTGGAAATTGTTACGTATGCGGTATAATCTTTCCATGAAGGAAAGATGCGCACAAAGTTCCTGACGACAATATAAGCTTTGTCTTCTGAACTGGGAAGAAATGGAACAAGGGTCCTATTTGCTGCAATTGGGGCTCTCTCTGGTTCAAAAAGGGATTTGTCAATTGGATTTGGTGTACTCTTTGCTGGAATGGGGGTTTTGCGTCGTAGAGCTGGTGCTATGTCAACTGGCATAATCATAATGTTTGCTGCAGTTGGGGTCTGCTGAGTTGGGGCATCATAAATGACCAGTGTAGTAGGGCTAGAGTCTACTAGAGTTGGGGCGTTTTGTGGGTCAGGTGATATTGCAACTACACCTAATGGGCTATTTGATTTATCAGGTGCCACTACCTTTTCCAAATACTTTGCTTGTGCTCCTCCACGATCAACAATCGCCCTCTTCCTTGTGAACATCTGATACACAAGAACATCATTTGAATGGATAAATATGGTGTGATGACAGATGGAATATGTACTGAAAATGGATAGGCAGGGTGTATTCACATACACGATGTGTAAACTAAGCTAATGGCAGTTCAATAAAGTAGAAGCAATGCAAAGCATCAGTTGCAAGATATGTGCAACAAATATAACCTTGGAAAGTTAGAGCAAGCACCTTGATGGGTGAATAAGATAGGGCATCTTCCTCTGACTCCTCCACTAGGGAGCTACATTGACTTAGGTCTTCCTCTAGCTCATAATCACTATTATGATCATATTCTAAGCATGAATCTGTAGGTGGAGAGCATTTGCATTGCATTGCATCCAGACTTGATTTTAGTCCCTTAATGCCAAGTTTGACAGCCATGGCATTGTTCTGCTTTATTCTTTTCATGCGCGCAAGCTCATAATCATTATGATGCTGTTCAGAATCTGAGATTCATGAAAACATAAAAAGTAGTCAGATTATCAATGGAATGCATTATGGATTCAACTCGAAGAGTGTCTCCCTATAAACCCCTGCATATGCAAAGTTCACCCCCCAACCGTGCTAACCAGACCACACACAGAAATACAAACCCCTTATGTCTCTATAACAAGCAGACACACATTTCAAAACTGAAGTTGGAACATTAGAATCATATGAAATTCGTATTTGAACAAATAAACTAAGGAATTATGAGTGGCATAATGTTTAGCTTCAAGGGTGGAGTGTTGGTAGTGTGACACAAAGCAAGTAGGCAGATTGTATTCCATGTAAAAGATCGAAGCCTATGTAAAAGCTAGAAATGACACTTTCTTTCTATACAATGCAGTGTTCACTGCCCACACATGATGGAAGATATCACATATACTATTCACTCATGTCTACGGTTGCAGTATTTAGAAACAGGGTGGTCCACCCTAAAAGAATATTGACAACAAATATGACAAGGCAAGCATAGATGTAGTGAATCAACCATTTACTTGTGAGCTTACTAGGACAAGTATGCGAATTGTAATCTAAAGAAGAGACCATCCAAAATCTGAATCAAGAAGTTTGTCTAGCACTTATTGTTTGCAACTAATCGACGTGAATAATTGGATATTATATCGAATGAGTAAGAAAGACAAGTAAAATTGTCAACAAACCTGGCTTGCAGTAGTAATCTGGGTCAATGTCACTACGACCAACAATCCAAAATGACTAGTGTCTATACCTAGGGCCGGATTTTGAAAACCCTGTGAACTTTACAGGTACTAAAGATTACCGAAATACATCTGAACCATTAAGTGTAGGTAGCACCGAGCACACAACAAATCCTAATGACTGTCCTGCCTAATGAGTAATGAATCAATTAGAAAATGGGTGATGAGGAGTGGCTGCTGAGTGTTGAGGACTTATCTCAGGATAAATCGGGTTGGCTTAGTGGGTGCTGCACGCTTGAGCCCTGAACGGACTGGGAAGGTAGGCGCGGCGGCGCCACCGGGCAGCGGTGACGCTGTTGGGCGAGCGGCTCCTGACCTCCTGTTAGTCTAGCGGCTCCTGACCTCCTGTTAGTCTAGCGTCTCCTCCTAGAGTCATGCCATCCGGGGACGGCAAAGCAGGCGGCTGGGGGTGAGTAGAGATCGGAAGCGCGCAGCAGAATAGAGGGGAATTGTGGCTTGGGACAACCCAAAATCCCAGGGTGGGCTGGCCCACCGTGGGCACCCTGTGGAGATACACACCCGAGCGGCGAACATGCATTTTCGAAACTAATTTAGGAATATTTAGCTGGCCAATTAAACGAATCTATTTTAATAATATCAGATTCATATTTGAACAACTATGCTTGTTTAGCTTGATGGGTCGAGCAGTGCTATTATGACACGAAGCACGTATTCTGATCGTATAGTGATCATAAAAGGGGGAAACCGGAGAAATGATATTTAACAGCCATTGTTTGCTTCGAACTAAGAACTAAATTCTAAGAGTTGAAAAGAAAGTAGAGTAACCAAGTTAAGATCTATTTTCTGGTTGAGATAAAAAAGTTGAGGAGATATGAAGTATCACCTCTCTTGCGGTGCCGTGTAGGCATCGGGGGTGCGATGGTTGTCGGTGGCGTTGAAGCAGATCTGCGACTGTAGACGGGTGCATTGGGGGATAAGTCCCGTTGCGATGGAAGAGAAGGTCGTGTGAGCGGCCCTGGCAAAGAGGACGACGACGCCGATGAAGCGAGAGGACGTGATGCAAGGCTCTTGGTCCGTCGCCGTGGATGAGAAATGTCCATCTCTAGCAGTGGATGACGCGGTCTTGGTAGGCGCTCCGGCATGGTGGAGGACGGTGGCGATGGATGTGGTGGAGGACGGCGGCGATGGATGTGGTGGAGGACGGTGACGATGGATGGGGTGGCGTACGGAGGCTGGTGTGGGGATGGTATTCTAGCGCGGACGGTGTATGAATGGGAAAATGGAGGGAGAGGTACGGGGAACCATGTTTTTGGGACGCGCCTGTCTGAAATATGGGAAAGTTACGAACTTAGCCCCCGTTTAAAATTTGGACGTCTCATCGGTTGGGGATACGACGGTAATCTCGTATCTCCCCAATATTTGCCCAGAGCGATTTTGGGCGAGGAGAGGGTGGTTGGCGCCCATGGTTGGCGCCCACGGTGTATGAACGGGGCTGACAGGTAGGGCGGTTGTGTCACATCTGAGTGAAGTTACAAACCTGCCCCTATTGAAAATATTTGCCTACATCGATTTCGGCCGAGTCGAGTTTGTTTTGCCACCCACCATGTATGAATGGGGAAATGGAGGGAGAAACAGAGGTCTTTAGGACGAGCTTGAATCAAATGTGTTTTGCCGCCCATGTTTGGCTCGCACCGTGTCGGAATGGGCTCAGATGCGGTCGTGTCACGTATAATTGAAGTTACTATCCTACCCCTATTTAGAACAGTGGAAATCGGGCCGATGGATTGTCCGTGTAATGGGTAGACAGTAATTTCCATCTCCCAAACACTTGGCTTCGGGCAGCCGACATGGGAGTGGACTTTTTGCTGCTTCTTTCGAATTTTGGGACAATAAGCATCCACGTTTACCTTGGCAACTAAATTCGAATCGATTTTGTATTCCTATACGAATCTTTATAAATCATTGTCGGGGGTTGGGTGCGACATATGCCAAAGGATGGCTTATCATGGAGGGGGCGAGTAGAACATCGCCGGTACCTGGAAACGGGATGAGGCGAAGGCATGCACGCCAGTGAATCTTACCCAGCTTCAGGGCTCTCCGAGGAGATAACACCTCATCGCTGCTCTGCGGGGTCTCCGCATGATCACTATGGCAAAGTGAGTACAAGGTTTCTCCTTGAGTTGTTCGGGGTGAGGAAGGAGAAGGGCACGACTAGCTCTTCTCTTCCCTCTATGTGTGTGTCAAACTACTAGGTTCCAACCCTTTGCATGGGTGCCCCGGGGGGTTTATATAGGCCTACCCCCCGGGGGTACAATGGTAATCCGGCTGGGCGCAGGTCCCAGCCGTCAGTCTCTTAAGTCGCCGTGTTCTCCGCCGACTTCTGTGGCCCGCCGACTAGTGGGCCCCGCCATCGGTCCAGCATGGGGCCGACAGCCCTGGTCCGCCGTGGGCGGGTCTTGCCGGCCGCGGGTTACTGTAGCCGCGCTTCTAATGACGCGAGCTTGGTCGTAGGTCATGGCAGCAGCGCCACACCGGCGGGCGATCACTGTTGCCATTCCCTGTCTTGTCTGGTTAATGGCGCATGGAGCCCGTGAGAGGGGCCGGCCGACTCTCGGAGGCCGACTCCAAGTGGGTCCGTCTTGGGGCGCTCTCGCCGTCTTCTGCACTCCCGCCGACAGGCGGGTCCCGCCGTCTTTGGGTCGTACAGACAGGCCATCGTGGGTACAGGAATCTGCCCACGGGGCTGACGTCGAGCAGCGTGGCAACAAGTTGGGCGGAGATCTCCAAGACTGGCGCCTGTGGCCATGCTTATCTTTATGAACGGGCAGGATGGGGCTGCGAGGCGGCCCCATCCCGCCCCGTCGATAGTCACATCGATGAGGCGGTTGGAGTCGCTGGCCGACTCCCGTGGCCGGGCTTCATCGGAAGTCGCCGGCTTGGAGCCGGCTTGTCTTGAGGCCGTCTCTGGGACTCGGCTGGGAGGGGCAGTCGGCAGCTCTGTCGCCGACTCTCAGAAGGCGGCTCTTCGTCTTGGGGTCTTGAGGGGCGCAGTCTGCCCCAATGTTTTGAAAGGTCTAGGGGCTCGGGTTTGCCTAACCGTGGCCCATTACTCCGACAGTAGTCCCCGAAGCTGGTGAGGCGCCGAGGGCAACATTTCGAGGAGCCTCAACAGTTTCATCCCTCCAATGGAAGAATCTGGGCTCGGCTCGCTGTCTCTCTCTTGAGCCGACTAGCTGGAGCCGGCCTTGCAGGAGGCCGTCTTGCTCCTCAAAGGTTTCGAAGGTCGCGGCGGGATCCGGGCAGCGTGCCTGATAAGCTTCCTGGCTGCTGCCCGTTGCGGGCCCGCCACGTGACGCCACGCGGCAGGGCTAGTCTGCCCGCCCACGCGCGTGACTAGACATGCCCGTCAGGCGGGGCCCGCCACTACCGCGCCTCGGCGCCTGGGCGAATCCGCTGCGGCCGTCGGGCGGTTGGGCTCTCACGCTGTTATCGCACGCGATAGCGTCGTGGTTAAATCGTGGGGCGTGGGGGCGTGGCGCGATTAATCCCACGCCCGCCCCCTCGGCTTCTCAGCCTAGGCGCCTATAAGTAGGCGGGAGGAGGGGGGGCGGCGACGCACGCGCACCCACTCTTCCCCGCTTCCTCTCGCTTCCTCCCCTTCTTGCTTCGTCTTCCTCCTCGCTCCGCCGCGCCGAACCGCGCCGCGCCACGGAGATGAGCTCCTCCTCCGCCGCCGCGCCTCCCGCCGCGCGCTCTGGCGTGTGGGATGGCTCCATTGTTGCCGACGACATCATCGAGTTTCTCCGCCAAACGCGCCGCATCCCCGGCACCAACCTAGTGCGGACCCGCGCCGCACCTGCGGGCGGTAACGCCGGGCGCGGAGGAGGGCGAAAGGGTCATATTCCGCTCACCTCATGCGCTGGTGGGGCTGCCGGGCGGCGGCTTCTTCCGCTGCGTTCACAGAGTTCCACAGCTCCACCGCACCACCTCACTCCAAACACGGTGGTGCTGCTGGCCGCCTTCGCATCCTTATGCGAGGGCTTTCTTGGCGTTCTCCCCACCATCGAGCTGTGGGGGGAATTCTTCCAAGCCAAGCTCGGAACCCACGTCGCTCGCGTGCCGGCTCTATGGCTCACGTTCATCGCAATGAGGAGGCCGGTGCCCGAGAACCCCTTCCCTGCCATCCCCCTCATCAAGTCGGTGAAGATGTGGCAGCGCACGTACTTCTATGTCAAGAATGTCGCCCCTGAGGGCGACTGGGTCAACTTGCCGCCTTACGTGGCCGGCGAGTTGGCGGGGTGACTCCCCAGCTGGTCCCATCGGGCCAGGACGCTGACTCCCGCAGGCGCCGCCACCGTCGCGCGGCTTCGAGTGCTGACGCAGTCGGAGGGCCTGACTGGGGCGGACTTGCTGGCCGCCTTCGTGACGCGCCGAGTTCTTCCTCTTCAAGGCCGACCTCATCTGATATGTCAGATGAGCGGCCGCCGGGACCCCAGTCGGTTGTGCTCCAAAGACATGCCCCTCGCGGAGATGGTGGACACGGTGAATTTCCTGGCGAACTGCGGCCTCACGGAGGAATGGCAGTTCGGCAAGGAACCGTACTCGCGCGCCAACCCCCCGCCTGTGGTAAGTCATCTCTTGCTTTTCTGTTTCCTTCTTCAGCCGAATCCGGCTCTAATTTTCTTTGGTCTTTTCCGATTCAGAATCCCCTCATGCAGCCCTCGGCCGGCACCGCGGGGCCGGCTCGTGAATTCGTCCCCGACCGGGCGGAGAGCGACGCCGACGACCCCGACTTGGGGGTGGCGGCGATGGAGACCGACGCCGAGGGAGGAGGAGGGGCCGACGACTTCAGGCCTTCGGCAACCTTCGCCGACTGGCCTGACGAAGACGGCGAAAGGGAGGTCGTCCCCCGCCGCCAGCAGAAAGCCAGCCATCCAGGCGCGAGTTCCTCCTCCGCCTTGGGTGGTCGAGGCGGCGCGAAGAAGCGCCGGGCCGGGCCGAGCCTGCCAGGCGGCCGGCCGAAGAAATTCAGGGGGACGGCCGCCGCGACCCGGCGCGAAGAGGTGGTCGTGAAGGCTAACCGCTTCCTCAAGGAAGTGAAGAAGCCACCGCTGGTCTCCGCGTAAGTACTTCTTGTTTTGTCTTGTTTTATTCTGGTCTGTCTTGCCCAAGTGTTTACATGTCTTTTTCTCATCAGGGCTCCCCTCACCTTGGAGAGGGTCATCGCCGCCTCCGTCATGGGATCGGCGGAGACGTCCGCCAATACTCGGCGGATTGATCCAGCGGCCACCCTCCGGGAGGCGACGGAGCGGAATGCACAGGAGAAGCGCGACGAGGAGGAGGCCGCCCGTCTGGAGAAGGCGGAGGCTGAGAAGGCGGCGGCTTCCGCCCAGAAGAAGCTGGAGGATGTCGAAGCCGCCGTTGCAGCCAAGAGGCGAGCCGAGGAGGCCGCGCCTCCGGGCGGCGCTCGTCACCCTGCTGAGCTCTGCGCCGCCGCCGCCGGTGTTCACGGGGAAGACGGAGGGAGTCGGTGGTGAGGTCCCCGTCGCGGAGATGGAAGGCGGCGAGGCCTCCTTGTCGGGCACGGCCGTGCCACCCCCGCCGCCTCCACCGCGGTCCGAGAGCGCGCGAGGCAAACAGCTGGCGGACCCACCTTAGCCACCGATCGACGACGAGGCCGTGGCGCAGCTGCTTCTTCAAGTCGCCTCGCCAGCGCGACGCCGTCTTGAGAAGGCGACTTGGCGCGCGCTTCTTGAGACCGGGCGCCGCCCATTTCGGCCATTCCAGACGCCAAAGCGATAAGCGCCGCGCCCATTGGTGGGTGCGAGGAGGCGGCATGGGCCCGCTGAACACGGGCGCTCCCTGGACGTCCAGCGAAGCTCGCGAGCTGAGGGCGAGGCCATCCAATCTGCTCAAAGGCGCACTGGCTTCAGCGAGCCGCCCGTGCGGTATGTTTCCTTCTTTGTATTTTTTCTGCTCTTCTTCGTGGCGCGCCAACAACACTCCACTGGTGTAGTCCCCTCGAGTTTCGGGCCGCTGAAAGCAAAGTGACTCGGAACTCTATTTGCTTACTTCCAAATTTTTACCTTTGTCTGAAATTCTTGTCGCAGGAGTATCACAACCTCCGCGCCACTGCCTTCAACCGCAACGTTGAGGAGCTGGGCAAGCATACTGCCGACTTGGCGAGGAGCCGAGGTGAGTTTTCTTCTTCGCGGGGGCGCGCTGGTGCACCCGCGGGCTGTAGTCCCCGAGATTCGGGCCGACTGCCGCGCAGTCGGGCCGGATCTTCCTGGCGACCTTCTTAGCTGACGACTTCGCGTCCTTCTTATTTTTATTCTTCAGAGGCCAGCGCCACTCTTGGCGGCATTTGGTACGGCCAACACCGCCTTGCGCGCCAAGGAGGAGGAGTGCAGCAAGCTCGCCGCAGAGCGCGACCTGCTGGCTACGCAGCTGGCGGAGCAAAGGGAGCTGCTTAAGGCGGCGCGGGACGAGGCAGAGAAGAAAGAGGCCGCTCTCCTGGTCGAGTTTGAGAGCGAGCGCTCCTCCTGGACCGACAAGGAAGCGCTGCTGACCTCCGGCTTCCATGAAATCGAGGACATCGTCGATGGTGAGTTTGCTTTTACTTCTTCTTTTGGGTCGCTGACTATGGGTCAGGCCGACGCCTGTTTTTCTGACTTGCTTCTTCTTCTTCTTGGCAGACTTCTTCCCCGGCCACACGCAGGCGGCCAATCAAGCCATCGAGGCTGATCGCGAGGCGCAGAGGGCGGGTGGTGCTGAGATCGCAGCCAATGCCCCCCGGACCCTTGACGAGCAGCTCCTGAGCATTGAGGCTCGTCTGCGGCCGACCCATCGGATGCTGCGCCGGCTTCAACGTGTCGGCGCCCAGGCGATCGCTGCCCTGTGGCCGGACATGCCGATTCTGCGCACTCCCAGTCGGACCACCGACTGGCTGGAGGTAGCGGCTGGCCATCTTGAGGCCTGGAAGGGTTCCGCGGCTCGGGTTGGAGCTCGCCGGGCCCTGGAATTCGTCAAGGCGTGGTATCCAGGGCTGGATCTGGACCGGCTGGCTGCGTTCCGGTTAGAGGCCCAGGCGGAGTTGCTGGCCGCGGAGGACGCCCTCGTCGAGCGTGTATGGCGATTGCCGACTACATACGACACCAAAGATCTTCGCCCCCGAGCGGGCTGAGGACGGTGGGAGGCGCCGCCGGAGTGGTTGGATGAACCCGGACTACGACGAAGACTCGGCGGAGGTGATTGACTCCAGCGCCGAGGAGGAAGACGAGGCGGAGGACGGAGACGACATGGGGGCGCCAGAAGACGGAGCGGGCGACCAGCCTCAGCTCGACCGCGCCTCCAGCAACGAGCCGCGCCCGTCTGGGCCGGCTGCCGCCGGAGACGACCAAGCCGAGACCGCCCAGCCGGCCGCCCCGGCGCCTGATGCCACCGTCGCCTCCGGCCTTCCGACCCCATCTTCCGCTTCTTAGGCCGCTGTCTCGCCTTTATTTTATCTATTTTGCTAGTCTTTAAAAGAACTTGTTAATTCGCACAATCGGGGTGTATTCTGAACCTCTGTCCGAAGATCCGGCCAAGGGCCTAAGCTTGTGTAAATATTATTCTAATTTTATCTTTCCTTGCTTATTGCTCTTATGGCTTTTTCCTTTGCCACCTTCCCTTGGTTGCCGCCTTGCCCATCGGGCAACCGCTCTGCGGACTGCCGTCTGGGTCCAATGCTTGGCTACCTTTGGGAAGGCAAGTACTTGGCCATTTTTAGAGTCATTAAGCAAGTTGGGTAGAAAGCGGCAAGCCGACTACTTAAGAGTTGGTTTTACAAAACGGGGCTGGAAGCCGACTTAAACTATGTTTATGCTTTGGGTCCTTAGCCATTTTTTCGTGGGCGCCTGTTCTTCCTTACTCCCGCCCACTAAACAATCGCTCATGAGCTGCAGCTTCGACAGAGACGGCTTGGGCACCGCACGTTACTTGTCCTGATCACAGGAAGCATTTCATAGCTCATATGGCGAGTCCCCGGGCCGACTAGTCGAGCCCGGTGCCAAATAGCATAACAAAGAGTGACATACTCGAAGGCATGATTCTTATCATACAGATAACAAAAGAGGGCAGTCCCCGAGCTCGTCTCGAGGGGCCCGAAGTCTTGGTACTTTAAACACAAAGGGTAGCATGGTACATACTGCATCAACTATAAAATCTTCGGAGGAGATTCGCATTCCATGGCCGTTTCGTCTCTTTACCGGAGTCGTCCCTCTTGCGTGCTCGGGGCTTCGAAAGGCCGATCGTAGTAGGAGTCGTTGCTCAAAGACTTTGTCGATGATGAATGGGCCTTCCCAAAGCGCCCGACAGCTTGTGCTGGCCGGCTGTTCGTTGATCGACGGAGCACAAGGTCGCCCTCTAGGAACAATCTTGGCTTGACCTTCTTGTTGTAGTAGCGCGCAGCTCACTGGTAGATGCCGGACCGGCCGAGTGCCAACAGCGGCCCTCTTCCAGCAGATCGACGCCGCCTTGACGTGCTTCTTCCGCTTCCTCTTCGGTGTACATGGTGACTCGCGGGAGTCGAACTCTATATCCGTTGGGATGACGGCTTCGGCACCGTAGACGAGGAAGAAGGGTGTGAAGCCAGTTGACTTGTTTGGAGTCGTGCGTAGACTCCAGAGGACGGCTGGCAACTCCTCAAGCCAGCACTCGGCCGAACGCTCCAGTGGCTCGACCAGCCGAGGCTTGATGCCAGACAAGATGAGGCCATTCGCTCGCTCCACCGCCGCTTGATCATGGATGGGCAACGGACGCTAAGTCCGGTCGGATGCCTTTGCGTCAGCAGAACGGGCGAGCGCCTTTGGCAAAATTTGTGCCATTGTCGGTGATGATGCTGTGTGGTACGCCCGTGCGAGTCGTGATGTCGGCGATGAAAGTCACTGCAGTAGGACCATTCAACTTCTTGATGGGTTTTGCTTCTATCCACTTGGTGAACTTGTCCACCGCGACAAGTAAGTGAGTTAGGCCGCCTCGTGCCGTTTTGAAAGGTCCCACCATGTCCAGGCCCCAAACAGCAAAGGGCGAGGCGATGGGGATAGTCTTGAGTGCAGAAGCCGGCTGAAGCGGCTTGGAGCGGAACACCTGACACCCCTTGCATTTTTGAACTAATTCTTTGGCTTCTTCTAGGGCGGTCGGCCGGAAGAAACCGTGGTCGGAAGGCTTTGGCAACGAGTGCTCTTGAGGCTGCATGATGGCCGCTTTTCATACGATGGATGTCTTCGGAATTGCTTGGCCTTGCTCGCTCGACGCAATACCGGTAGACACCAAGGACGCCGCTACCGACCAACTCTCTGCTGACTATAGTGTAGGCTGCCGCTCGGCATTGCACTTGCCGAGCCAAGGTCTCATCGGTTGGTAGCTCTCCGCTTACTAGGAACTTCGTGATGGGCCGGGCCCATGAGGGTGCTGCTATTTCTTCGACCGCCAAGATCGCTACTTGGACGAGGGCGGCTGGGCTGGGAGGCGGCGGCGTTGGAGTTCGCAGCAGCTTCTTTGGGTTGAAGAAGTCCTGGGCCGACTGGTGCAGTCCCTGGGCCGAGTACTGGAGTCTTCGCAATGGTCGCCGCAGTCCCCGGGCCGGGTTCTGAAGTCCCCGGGCCGGCTTCGACTGCAGCGTTCTTGGGGCCGTCTGCCGGAATTCTTGTGCCGTCTGCTGGGGCTTTGGAGTCGGATCCGACTTCTTCAGGGGGAGCTGGCACAAAAATGGAGTCTGACTCTGGTGACGGCTTGACAGATGGCTTGAGGAGGCGCTGAAGGGCGACGCCGGATGGTATTGCCTGGCGGGTGGAGCCGATTCTTGCCAGGGTATCTGCTTGGTCGTTGTCGTTTCTTGGCACGTGGAGGAACTCACACCCCTCAAAATATCCACTCAGCTGCTGTACCAGGAAACGATAGCTCGCCATGTTTGCAGCTTTGGCGTCCCAGTCGCCGGATGACTGTTGGACCACCAAGTCGGAGTCGCCATAACACAGGATCCGGCGAATGCCAAGCTCTTTGGCAAGCCGGAGCCCATGAATGAGCGCCAGTATTCGGGCGACGTTGTTGGAGGCGGCGAAATGGATCTGCGGTAGCGTACTTGAGCTTGTCGCCTTTGGGGAAGTGAGGACCACGCCCGGCTCCCAAGCTGGTGCGCATCTTGGAGCCATCGAAGTGCATCCGCCAATGGGTGGAGTCGGTATTTGGCTGGCGGCGAGTCTTGAGTCTCGCCCACGACGAGGAAGTCGGCCAGTGCTTGTGACTTGATGGTGGTGCGGGGCTGGTAATAGATGGTGTAGGGGGGCAACTCTATGGCCCATTTGGCCACTCGGCCAGAAGCATCTCGGCTTTCGATGATCTCTGCTAGTGGGGCCGTGCAAACCACGGTGATTGGATGCTCTTGAAAGTAAGGCTTCAACTTCGTGGCGGCAAAGTGCACGCCGTAACACATCTTCTGGTAGTGGGGGTAGTTTTGCTTGGAGGTCGACAGAACTTCGCTCAGGTAATATACCGGTCTCTGGACAGGTAGCGCCTTGCCTTCCTCTCAACTACAATGACTGTGTTGACTACCCTGCTGGTGGCGGCGATATACAGGAGCATGGGCTCCTTGGGAGTCGGGGCCGCCAGCACCGGGTGAGTAGTCAGCATTTTCTTCATTTGGAGAAAAGCTTCGTCCGCCTTGGAGTTCCATTCGAAGAAGGTGGTCTTCTTCATGAGCTGGTACAGAGGAAGAGCTTTCTTGCCCAGACGGCTGATGAATCGGCTGATGGACGCCAAACAGCCGGTGAACTTTTGCACATCTAGCAGTTGGCGAGGTACTTCCATCCTTTCGATTTCCTTGATCTTCACGGGGTTGCACTCTATGCCGCGTTCAGAGAACAGGAAACCAAGGAGTTGGCCGGCTGGTACTCCGAAGACGCACTTCTCTGGGTTGAGCTTGATCCGGAATGGGCGCAGATTTTCAAAGGTCTCCTTGAGGTCTTCCAACAGCGTTCCTCGCTTCTCCGTCTTCACCACCACGTCGTCCACGTAAACGCATGCGTTCTGCCGAGCTGCTTGAGGAGGCACTTCTGCATGCAACGCTGAAAGGTGGCGCCGGCATTCCTTAAGCCGAACGTCATGGTCAGGTAGCAGAAGGCTCCAAACGGCGTGATGAAGGCGGTCTTCAGTCTGTCGGCCGGGTTCAGCTTGATCTGATGATATCCTGAATATGCATCTAAGAAACTCAATAGCTCGCATCCGGTTGTGGAGTCTATCACCTGATAAATTCTCGGCAAAGCGAATGGGTCCTTGGGGCAAGCTTTGTTGAGGCTTGTGTAGTCAATACACATCCGCCACTGCTTGTTCTTCTTTAGTACCTAGACCGGGTTTGCTAACCACTCTGGGAAGAACACTTCCATGATGAAACCGGCTGCGAGGAGCCGGGCTATCTCTTCTCCAACAACTCTTCTTTTCTCTTCTGACAGGCGGCGCAAGGGCTGCCTGACGGGCTTCACATCAGATCGGACATGTAACTTGTGCTCGGCGAATTCCGTCGGTACACCTGGCATGTCTTTAGGGGACCATGCGAAAATGTCCCGATTCTCACGGAGGAAATCGACGAGCTCGCCCTCCTATTTGCTGTCAAGGTTTGCACCTACGACAGTGTACCTCTCCGGGTGCTCCGGGTCCAAGGGTATCTTCTTGGTCTCTTTGGCCGGTTTGAACGAGCCCTCAGCTTCCGACTCCTTGGGGTTGGGCGACATCTCTGGCTGCTTGCCGGCCATTGCTACAACCCGATCAAGAAGCCGCTTCTCAGCTGCGATCACCAGGGACTCGGCCAGCCGACTGCTTTCAGCTGCACAGGCGGACGACTTTCTGTAGTCGCCGGCTACGGTCAGAATCCCCTTGGTACTCGGCATCTTCATCTTGAGGTAGGCGTAGTGGGGGACCGCCATGAACTTGGCCAGAGCAGGTCGGCCAAGCAGAGCATGGTATGGGCTTTCGAGGTCCACCACTTCGAACCGCATCGGCTCTCGGCGAAAGTGATCTTTGTCCCCAAAGAGGACGCCTTCTCGAGGATCTTGCCGATCGGTGAGCAGGAAAGGCCAGGTACAATTCCGTGGAACACAGTCCGGCTGTTCTGAAGCTGTCTTTGCTTGATTCCTAACTTGTCCATTGTATCCTTGTACAGTATGTTGATGTTGCTGCCTCCGTCTATCAGCACTCGCGAGAAGCGAGCGGCCCGCCTATCCGCGGCAAGGGTGGCTCCCAAGACCAGTATGAGGAGCCCGGATTCGGCATCACCTCTGGGTGATCAGCTCGGCTCCAACTGATAGGTTTCTCGGACCAGTGCATGAATTCTGGAGTATCTGATGCTACTGCATTCACTTCTTGATGTTGTTGCCGCCTGCTGCGGCGATCATCGGCCACACTGGTGAAACTACATAGGCTCCATGCTCTTCTGGGTACTCGTCTTGTATCAAGCCGACCGGCCCGACAAGCCGGCTCTTTGAAGCGGTGGTGGAGGCGGCGGCCCAGCAGTGGGGAGGGATGAGGCCGTCTCCTTGGCGATCCCGGTGAGCCAAAGTGGCACTTCCGGTGGTGTGGTTCGACGGCTTGCCACTATGGAACTTGCGTGGTCCATCTAGAGTCTTCTCGTAGAGAAGGCTGGCAACCAGCTTGGACTTGCCGCCTTTACGCCGCTTGGCCGGAGGCTGCCCTCCGCTGTTGGTCTTGATCGTTGCCACTTGCCGGCTGTTGGAAGCCGGCTGCGGGGCCTTGCGCTTGTGATCATTCTGCTGCTGTCGCCGACTAGTGTCGCCAGCCGGAGTTCTGGGAGCCTGAGGAGGCACCTTGCCAGTCGCACTAACTTCGATCTCCGACTTCATGGAGGAGTCGGCTGTATGCATTTGTTCTATGATCAGCAGCTCGTCGAGGGTCTTCGGCTTGTCGCAGAGGAGCTTGTGCTTGAGGAGGGTGCCTTCTCTGCACCCGGCGGTGAAGTACTCGATAGCCTGCACCTCATGCACTCCCTCGCAGGAGTTCCGGAGCTTGGCCCAGTAGCGTGAGGTAGTCGCGAGTGGACTCGTTGGGGACTTGCACGCACTATGAGAGCTGGCGAAGCTTGGGAGGTCCCTTGTATGTGCTCGTGAAGTTGCGGACGAAGGCCTCGGTGAAGTCAACCCAGCTGTTGATGCTGCGGGGCTTCGTTGTTCAACCATGTCCGGTCGTGCCTCGGAGCATGAGGGGAACATACTTTACGGCAACGCGCTTTGTTGCCGTTAAGCTATGCCGACGGGCCGTGGAGTAGTCCACTAGCCAGTCCTCCGGCTTCCACGGAGCCGGTGTACTTGGGTGTATCTCGGGGAGTGTGAACCCTCCGGGAAGGGCTCGTCTCGGATGCGAGGTCCAAAACAGGGCGGGCCCAACTCGTCTTCTTCTTCCAGCGCCAAGGATCGGTGGAGTCGCTCGATCCGGTGACGGGCGTCGTTTTCTCCGACTCCCTCTCGGCGGCCAAGGCGGTCGCCGAGAGTCGGACGCTCGATGAGTGGCGGGGAGACTTGCCTTTCTATGCGGGGAGGAGGAGGCAGATAGTCGTCCCGTCGCTCCATTGCTCTCGGGCGGCCGTCTTCGTCGCGCTCGATGGAGATGTGAGTCCGGCTATGGCTGACAGCCGGGTCCTTGTTTTTTCTTCCACGGACGCCACCAGTCGGCGTTCGAGACGTCGCGCCTTGATCTCGGCGGGGAGGCAAGTCGCCGTGTTGTCGTCGTGGCGCCTCCGTGCGGCAGCCGGCAAATCTTGTCTGCGGCGGTACGCATCGAGGAGCTCTTTGGACTCACTTAAATCATCGGCGGCGCTCCTCGCCCTCGAAGTTATCAGCCACAAATGCCGCCGCTGGGCGGCGCGGATGTTCTCCGCGCGTGGCGTACACAGGCGATTGGCCCCAAACAGGTTGGCGATGGCTATGCAGCGCTTTGGACCAGCGCCAGCGGTTAGGCCCGGTCGAGCCGGGCGAAGCCGCCCATGGCGCGATCCATCTCGCGCCGGTAGGCTTCGACAAGCGCCTCATGCTTGCCGGCTTCTTTGCGCCCACGAGAGCCGGAGGCGGCGCTTCAGCGTCCCAGCGTCGGCGTCTTTCGAATGGGCGCGTCGTCTTGCGGAATCAGCGTCGAGAGGGTCATGAGCCCCCTCGCCGGAAGGCTTGCTATGACCGATGACGAGCACCTCCGTGACGGTGCTTCCGCCGCTCTCCGCGCGAGGGAGCGGCTCATCGTAGACCACCACGTTGGTGGGGAACGCGTCGAGCGACGCGGTGTCGGAGTCGACCAGCATCGGGTCGGTGGAGCCTACGGACTCCAGATCGGCGGCAGGCTCGCCGCCGATGTGGAGCTGCTCGAGGAGGCCCGCGAGGAGGTTATCGGGGCCATCCGTGCCTGCGTTGGATGCAGGTTCGTCGGAGAGGCGAACCTCGCCGACAAGTTTGGCAAGGCAGCTCGCCGCGCAAGCGACCTCAACACCATGCAGCGCGTCGACGCAGACTCCATCTGGCATGCCGGGCTGGCTGCGCTCGCCAGGGAGGAAGAGGGTTCCCTTCCAGAGCAGGTCTCCGGACGACGGTGCACCTAGCCCCATGGTGGGCGCCATATGTCGGGGGTTGGGTGCGACATATGCCAAAGGATGGCTTATCATGGAGGGGCGAGAACGTCGCCGGTGCCTAGAAAGCAGGATGAGGCGAAGGCATGCACGCCGCGAATCTTACCCAGCTTCGTGGCTCTCCAGGAGATAACACCTCATCGCTGCTCAAGGGGTCTCCGCATGATCACTATGGCAAAGTGAGTGCAAGGTTGCTCCTTCAGCTGTTCGGGGTGAGGAAGGAGAAGGGCACGGCTAGCTCTTCTCTTCCCTCTATGTGTGTGTCAAACTACTAGGTTCCAACCCTTTGCATGGGTGCCCCGGGGTTTATATGAGCCTACCCCGAAGTACAATGTAATCCGGGGCGCGAGTCCCAGCCGTCGATCTCTTAAGTCGTCGTCTTCTCCGCCGACTTAGGGCCCGCCGACTAGTGGGCCCCGCCATCGATCCAAGCATGGGGCCGACAGCCCTTGTCCGCCCGTGGGCGGGAAATCTTGCCGGCCGCTGTTATCTGTGTGGCGCTTCTAATGACGCTGAAGCTTGGTCGTAGGGTCATGGCAACTTGATGCCGCTGGTGGGTGATCACTGCATTGCCATTCCTGTCTTAATGTGGTTAATGGCGCATGGAGCCCGTGGGAGGGGCGGCCGACTCTCGAGGCCGACTCCAGCTGGTCCGTCTTGGGGCGCTCTCGCCGTCTTCTGCACCCCCGCCCGACAAAGCGGGTCCTGCTGCCTTCGGTCGTGAAATGCAGACAGGCCATCGTGGGTACAGGAATCTGCCCACGGGGCTGACGTCAGGGCCGGCGTGGCAACAGTGCTGCGCCGGACGGAGATCTCCGTCAGTACGGCGCTCTGTGGCCATGCTTATCCTTTATGAACGGGGCAGGGATGGGGCTGCGAGGCGGCCCCATCCCGTCCCGTCAGTAGTCGCATCAGTAGGAGGCGGTTGGAGTCGTTGGCCGACTCCCCGTAGCCGGCTTCATCGGAAGTCGCTGGCTTGAAGTCGGCTTATCTTGAGGCCGTCTCTGGGACTCGGCTGGGAGGGGCAGTCGGCGGCTCTGTCGCCGACTCTCAGAAGGCGGCTCTTCGTCTTGGGGTCTTGAGGGGCGTAGTCTGCCCCGATGTTTTGAAAGGTCCAGGGGCTCGGGTTTGCCTAGCCGTGGCCCATTACTCTGACAATCATTCTATGTGTTTTTATATATCTTCAAAAGGACGACAAAGTTGTATTCCACTGTCATATATGAATATGGTTTAAAAATGCCGATACACAAATTCAGAAGCTAGAATCCAGTTTAAGGTGAATTCGGATATTTGGAACACTTCATGTCCAACTCAAATGTCACACGCATCATAATGTGTACTCCCATTTAGATATGTACACAAGCGATGTATCAAGATTCAAATACCGAGTCAATCAACCAAGAATGTACAGAACTAATGTACATATAAACACTTATAGAGTATATGGATCAATAATATCAACTAACATACATAAGCCAGCCATTTGTACTTTTCTTTGCTACAACAACATCCTTTTTTTAGCCAAGCTACTACAACATCTTGGCCCTTTCCAATGCGTGCCACTTATGGTCCATCTATACTACTATTATTGCTAAATGCACATTCAGCCCGATTGGCATATTTGTAGGTCTGGCACAACAATCAAAATGAAATGTCTCCGAGTCTTACTAATACAGACTTGTGCTCAAACAAAATTACAAACCAAAAAACAAAAAACATTACATGATATCTAAAACAAATGGTTTGATTGATTACATGAAAGAACAACACAAAGGTTATTCAACGATGGAAAGAACATTTCACCAATGATTTACCAAGTGGTAATTTAATTTCCTTTTTTCCTTTAGGACCTTAACAATGTGGTCGGCCTCAGTTTCCTTCGTTTTGAAATCCACCAAATATTTAATGGTTGTCTTGAGTACTGCTACTGATTGTGCCGTTTGCTTCTTCAACATGTCAACTTCATTTCTTAGTGCAGAAGCAGAATCTCTTTCTACCACTAGTTTAGCCTCTAGAGCATCAGTAGTTGGCAATTCATAATGCACGATTGGGCCGGTGCCACTACTGTGGGATGATACAACGTCCATGTGGACCTCGCTTTGATCTTGGGCTAACCTGTTTTTCCATTAAAGTTCCGATTGGATTCAGAAAAGTTGAAGTTAGCAAAACATCTCAACTGGGAGTTATAACAGCAAACCAGTTAAACAAACAAGGAATTAAAGAGTTTCAATTTGATGCTGAAAAGTAGTTATTAACATCATTGTAACCCGTTGTTGCAGCAGCAAAGCAGTTAAACAAACAAGTAGCTATTTAAGTTCAGGCAAACAGGTAATTCTTAATTGTAAGTATCAAACACATAGATAGGAGCAGTCTATAATAGGATTACAGGATGTGGCATTATGTAATCAGTAGCAAACTAAATTAAGCCAAGCAATGTAATTGAACAATTTTGCAATAAGTGGCTAACTAAAATTCTGAGAAGCAGGTAACTGGACTTACGCTAGTTCTTTGTACAGGCACACTGCAACTTCTTTTTCGCTTACAAGGTTGTACGACATCAATTGCTTGGATACGCAGTCCCAATACTTCTTTCTTCCAGCACTGCATTGGTAAGTCGAATGGTTAATCTGGTAAGATGGTGCGTCCTTGATATGTTATATGAGGATGTGTAGTCGCACTAGTTGTAGCCACACACATCACAATCGGCTTTTATCAGATATTTCATGTGATTACTTTTGGCATATCGACATCTAAGCAATCTACAGTAGGATGAAAAGACTGGCATCCTTCATATTATTGGCGAACTCAGTTCATAGAAACAAGCAATTCAACCATTCTGTGGGTAAATCAAAAGCGCCACTGGAATATTTTTTACTACCCCTATCATACACGCAAAAAGGGGCGACGCCACCATAGGGGTTGGTATGGGCGGCCGCCTCGGGTGGCTCGAAAGTGTGCACCTAGTTTGAGTCGTCCAGGTTGGCCCAGGCTAGTTTTGTTCGTCCCAACGCACGAGCAGGCAATGTAAGAAATGAAGAAAAATGTTTCAATTTGGATAGGCCAATAACATAAGTGCAAGGCAGGCCCTATAACAGGCTCGCGATCCAAACGAGCGCCTCCCATATCGATCGCAGCAGGGAAAATCCCAATTCATCCGCTCCAGCCTCCAGTCTGGTTCGCTCCTAACCTAGCCGCCACTAGAAAGACCGACACAGCCCTTCCTCGCGCCCTCATTGGAGGGCGGTCGCCGGGATTCAAGCGAATGGAAGGACAAGAAGATGAAGATCCAACCATGGGTGTAGCCTACGTGGGAGGTAGCGGCGGCAACACGGGCATGGCATCAAGCTTGCGCAAACAGACAGTCGCAGCTTGCAAGAGTAGCATGCGCAACGAGCAGGTACATCACATCCCTGATTATATCTAATTCAACTCTTCAATTTCTGGCCAATAGTTAAACCCGGTGTTGTAAAACTGCTTGTATGTAGGGAATCTATGAGAAAATGAAACCAATTTCTACTTATTTTATAACTCCCCAATCAATACCGAATCGACTGAATCTAATCAAGTTTTCGGTGCAAACATCCAAGCTCATGTTGTTCTTGAGCCTGAAGTGTCTAATGAACTGACTACTAATGAAGGATTTGATGCAAACATTTTACATGCTCCTGGTGATGAACATATAGTGTCTAATGAGGCATCTAATGCAAGCATTTTGCAAGCTCCCATCGAAGGATTTAGTGTCTAATGATGATCTGCTATGTTGAGAGAGACATAGAGATTTGCAGGCATTGATGACAAGCAAATTATAGTGCATTTTCATGGCTTGAGGAAACATCGAGGCCATCTACCGTAAAGTCCCTCAGATCACGCGACAACGTAGCATAAATACTTTTCTAATCTGTTGTTTGAAACTATTGGCATACTTGTGCAGGATAGATATATTGATATGCAGTTTATGCGCCGTTATATGTGCAATTACACTTCGATATTTTCAGCCAGAGAACGAATAATTCAAGTAGGTACAGACCATGTTTGTAGTCCTTGTGCACCATGTTGCATTTTGTGTTTTTTGGTGCTTGCATCATTTAGTGTTTATAATCTGAACTACTTTGGATCATTAGCTGGTTTTCAAAGTGCATGTAGCTTCACATTTCTCAAGTTATGTTGATTTCCGGAGTGCAAGTGCCTTCGTATTTTTTGAGTTAAATGTTCGCCCTGGTAACTTGAATTCGTGGATCCGCCACTACACACAAATCATACACGAATGCCAGTATGAATTAAATGAAATGCAGGGGATTACGCTAGCTCGTTGTATAGGCTCACTGCAGCTCTGCTTGTGCTTGGGATGTTCCATGTACAAGTCCATGTTACCACTTGCTTGGATGTGCAGGCCTTGTGCTCCTCGCATCCCCCTCTACATTTTTGACACGGCGAATGGCTGATCAAATAATAGGAATCGACCTTGCTGTTGTACCGGAGGACAGATACTTACAAGGTTATACGGGTGTGCAGGATGTGTACTAGATCCCATAGCACCGTCATGCTTCGCTAAAAAATGGATTTGCTTGTTTCACATGATATCTCCATAAGAAATAAGAGTTAAAGTCAGAGTTGGATAGGCGTGTAAGCTAAGAGAGCAGTGAAAGGATATCCAAACATTGTCAGAACAGTGCACAAGGGAGTGATGTGTGGATACCTAGTTCGGGCCAGCATTTGGGCATGCTCACCTAGCTAGAGTGCAGGTCACTTCAGAGCCGTTGAGGTTGATGCGCTGGCGTTGGCTCGCCGTGCATGGATGCAGATCTTGAGTGGCAGCGGAGCGCTACGATGCGGTGGACGAGACCGTTGGTGAAGCCCCAGCTGACCTCAAAAGTGGAGGCGATGATGTGCTCGGTGAAGTAGCCCCGGTGAGCTGGGAGACGACGTCGGTGAAGCGCACCTGATGCGGTGGAAGTCGGTGTCTGTGAGGCACGTCGGTTGCGGTGGCCGACGTTGTCGGTGGACCACCCGGTGCGGTGGACGAGGGCGTAGATGAGGTAGCTCTAGTGCGGTGGTGAAGCGCGACCATCGTCTTTGTCGTCGTCGTCCGGCACAGAGGTGGGGAAAGAGAAGAGACGAGGGGCGATTCGAACTTTGCTTGGGTTGGCGGTGAATTAGGGATTTGAGCAATCCGGGCGCGGAAGGGGACGATGGAGAAGGGAGATTTTGCAGGGCTGGAATTGGGGCCGCCAGATATTTCAATCCGAAACATGGAAGCGCGAACTTATTTTGTCGTCGTCCTTTTTTGGGGAGGGGGGAGCGGGGAGGGAGGGAGAGGGGTGCATGGCTGGGTGCTAAGCGTCCGTCCAACACACGCGACCACGATGACACAAACCTGGTCTGCCTGGCGCGCCTACATTTGAGAATGCAAACGAATCTATCGGATGTGGGTTTCCGACAAAACCCTTCAGGTTTGAACTCTGGGGTGCGCGCCAAGTTCTTTCCCTCCTACCGTTCTGCGCCCTAGCTCACTAAGATCTCACGGATGAACTCGACGAACTCGCAACACAGAAAGACACGAGATTTATACTGGTTCGGGCCACCGTTGTGGTGTAATACCCTACTCCAGTGTGTGGTGGTGGATTGCCTCTTGGGCTGATGATGAACAATACAAGGGGAAGAACAGCCTCCTGAGGTTGAGGTGTTCTTGTGCTCTATGGACTTGTGGATGAGAACTCTCTTTCCTTTTCCCCTCCCCTTTTTACTATGGTAGCTAGCTGTCCTCTCCCCAAATAATGATCGGGAAGGGAGCCAACAACGGTGGGCAAATTTGAAAGGGGACAGCTAGTACAAGCTATCCTGACAAAAGTGGTCTTCGCCTGCTAAAGGCTCTGGTGATGACGTCGTCTTGGGCTCCACAGTGACCTCCATCTTGTCGTCCTGCTGGTCTTGGTCGCGTTGCACCGATATGGAAACCTTTGCCTGATGCCTCGGTACTCCACGCCTGCGCCTGCCTCCTTAGCATCAAAGAGGAAACAAGGACACTGCACGCGCTGGCGCCCGCCTGGTGTCGGTCGTCATGGCTCACGTCACAAGAGCCTCGTGAGGTTTGCCCCACCTTGATATCTCCGCTCCTCGTGAGCCTGCCTGGCTAGGCCACTCCTGAGGAGGTCTTGCATCATCCGCCCCGCGAGGCTTGGCCCCTCGCGAGGGTCTTGATTGCCTTGTCGATGAAGATGGGCCGTACGACCCGCTAACTTAGCCACGCCGTGGGCCGCAGGCAGGCAAGTCTGGGGACCCCCGTTCTCAGAATGCCGACAGTAGCCCCCGGGCCCAAGGTGTGCTTGGGCTTGGCTTCGCGGCGAAGCCAAGGGTCAAGCACGGAGCGCCGCAGGCCCCCAAAGCCTGCAGCCTCGGTTGACGCGTGGCAGTTGATTGGACGTGGGTGTCTCCGCTTCCCCACGCTTCCTCGGCAACTACACGACTTGATAAGTCCCTGCGACATGCAAGGAAAACCATTATTACCTATGATCGTGGGGGGCGCCGGTTGGCCTCCTCTCGCTATAAATGGGGAAGGGGTGGAGCCCCCGTCGCCCATCTCTTCCTTGCTTCACTCGCTCTTTCTCCTTGCTCCTCTGCTTGCAACAATGGCGCTCATCCGAAGGTTCTCCGCTGAAGAGAAAGGAAAGGCCCCCCTCAACGATCCGGGGCCTCTCCCGCCGAAGAAGAGGTTGGTCCATCATTACGACAAGACGGCGATGCAGGCGGTGACGAGGCCTTGGCGCGAGCGGCCTCATCCAGGGTATCCGCTACCCTTGTATGCCCGAGCCGAGGGCTCAGGAGGGCAGAGCGATGAGCGGCGCCGCGCCCGTGGTCGCCATGCGACGACGACGTGTGCGGTCGCTCTGGGAGTCCATGCTGCAGACTCCTCGCGTGAGCTTGTGCTACGGGCGCCGATGCCCCCAAGCTCTTGGACCCGCTTCCCATGGTTCTTCTCTGACGTGATGCCGCCGAGGGGGCCCTTCGAGCTTTGGTTGCAGCACGCCGACTGCGACGCTCCGGCGACCGAAGCAGAGATCGAAGCTGTCCCTGCCGGCAAGATCTTCATGACCCGCGGCTGGGGCGAGGTCGCGCGGGTTTGCCGTGCGAGGGGTGCTCTCGCGATCCACTTCGAGTACGACAGCGCCACCATGCTCTTCTTCAAGGTCTTCGACATGGAGGGCCGCCGCCTAGAGTGTTGCCCTGAAGGGGAGCGCCAGGTTGACGCGTGCTCCGCTCGTGGCTACTGGGAGTCCAGAAGCTCTCCCGAGCCTCACGAGACTTCGGAGACAAGCGACGACGGCTACGTGCCTCTTAGCTCTCGCCGGGCTCGGAGCAGGGCTGCGACGTCCAGCCAACGTCGTTGCTGATCTGGATGAGGTTGACGCCGGCCTCCCATGGCCCACTGTTGATGATGGCGTACGCCATGGGAGGGTGTAGATAGGATTCCTCTTAGTTCCTGCTTTTGCTTCCTGCGAAGGATCATGAGGTACCCCGTGGGGGCATGTAAGGATCTGCTATGCCGCTTTGTGTATATCTTCCTCATTATGAAAATTTGCGAGCGCATGTCCTGTCAAGGCTCGGTCTCCCCTTTCCAACCTCGCGATAGCTTATTGCTCTATGCTGACAGGTCCCAGTCCCCAGGCAGACTACAACCGTTGCTGGTATGCCAGGTCGCGTGCGTGGTCAAGGCCAGGAGGTGTGCGGCCGAGGTCCGGTAAGAGCCCCTGAGGTGCGATGCTCAGGAGGTCCCCTTTAGCGCTCAAGCGGCTATGGCAAGATAAGAAAGGGAGGCGACGTGGCCGCGGCAAAGCTGCGATGACCGTGATTCTAAGGTTCCAACGATTAGCCGATCCGAGCGCGAGACTTATCTCAGTGGTGAGGGGTCGATTCTTCACAATGCGCCAGGCCTATGCGCCACCGTCCACAGCGTAGCTAGGTTAGGCCCATACGGGTCCTTCCCCTTCCAATGCTTTCCTTCATGCTCTACATCCTCAGGTCCCGGCCCTCGAACGAGCTCAGCCGCCGCTGGTATGCCAGGTCTCGATGCCGTGGTCAAGGCGAGGGGGTAAGGGCTGGAAAGCCAGTAAGAGTTCCTGAGTCGCGATGCTCAGGAGCCCCCCCTTTAACGTGCAAGCGGATTGCTTGTTGATACGTCTCCAACGTATCTATAATTTTGATTGTTCCATGCTATTATATTATCTGTTTTGGATGTTTATGGGCTTTATTATACACTTTTATATTATTTTTGGGACTAACCTATTAACCTAGAGCCCAGTGCCAGTTTCTATTTTTTTCCCTTGTTTCAATGTTTCGCAGAAAAAGAATATCAAACGGAGTCCAAACGGAATGAAACCTTCGGGAGAGTTATTTTTGGAACGGAAGCAATATAGAAGACTTTGAGTGTACGTAAGGGAAGCAACGAGGAAGGCATGAGGCAGGGGGCGTGCCCTCCACCCTCATGGGCCCCTCGTGGCTCCCCTTACCGACTTCTTTCGCCTATATATCTCCATATACCCTAAAACCATCAGGGAGAAGAATAGATCGGGAGTTCCGCCGCCTCAAGGCTCTGTAGCTTATGTCTACTACACAACCTTCTTCTTGTAGACGTTGTTGAGCCTCCAAGTGCAGAGGTTTGTAGGACAGTAGCAAATTTCCCTCAAGTGGATGACCTAAGGTTTATCAATCCGTGGGAGGCGTAGGATGAAGATGGTCTCTCTCAAACAACCCTGCAACCAAATAACAAAGAGTCTCTTGTGTCCCAGACACACCCAATACAATGGTAAACTGTATAGGTGCACTAGTTCGGCGAAGAGATGGTGATACAAGTGCAATATGGATAGTAGATATAGGTTTTCGTAATCTGAAAATATAAAAACAACAAGGTAACAAGTGGTAAAAGTGAGCACAAACGGTATTTCAATGCTAGGAAATAAGGCCTAGGGTTCATACTTTTACTAGTGCAAGTTCTCTTAACAATAATAACATAATTGGATCATATAACTATCCCTCAACATGCAACAAAGAGTCACTCCAAAGTCACTAATAGCGGAGAACAAACGAAGAGATTATTGTAGGGTACAAAACCACCTCAAAGTTATTCTTTCCAATCAATCCGTTGGGCTATTCCTATAAGTGTCACAAACAGCCCTAGAGTTCGTACTAGAATAACACCTTAAGACACAAATCAACCAAAACCCTAATGTCACCTAGATACTCCAATGTCACCTCAAGTATCCGTGGGTATGATCATACGATATGCATCACACAATCTCAGATTCATCTATTCAACCAACACATAGAACCTCAAAGAGTGCCCCAAAGTTTCTATCGGAGAATCAAGACGAAAACGTGTGCCAACCCCTATGCATAGGTTCATGGGCGGAACCCGCAAATTGATCACCAAAACATACATCAAGTGGATCAATAGAATACCCCATTGTCACCACGGGTATCCCACGCAAGACATACATCAAGTGTTCTCAAATCATTAAAAGACTCAATCCGATAAGATAACTTCAAAGGAAAACTCAATCCATTACAAGAGAGTAGAGGGGGAGAAACATCATAAGATCCAACTATAATAGCAAAGCTCGCGATACATCAAGATCGTGCCAAATCAAGAACACGAGAGAGAGAGAGAGATGAAACACATAGCTACTGGTACATACCCTCAGCCCCGAGGATGAACTACTCCCTCCTCGTCATGGAGAGCGCAGGGATGATGAAGATGGCCACCGGTGAGGGATCCCCCCTCGTGAAGTCTTGGAACAAGGTCCCAATTGGTTTTTGGTGGCTACAGAGGCTTGCGGCGGCAGAACTCCTGATCTATTCTGTTCCCCGATCGTTTTAGGGTATATGGGAATATATAGGAGGAAGAAGTACGTCAGGTGAGCCACGAGGGGTCCACGAGGGTGGAGGGCGCGCCCAAAGGGGTGGGCGCGCCCCCTGCCTCGTGCCTCCCTCATTGCTTCCTTGACGTGGACTCCAAGTCCCCCGGATTGCTTTCTTTCCAAAAATAACTTCTCTAGTTGGTTTTATTCCGTTTCGACTCCGTTTGATATTCCTTTTCTTCAAACACTGAAACAAGGGAAAAAACAGGAACTGCACCGGCTCGGGTCTATAGGTTAGTCCCAAAAATAATATAAAAGTGCAAAATAAAGCCCATAAACATCCAAGATGGATAATATAATAGCATGGAACAATCAAAAATTATAGATACGTTGGAGACGTATCAACATCCCCAAGCTTAATTCCTGCTCGTCCTCGAGTAGGTAAATGATAAAAACGGAATTTTTGATGTGGAATGCTACTTGGCATAATTTCAATGTAATTCTTCTTAATTGTGGTATGAATATTCAGATATGAAAGATTCAAGACAAAAATTTAATATTGACATAAAAATAATAATACTTCAAGCATACTAACAAAGCAATCATGTCTTCTCAAAATATCATGGCCAAAGAAAGTTATCCCTACAAAATCATATAGTCTGGCTATGCTCTATCTTCACCACACAAAGTATTTAAATCATGCACAACCCCGATGACAAGCCAAGCAATTGTTTCATAATTTTGACATTCTCAAACTTTTTCAATCTTCACGCAATACATGAGCGTGAGCCATGGACAGAGCACCAGGTGGAATAGAATGGTGGTTGTGGAGAAGAAAAAAAGGAGAAGATAGTCTCACATCAACTAGGCGTATCAACGGGCAATGGAGATGCCCATCAATAGATATCAATGTGAGTGAGTAGGGATTGCCATGCAACAGATGCACTAGAGCTATAAGTGTATGAAAGCTCAAAAAGAAACTAAGTGGGTGTGCATCCAACTCGCTTGCGCACGAAGACCTAGGGCATTTTGAGGAAGCCCATCATTGGAATATACAAGCCAAGTTCTATATGAAAGATTCCCACTAGTATATGAAAGTGACAACATAGGAGACTCTCTATCATGAAGATTGGTGCTACTTTGAAGCACAAGTGTGGTAAAAGGAGAGTAGCATTATCCCTTATCTCTTTTTCTCTCATTTTTTTATTTGGGCCTTTTCTCCCCTTTTTTATGGCCTCTTTTCCCTTTTTTATTTTTTTCGTCCGGAGTCTCATCCCGACTTGTGGGGGAGTCATAGTCTCCATCATCCTTTCCTCACTTGGGACAATGCTCTAAAAATGATGATCATCACACTTTTATTTTCTTACAACACAACAATTACAACTCGATACTTAGAACAAAATATGACTCTATATGAATGCCTCTGGTGGTGTACCGGGATGTGCAATGAATCAAGAGTGACATGTATGAAAGAATTATGAATGGTGGCTTTGCCACAAATACGATGTCAACTACATGATCATGCTAAGGAATATGACAATGATGAAGCGTGTCATAATAAACGGAACGGTGTAAAGTTGCATGGCAATATATCTCGGAATGGCTATGGAATGCCATGATAGGTTGGTATGGTGGCTGTTTTGAGGAAGGTATATGGTGGGTGTATGATACCGGCGAAAGGTGCGCGGTATTAGAGAGGCTGGCAATGGTGGAAGGATGAGAGTATGTATAATCCATGGACTCAACATTAGTCATAAAGAACTCACACACTTATTGAAAAAATCTACAAGTTATCAAAGCAAAGTATTACGCGCATGCTCCTACGGGGATAGATTGGTAGGAAAAGACCATCGCTCGTCCCCGACCGCCACTCATAAGGAAGACAATCAATAAATAAATCATTCTCCGACTTCATCACATAACGGTTCACCATACGTGCATGCTACGGGAATCACAAACTTTAACACAAGTATCTCTCAAATTCACAACTACTCAACTAGCATGACTCTAATATCACCATCTTTATATCTCAAAACAATTATCAAGCATCAAACTTTTCTTAGAGTTCAACACACTCATAAGATTTTTTTACTAATCTTGAATGCCTAGCATATTAGGATTATTTAAGCAAATTACCATGCTATTTAAGACTCTCAAAATAATATAAGTGAAGCATGATAGTTCATATATTTCTTCAAAATAAAGCCATCGCCGTGCTCTAAAAGGATATAGGTGAACACTAGAGCAAACGACAAAACTACTCCGAAAGATATAAGTGAAGATCAATGAGTAGTTGAATAATTATGTAACTATGTGAAGACTCTCCCATTTAATAATTTCAGATCTTAGTATTTTATTCAAACAGCAAGCAAAGCAAAAGAAAATGACATGACGCTCCAAGCAAAACACATATCATGTGGTGAATAAAAATATAGCTCCAAGTAAAGTTACCGATGAATGCAGACGAAAGAGGGGATACCTTCCGGGGCATCCCCAAGCTTAGGCTCTTGGTTATCCTTGAATGTTACCTTGGGGTGCCTTGGGAATCTCCAATCTTAGGCTCTTGCCACTCCTTATTCCATAGTCCATCGAATATTTACCCAAAACTTGAAAACTTCACAACACAAAACTTAACAGAAAACTCGTGAGCTCCGTTAGCGAAAGAACACAAAACACCACTTCAAGGTACTGTAATGAACTCATTATTTATTTATATTGGTGTTAAACCTACTGTATTCCAACTTCTCTATGGTTTATAACCTATTTTAATAGCCATAGAGTCATCAAAATAAGCAAGCAACACAATGAAAATAGAATCTGTCAAAAACAGAACAGTCTGTAGTAATCTGTAACTAACGCAAACTTCTAGAACTCCAAAAATTCTAAAATAAATTGGTGGACCTGAGTAATTTGTCTAGTAATCATCTGCAAAAAGAATCAACTAAATAGCACTCTGCAGTAAAATGTTGAAGCTAATCTCGTGAGCGCTAAAGTTTCTTTTTTTTACAGCATGATCATAGAGACTTCACCCAAGTCTTCCCAAAGGTTCTACTTGGAACAAACACTAATTAAACACAAAGCCACATCTACCAGAGGCTAGATTATTTATTACTAAACATAACCAAAAAGCAAGAAACTAAAATAAAGTTGGGTTGCCTCCCAACAAGCACTATCGTTTAACGCCCCTAGCTAGGCATGATGATTTCAATGATGCTCACATAAAACATAAGAATCGAAACATAAAGAGAGCATCATGAATAATATGACTAGCACATTTAAGTCTAACTCAATTCCTATTCATAGGGATTTTGTGAGCAAACAATTTATGGGAACAATATTCAACTAGCATAGGAAGGCAAAACAAGCATAACTTCAAAACTTTAAGCACATAGAGAGGAAACTTGACATTATTGCAATTCCTACAAGCATATATTCCTCCCTCATAATAATTTTCAGTAGCATCATGAATGAATTCAACAATATAACCATCACATAAAGCATTCTTTTCATGATCTACAAGCATAGAAATTTTATTACTCTCCGCATAAGCAAATTTGTTCTCAGGAATAGTAGTGGGAGAAAACTCAACAAAATAACTATCATGTGATTGAAAATTAAGATCAAGATGACAAGTTTCATGGTTATCATTATTATTTATAGCATAGGTGTAATAAAAATAATCATCATAGATAGGAGGAATGCTTTCATCATAGTAAATTTGCTCATCAAAGCTTGGGGGACAAAAAATATCATCTCCATCAAACATAGCTTCCCCAAGCTTGTGGCTTTGCATATCATTAGCATCATGGATATTCAAGGAATTCATAGTAACAACATTGCAATCATGCTAATCATACAAAGATTTAGTGCCAAACATTTTAATGCATTCTTCTTCTAACACTTTGGCACAATTTTCCTTCCCATCATACTCACGAAAGATATTAAAAAGATGAAGCGTATGAGGTAAACGCAATTCCATTTTTTTGTAGTTTTCTTTTATAAACTAAACTAGTGCTAAAACAAGAAACAAAAAGGTTCGATTGCAAGATCTAAAGATATACCTTCAAGCACTCACCTCCCCGGCAACGGTGCCAGAAAAGAGCTTAGTTGACAGGGTGTGAGTGCCGCTTACCTAGCCTCCCCGGCAACGGCGCCAGAAAAGAGCTTGATGTCTACTACACAACCTTCTTCTTGTAGACGGTGTTGGGCCTCCAAAATCTTGAGAGGTTTGTAGGACAGTAGCAAATTTCCCTCAAGTGGATGACCTAAGGTTTATCAATCCGTGGGAGGCGTAGGATGAAGATGGTTTCTCTCAAACAACCCTGCAACCAAATAACAAAGAGTCTCTTGTGTCCCCAAGACATCCAATACAATGGTAAATTGTATAGGTGCACTAGTTCGGCGAAGAGATGGTGATACAAGTGCAATATGGATAGTAGATATAGGTTTTTGTAATCTGAAAATATAAAAACAGCAAGGTAACAAGTGGTAAAAGTGAGCACAAACGGTATTTCAATGCTAGGAAACAAGGCCTAGGGTTCATACTTTCACTAGTGCAAGTTCTCTCAACAATAATAACATAATTGGATCATATAACTATCCCTCAACATGCAACAAAGAGTCACTCCAAAGTCACTAATAGCGGAGAACAAACGAAGAGATTATTGTAGGGTACGAAAACACCTCAAAGTTATTCTTTCCAATCAATCCGTTGGGCTATTCCTATAAGTGTCACAAACAGCCCTAGAGTTCGTACTAGAATAACACCTTAAGACACAAATCAACCAAAACCTTAATGTCACCTAGATACTCCAATGTCACCTCAAGTATCCGTGGGTATGATCATATGATATGCATCACACAATCTCAGATTCATCTATTCAACCAACACATAGAACCTCAAAGAGTGCCCCTAAGTTTCTATCGGAGAATCAAGACGAAAACGTGTGCCAACCCCTATGCATAAGTTCATGGGCGGAACCCGCAAGTTGATCACCAAAACATACATCAAGTGGATCAATAGAATACCCCATTGTCACCAGGGGTATCCCACGCAAGACATACATCAAGTGTTCTCAAATCATTAAAAGACTCAAACCGATAAGATAACTTCAAAGGGAAAACTCAATCCATTACAAGAGAGTAGAGGGGGTGAAACATCATAAGATCCAACTATAATAGCAAAGCTCGCGATACATCAAGATCGTGCCAAATCAAGAACACGAGAGAGAGAGATCAAACACATAGCTACTGGTACATACCCTCGGCCCGAGGGTGAACTACTCCCTCCTCGTCATGGAGAGTGCCGGGATGATGAAGATGGCCACCGGTGAGGGATCCCCCCTCTGGCAGGGTGCCGGAAAAGGGTCCCGATTGGTTTTTGGTGTCTACAGAGGCTTGCGGCGGCAGAACTCCTGATCTATTCTGTACCCCGATCGTTTTAGGGTATATGGGAATATATAGGAGGAAGAAGTACATCAGGGGAGCCACGAGGGGCCCACAAGGGTGGAGGGCGCGCCCAGGGGGGTGGGCACGCCCCCCTGCCTCGTGCCTCCCTGGTTGCTTCCTTGACGTGGACTCCAAGTCCCCCGATTGCTTTCTTTCCAAAAATAACTTCTCCAGTTGGTTTTATTCCGTTTTGACTCCGTTTGATATTCCTTTTCTTCGAAACACTGAAACAAGGGAAAAAACAGGAACTGGCACTGGGCTCTGGGTCAATAGGTTAGTCCCAAAAATAATATAAAAGTGTAAAATAAAGCCCATAAACATCCAAGATGGATAATATAATAGCATGGAACAATCAAAAATTATACATACGTTGGAGACGTATCAGTAGCCACCAAAAACCAACCGGGACCCTGTTCCGGCACCCTGCTGGAGGGGGGGATCCCTCACCGGTGGCCATCTTCATCACCCCGTGTCGGTGTACTAGAGTAGGGGTACCCTAGTATCCCGTACTCGTGCACGGACAGTTGCAGCACCCCGCGGCAGGGTTTGCCTCGTCACCGCCAAGATCCTCCGTGGCTCCTTTGGAGCCATTCAAGAACAAAGTATTTGATTACGAAGTCAAGGCCCCGGCAAGAGGAGCTTGTCGGGAAGGCCACTCCAGGCATGCAGAAGACAAGGCCCCGGCAAGAGGAGCTTGCCGGGAAGGCTCGGAGCGCGACAAGCCTCCGGACGCGACAAGGATTCGGCCGCGGCAAGGCGCTTGCCGCGGCAAGCAACCTCTCTCCATCTCCGCTCCAGCTCATCCAGCGATGTGTCGCCTTGGGACCATTCCATACGCGCGTGTTAAGAGGCTGTGCAGCCAGCGGAGAGCAGCGATAAGCGGCGCTGACAAGCTTGCCATCATGGCGAGCGGTGGCGCACTGACGGTCTCTATTGCCTTTGTTTGGGCGACAACGACGGGCATTTATTGCTTTTGTCCCTTGCCGTGAGAGTTAGGTATTTTTACCTCATACCTTTGTTCGAGTAGGTGTACCAACTCCTGTTTTACATTTGTACCCTCGCCTATGTTGCCACCTGCCGGAGACCCTTGAGCATATAAAAGGAGGCCCATGCATAGCGTAGAAGGGGTTCGAGTTTGTTCATTCGACTCACTAGAGACCAGATATGCTCACGCTAGGTTTTGTAGCTTGCATCGCTCCCTAGCAAGAACACAATACATCAAACAAGCAGCAGTAGGAGTTTTATCTCTCCAGAGAGCTCCGAAGCTGGGTAAACTGCTCGTGTGCCTCGCCTCGATCCGCTCTTCGTGCGATCTCCGCCCCTCCGAACCACAAAGGGCCTGGTCCGCCGCCCCATAGGTGTTCGTGGGCACGATCAGCCTCCCGACATCTTTGGCGCGCCCGGTGAAGGCGTCGAGGCCGTGTGAATCTAATCCAACGTTCACACGAGCAGCGTCCTCAACATCTTCCCCAACATGCCACCGAAGAAGAAGGCTTCGACGGCAGCAGAGCCGTCCGCGTCGTACCCACCCTCACCGCAGCAAACGGGTGGTGGTGCAGACGCTGGCGGAGGAACGGGCGCCGACGAAGGTGTCCGCGACATTGCCAAGTCCAAGGACAAGGCCCCGCAAACCTCGGCATCCACGCATCCCCCGCGCCCATCTCAAGAGACGCGGGACCAACAACGTCATGGCGTTCACAATGCCATACGTTCGTTGGATCGAGACCCTCAAGACCAGCATGCGCGCCAACATGCCTTGTACGAGTGAAAATCTGATCGCCGGACGGGTGCTGCTCCTTCTAACGTAGTTAGAAGTCCGAGCATATCCCGCTCCTCGCACCGTTCGCCAATGCCGCCCACTACTCCAGCAGAAGCTCTGGCGAGAGCTCGGCTGCTCCTCGACTACCCTCCAACGGCCGACAAGGTCGACGAGTGGAGGGCCACTATCCAGAGCCTCATCGGCTTTGCCAACGGTGACGCTCCACGGCAACCAACGCCATCATTGCCGCGGCAAGACGACAAGGCACGAGCCGGAGGCGACGAGACTGTCGGAGGTGCAACCACCGTGCACTCTCCGCCACGAAGGCCAAGATCGCCGACTCACCGGATCCACCTCGACAATGACTCCACCGCGTCGTCCGGATCCATGAGCTTCGCCGCGATCAGCGCCAAGTTCTTCATGAGCGACAACAAGAGGATGCTCGACTCGCATCAAGCGCCGGAGAGAAGCGCGACGTCAGTCCGACAAGCGCTGGGCCTTCTGTTGACATGCGCGCCGGAGGAGCCAGCGACTTGTCAGACGTCTGTGATAGGTTGCCCTGCGTTCACTCGTGAGCTGCGGCAAGTCCGATGGCCCAGCCGGAAAAACTTCAAACCAGACGTGCGGAGAAGTATGATGGCAGGACGCATCCGTCGGAGTTCCTCAGCATCTACACCATCGCGGTGCAGGCTGCGGGGGACGGGACGACAAGATCCTCGCCAACTACTTCCCGCTCGTGCTCAAGCCCAACGTCAGATCTTGGCTCATGCACTTGCGGACAGCTCCATATCCTCTTGGGCAGATCTGTGCCATCAGTTTGTTGGCGCCTTCACAGGTGGCCACAAACCTCATGGCCAAGAGAGTGACCTTCATTTGCTTGCCGGAAGGAAGGAGAGTCCTGCGCCAAGTTCATTCAGAGATTCAGCCATGTGCACTACAACATCCCAGATGTCCACCCCGCCCGGTGATCAGCGCGTTTCATCGAATGTGCGGAACCGCAGGATGAGGGAGGAGATGGCGATGTGCAAAGTTAAGGACGTCGATGAGCTATGCGCCTTGGCCGACAAGTGTGCACGCTACCGAGGAAGGGAGGAGGCTCCAGGAGAGAATGCGAAGCAGGATCGGCAGTGAGGAGACCGCCCGGCAAAGAAAGGCCGTGGCGAGGCAACAGGAAGAAGAAAAGTAGAGAAGTGCTAGCTGTTGAGCAGTCCGGCAACGGAGGTGGCGACAAGATCGCCATGGCTGGTGGCTCCGGCAAGGAGGTTGCCGCTGACGCCAACCACCAGTCGGTGGCGGCCGTCGACAAGCAGGACAGCTCCGGCAAGTAGTACTGCAAGATCCACCGCACCAAGGGCCACGACCTCCAGAGCTGCAAGAAGGTCGAGCAGCTTGTCGAACAGCAGAGGGCTGAGTACGAGCGGCGCGACAAGGAGAAGGCCCAGGAAGGTGCTAGGGGAGCAAGCAAGAAACGTCCGGCGGGGAGGACGCCTTGTGGCAAGGCCAAGCAACACCAAGGAGACAGACCTCCCAGCCGCGACAAGGATGAAGATGATGACGGCAGCGAAGATATGGAAGACAGCGGCCCGATGGCAGGAGTTTCAGAAAGCCACAGAGGTCCTCTGCGTTGACGGAGGTGCTTCCCTACATACCTCCCACCGCCAACTCAAGCAATGGATGCGGGAGGTCAATGCAGCGGAACCATCCGTAGAGTCACGCAAGCCTCTGAAGTGGTCCAAAACTCATATCATTTATGATATTGAGTACAACCCTGATCGCATAACTGCGGTCGGTTGCTTGACGATGTTGGTCTCACCAACCATCCGCAACCTCAAGGTCACCAAAATGCTAGTTGACGGCGGGCCGGCCTGAATCTGATCTCCTCCAGCGGTGCTCCGGAAGCTTCAAATCCCTGACGGCGAGCTCGAAGAGACCGGTACCTTCCAAGGAATCAATCCAGGAAGGAGCAAGCCGAAGGGGAAGATTATGTTGCCGGTAACATTTGGCAGCGAGCTGAACTTCAGGACTGAGAGGGTCACATTCGACGTTGCTGATTTCCCATTGCCTTACAATGGGATACTTGGCCGTCGGCACTCGCCAAGTTCGGGCAGCCTCTCACTACGCCTACAACTTACTCAAGATGCCAGGCCCGATAAGCGTCATCTCTGTCCATGGCGACAAGAAGGATGCCCTTATCTGTTCCGACAAGATCTACCGGGATGCAGCAGCCGCGACGGATTGCCAAACACTTACCGCTGAAGCTCCCCGGGGGAAGAAGACAAAGTCCAAGTCCGGCAAGAACTCTGATGCTTACTCCGGCAAGCGCACCTCTTCAGAGTGCTGCGCTACCGTCGAGGACGCACCATCGAGCTCCACCGGCAAGTGCAAGAAGATGGTAGCTCCGCCAAAGACCAAGAAGGTGCTCGCCAAGGAGGACGGCACTGGTGGTACCTTTACCATCAGTGCCTCTCTCGACCCTAAATAGGAAGGCGCGCTCGTTGCTTTCGTGCGGGCGAATGTCGACGTGTTTGCATGGCAACCGTCTGACATCCCCGGTGTTCCCAGGAAAGTGATTGAGCACCGCCTGGCCGTTTGTCCTCATCTTGCGCCCGTCAAGCAAAAAGTCGAGGAAGCAAGCGGTGGGCGCCAAGAATTCATAGCGAAGAGATCAAGAACCGGAAGCAGCAAGCCTTGTCGAGGAGTGCTCCATCCCTACGTGGTTGGCCAATCCTGTAGTCGTCGCCAAAGCAAATGGAAAATGGAGACTTTGTATTGACTTCACGGATGTTAATAAAGCTTGTCCCAAAGATCCATTTCCCTTGCCGCGCATTGACCAGATTGTTGACTCCACGGCTGGATGTGATCTGCTTTCGTTTCTTGATGCATACTCAGGGATACCATCAGATCTTCATGGCTGAAGAAGATGAGGAAAAGACCGCATTCATTACACCATGTGGCACCTACTGTTTCATACGGATGCCTTTCGGTTTGAAGAATGCTGGTTCAACATTTGCAAGGGTAGTCCATGACGCTTTTGAGCCGCAAATGCACAGAAATGTAGAAGCCTACATGGATGACATAGTGGTCAAAAGCAAGGACAAAGCAAGAAGAGGAAGTTGATCTCTGGTGACTACTTTCCGACAGAGCTTCCCGAAGCCGTCGTTGCGAAGGTCCCCAGGATCAACGCCAACAGTGCTGAGGGGCAGTCTGCTCCGACAAGCCCCAGGGTTTGTTTCGTTGAAGCAGACGCTCCCGACAAGTTTTGCTCCGGCAAGCTTGCCGGGGAGCATCAAGCTCCGGCTGAGCCGCAGGTTCTTGCCGTAGAAGCTGATGTTCCCGCAGCAGCAGATGTGCCTTTGGTCCTTGTTGTCGAGCCACAAGCTCCAGCATGGGCGCAGCAGATTGTCCATTTCCTTCAGACAGGAGAACTTCCCGAAGAGCAAGAAGAAGCGGAAAGAGTAGCCCGGCAGTCAAGTATGTACCAGTTTGTCGACAGCATACTGTACAGAAGAAGACTCAACGGTGTGAAATTGAAGTGTATTCCCGGGGAAGATGGACAGAAGCTGTTGGCAGAGATACATGGAGGCATATGTGGTCACCACATTGGCGCAAGAGCACTTGCCGGCAAAGCTTTCCGGCAAGGTTTCTTCCGGCCGACAGCCCTCCAGATGCAACTGCACAAGTAACCAAGTGTGAAGCGTGCAGTTCCATTCCAAACAGATACACCAGCCAGCTCAAGCTCTCCGGACGATCCCTTTATCCTGGCCATTTTTGATGCAGGGGCTCGACATCCTCGGCCCCTTCCCGAAGCTGTCGGGGCTTTGAGTACTTGTACGCCGCCATCGACAAGTTCACAAAGTGGCGGAAGTGGAAGCGATGAGGAAGGTGACGACACGATCGGCGGTCAAGTTCTTTCAGTCGATTGTTTGCCGCTTCGGAATCCCTAACAGGATCATCACCGACAACGGCACACAATTCTGGTCGTACCTTCATGCGCAAGACGTCCAAGATCTTGGCGCCAAGGTCTGCTTTGCTTCCGTTGCTCACCCGAGAAGCAACGGTCAAGCGTAGAGGGCAAATCTTTGAAGTGCTGCGCGGGCTCAAGACCAGAACTTTCGACAGGCTGCACAAGTGCGGAAGAAACTGGATCGAGGAGCTGCCGGTGGTTCTTTGGTCGATCAGAACGACGCCAAATCGAGCCACCGGCCAGACACCTTTTGCTCTAGTCTATGGAGCAGAGGCAGTTCTCCCCACGGAACTCGTATACGGATCGCCTCGAGTGCTCGCTTACGATGAGCTTGAGCAAGAGCAGCTGCGACAAGATGACGCGCTGCTCCTTGAGGAGGATCGTCTTCAGGCCGCTGTGCGAGCTGCTCGCTACCAGCAAGCTTTGCGTCGCTACCATAGCCGCAGAGTTAGTGCCAGAAGTCTCGAGGAAGGCGACCTTGTTCTTCGGCACGTTCAGTCCGCCAAGAATTCAAACAAGTTGACACCGAAGTGGGAAGGCCCTTATCGGGTGAAACGAGTCACTAGGCTCAAGGCGCTGTCCGCTTTGAGACCGAAGATGGCATCCCCGTGAGCAACTCCTGGAACATTGAGCATCTTCGTAAGTTTTACCCATAGGGCGCGGTTGCGGAACCCGTTCCAAGAACCACCTTTTGTACAAGTCTTGCCGCTGTTGCATGTAATCCTTTGTACAAAGCCGGGTGCAGACCCCGTGCATCAGTAAAGCTCATGTGTTGCGCACAACTCGTCAAATTCATGCTTTCATCATTTTATTGCATGTTTTGGCTAACACTTTGTGCAGCAACCACACCCGGTAAGCAAAATCGAGCCGCTAGGCTCCATAACTTTATTTCCTCATCTTTCTCTTTTCTCAAAGAAAGAAAGGCACCCTCGCGCACAAGTTAACCAGGGGGGGAGGAGATAATACTATGGACCAGGCGCCGCTCGAGGAAGTTTCGCCTCATCGGGAAGCAAGAAACAGAAAAGCTAAGTTGCCAAAGTTTGAGCAATCAGTTTTTAAATTTTTAAGTTATCTTCCTCGAACGATAGTACTTTGTATGCAAAACCTGTGCGCAGAGGAACCAACTCGCAGGCTGGTCGCGCCCTTACTTTGTTTCGAGTCCGCTCAACAACTTAAGTGAGCTGCGGCTAGTCGCGACAAGGTTGCTGCTCGGGCGGCCTTGCCCGGCGAGCTCTTGGCGTTCCGCCTTTTCGGCCTTCGTGGCAAAAGTGCCCGCACCGACAAGTCCCCCAAATGCGTAAGGCGTAAACGCATACAAAGGAAGGAATCAAGTAGAGGAAATAACGTTGCATTGATCGCCTAAGATAGAGTATATTACAAAATAACTTGTCGCTGATCTAACAAAGTGTTCTAAACATGATCAGCGGCGGACGAGGGAAAGATAAAATTGGCGGCCTAGTCTACGCGGTCGCCATCAATCCGCTTGATCTTTTTCACCTTGTCCACAATGGGTGCGACAAGGGCTTTGAAACTCCTCCACGTTGGCATCTGGCGGCAAGGATCTGAGGACGCCCGTTAAGGTTGAGGCCCGGATTGCGGAAGGCCACCTTTATCAACACCTTCTCGAGGGCTCCTGCATAGATCTGGCGTGATTCCTCGGCCAGCTGCTTTGGGACCTCTTCCCGAGTCGCCGGAGACCCGTCCCACGCCTTTGAAGAATAAACTGAGTTTGGCGCTGGGTTGGAGATGTTAAATGAGGAGGAGTATGCAAGGTCCGCCATCCCCAGCTCCATCAGCTCGTTGTGGATGTCGGTGGCGGTGTCCACAAGACCTTCAGTCCAGTGCTCCACGCTCTCCCTCAAGGTGCTCTGGATGGAGGCAGCATTCGCTAGCAGCTCCTCCTTGGCATTGATCGTTTCCAACAAGCCCACCTCCCGCTCTCTGGCGCCATCCAACGTTTGCGTCAGAGTGGTCAGCTTCAGCTCAAGATCCGCCTTGGAATCCTTGGCGGCGTCGAGCTCCTTGCCTCTATCAGCGAGACGACTCTGCAGCTTGCCAAGAGTGTAGGCGTCCTTCTCACGCTCACGCTTGAGCGCGGCAAGCTCTTCGCCGCTCTTCTTGAGGCTGGCCTCCAGCTGTGCCACCTTCGCCTTCAGCTCATCCTTGGCGGCCTCGGCGGCTGCGGCAGCATCGCCCGCTTCCTTAAGCGCCCGCCAAGTGACTCCTCGCGCGCGGCAAGGTCTTCTTTGTGGCTGTCCAGGTTGACCTTCCGCTGCGCCAGCTTGCTTTCGTACGCGGAGAGCTTCTCGGCAGCCAGCCGCTGCTCCTCCTCAGCCGCGGCCTTCTCGAGGATGAAGGCCGTGCCCTCTTCTGCAAGTTGCCCCCGCGCTTCTGCTACGTCGCGGAGAGCTTCTTGGTTGGCGCTCCGGAGCTCTTCTGCGCGCTTCTCCATATCCGCTCCTGCCCTCGCGACAAGTGCTTCTCGGGTCTCCAACTTGGCTTGCCGGGCGCGCTAGAGCGACAACAGCTTCTTCAGCAGCTGCTCCTCCTCGAACTTCGCCACGCTTCTTTGCTTCTTGGGCGTCCACCAGCGTCGGCCAATGAGGCGAGTAGCTCGCCGTCGAAGGTATATCCCTCGACCGGCGCCCGGGAGCTCGGTTCCCAGGGGAGCGTGATGATGACACCCTCGCCGGCCTTCAGGTAGGCGCCGGGCTGGGGCGCCTCGAACTGGCCTTGCCGCGGCGGGGAGTTAATTTGTCGGTGTGGCGCTGGCGCTCCTGCGGCCTCGGGGCCGTCGGTCACGATCGCCCGGCCCTCGCCCGGCTTCTGCGTCGACAGCCTCGGTGGTTTCTCGCCAGCAGGCTCGTCGGCGATGGCCTCTTCTTCCACAAAGAACGACCTCTTCTTCCTCGGGACGGCCTCACAGTTGGTGTTGCCAAGACTTCCTCCTCGCCGGGCGGCCTCGACCTCCATCGGCTCACGTCGGACGAAGAAAGAGCAGTCAAGCAAATGTTCAAAAGAGAAACAAAAGAAAGCAAGCCCAAGGAGATTTTCGTGTAAGGAAATTACCTGCAACGGGATCCGCAGCCATGGCCTCGACCACTTTGGAGGGTCATCACGCCGTCCCCTTGCCGGGTAGCCTCCCTTGCCGGAGTGGCCTCCCTTGTCGGAGGGCGCTCCCTTGCCGGAGAATCCTCCCTTGGCGGCGTGGTGGCAGCAGACAGGATCTCGGGCGGCTTCCAGCCCTCTGATGAGGCTGCTGGTCCTACACAAGCACACAATCAGGTATCAACGAAGAAGGGGCACCCCTGCACACCTAATAGTAAGGAGAAAACTACACACTTACTCTGGGGGGCTGTCTGGGCTGCTCTGAGGAAGGGGTTGCTGGTCCGGCAAGGGAGTCTCGGACGCGTCCCCTGTTGCCACGGGAGAATCGTCCTCAACGACGACCGTCGGGATCTTGGCCCTCTTCGACGCTCTCTGGGCCAGCGTCCTGAAAAGGAAAGAGTCCGGAATGAAGCAAATCAGATTCAAGATAAAGCAATAAAATTGAAGAAATACAAGCACAATCTCAAGAGCTTACTCTTCGCCTTCCTCCTCGGAGCTGAGCGCGGAGAAGTCAAACTCCGGCTCGCCTCCGGTGCGACGAGGCGGGGGAGTGGGCTCTCTTGGCCGCTTAGCGGAGGCGTCGGCGGTGGCCTGAGAAGATCCCGCGGTTGTCGCGGCAGTGTGAGGCGCTCCCGCGGCAACATCGCTTGCCGCGGTAGAGCGCGTCGCGCGGCGCTGCTGCTGTGGGCCAGTCTGCCGCCCCGACTCATCTCCAGCCTTGCGGAGATGCCTCTTCGACGGAGCCGGGGGCTCCGCTGGCGGCAAGTCGCTCGGCGGTGGAGAAGAAGCGCCCTCGGCGGGTCCACTCGACCCGGCCTCGGGCTCGACAAGCTCATCCTCGCCGGCGATCTCCCCTCGCTCGGCAAGTCTTGCCGCCTTCGCAGCGTCCGCCTCCTCCACGTTATACCCGAAGGCTCCAGCGGCAGCGGCTGCTGCCCCTCCTCCACCCTGGTGTCAATCCGCGCCATCTCCTCGTCGGTGGTGTCGCGGGTGAGCCTTTTTTTCGCTCGTCGAGCGGATCGGCACTTCTTCCAAGTCGTCGAAGAACTGCTGCCACGACCTCGCCGGGGCTCTCGCCAGGTTGGGATGATCCCATGGGAGTCGCGCAACGGCATCATGGCGCTGATGCGGTCGAGCGCCGAGTTGTTTCACAAAGGGACGACCCCCCTCGGCAACCTAAACCACTCAGGGTGGTCGGGGTCGTTCTTGAACAGCTCGAGCAGCATCGCATCCAGCTCCAAGATGGTGAAGTTCCAGTTCAGACCTGGGCGCAACCTCATAATGTCTGCCGCATTTTGGAACTCCCAAGCAGGCCTCCTCCTCTCCTGCAAGGGAGCGATGCGGCGGCGAAGGAAGTCTGCGCCAACTGTGCCTACGGTTAACCCGGCAAGCCTGAGGCGCAAAATCCGGGTCACAGCTATCTTCAGCTTCGCATCCTCCGGCGCCAAATTACTCCAATCTCTGCCTCGCACTATTGGGGTTTGGCGCACGGCAGTGAAGGGCTGCGGGTTCTCCTCTACGACCCAACACCAGTTGGCTCTCCACTCCTCCCACTTGTTGCGGAACTCTCCTTCCGTAGGCTTCTTTCTTGCCGATCCCGGAGACCCAAGCTATCCCTCCCGGCAAGTGGCTCTCCTCTCTCGACGCTGGGCACGAAGAAGTGGCGGAAGAGTGCCACATTTGGGTGGACTCCGACAAAGTTTTCGCAAAGATGCGCGAAAACTGCCATGGTCAAGACGGCGTTGGGGTGAAATCAAGGAGGCGGAGGCCAAATGTGTTCATGATGTCGCAGAAGAACTTCGGAAAAGGCGGGCAAAGCCCGCAATAGAAGAAAAGTGCGAAATATGGTAAAACAGTTGGGGCCAAATCGGAAGCGGAGGCGGGGAGTACCTTCGTGCGCGGATGAGCACGCGTCTCCGTCGACCAAAAGAGGTAGAAGACATCCCGCAGCTCCCTTGCGCCGAGCTGTGGGGGGAAGATGGTCCGCTCCTTGCGCAAAGCCGCGAGCCGCTGTGCCTCGGCCGACTTGACGCCCTTTTCCTTGTCGGCTTTCGGAGCCATGGCGAGGGCGGCGGAGGAGGCCGACAGCGGTGAGCGTGCTTGTGGCGAAAGGGGGTGGGGCGCTGCTCTCTTCGCACCGGAGAAGAAGGGGGGAGCGGCGGTGGTTTTCTTGACAAGACAGCAATGGCGGAGTGGACGGCCTGCCCTTGTTTCCTCCGCTTATAAAGAGGGGAGGCGGACGCCCGCTTTTCCTAATAAAGAAACCCCCACGACCACGCCCACGATCTTCGCACGACGCCACGTCCGTGCGTGCCGTTAGTGGGGGTCGTGGTGGGTCCGGGCGAAGTTGCGACGTGATCGAGGCCGCGTGTGACCGCAGACTGTTTTGGGCCTGGCCCGACAAGCGCTTCGGCACTGCAGTATGCCCAGGCCCGAGGGCTCCTGTCGGTGTACTAGAGTAGGGTACCCTAGTATCCCGTGACTGCAGCACGGGACAGTTGCAAGACCGCCGCGAGGGTTTGCCTCACACCGCTTAAGATCCTCCGTGGCTCCTTTGGAGCCATTCAAGAACAAAGTATTTGATTAAGAAGACAAGGCCCCGCAAGAGGAGCTTGTCGGGAAGGCCACCTGCATGCAGAAGACAAGGCCCCGGCAAGAGGAGCTTGCCGGGAAGGCTCGGAGCGCGACAAGCCTCCGGACGCGACAAGGATTCGGCCGCGGCAAGGCGCTTGCCGCGGCAAGCAACCTCTCTCCATCTCCGCTCCAGCTCATCCAGCGACGTGTCGCCTTGGGACCATTCCATACGCGCGTGTCAAGAGGCTGTGCAGCCAGCGGAGAGCAGCGATAAGCGGCGCTGACAAGCTTGCCATCGTGGCGAGCGGTGGCGCACCTGACGGTCTCTGTTGCACTGTTTGGGCGACACTGACGGGCATTTATTGCTTTTGTCCCTTGCCGTCAGAGTTAGGTATTTTGCACTGTACACTGTTCGAGTAGGTGTACCAACTCCTGTTTTTACATTTGTACCCCCGCCTATGTTGCCACCTGTCGGAGACCCCTTGAGCATATAAAAGGAGGCCCATGCGCAACGTAGAAGGGGTTCGAGTTTCGGTTCATTCGACTCACTAGAGACCAGATATGCTCACGCTAGGTTTTGTAGCTCGCATCGCTCCCTAGCAAGAACACAATACATCAAACAAGAAGCAGTACTAGTTTTATCTCTCCGGAGAGCTCCGAAGCTGGGTAAACTGCTCGTGTGCCTCGCCTCGATCCGCTCTTCGTGCGATCTCCGCCCCCCTCCGAACCACAAAGGGGCCTGGTCCGCCGGCCCCATAGGTGTTCGTGGGTACGATCAGCCTCCCCGACACCCCGGCGCTCTCCATGACGAGGAGGGAGTAGTTCACCCTCGGGGCCGAGGGTATGTACCAGCAACTATGTGTTTGATCTCTCTCTCTCTCTCGTGTTCTTGAGGTGATACGATCTTGATGTATCGCGAGCTTTGCTATTATAGTTGGATCTTATGATGCTTCTCCCCCTCTACTCTCTTTTAATGGATTGAGTTTTCCCTTTGAAGTTATCTTATCGGATTGAGTCTTTAAGGATTTGAGAACACTTGATGTATGTCTTACCGTGCTTATCTGTGGTGACAATGGGATATCACGTGATCCACTTGATGTATGTTTTGGTGATCAACTTGCGGGTTCCGCCCATGAACCTATGCATAGGGGTTGGCACACGTTTTCATCTTGACTCTCTGGTAGAAACTTTGGGGCACTCTTTGAAGTTCTTTGTGTTGGTTTGAAGAGATGAATCTGAGATCTGTGATGCATATCATATAATCATGCCCGCAGATACTTGAGATGACATTGGAGTATCTAGATGACATTAGGATTTTGGTTTATTTGTGTCTTAAGGTGTTATTCTAGTACGAACTCTATGATAGATCGAACGGAAAGAATAGATTCGTGTTATTTTACTACGGACTCTTGAATAGATTGATCAGAAAGGATAACTTTGAGGTGGTTTTGTACACTACAATAATCTCTTCGTTTGTTCTCCACAATTGGTGACTCTTTGTTGCATATTTAGGGATATTTATATGATCCAATTATGTTATTATTGTTGAGAGAACTTGCAGTAGTGAAAGTATGAACCCTAGGCCTTATTTCCTATCATTGCAATGCCGTTTATGCTCACTTTTATCATTAGTTACCTTGCTGTTTTTATTTTTTCAGATTACAAAAACCTATATCTACCATCCATATTGCACTTGTATCACCATCTCTTCGCCGAACTAGTGCACCTATACAATTTACCATTGTATTGGGTGTGTTGGGGACACAAGAGACTCTTTGTTATTTGGTTGAAGGGTTGTTTGAGAGATACCATCTTCATCCTACGCCTCCCACGGATTGATAAACCTTAGGTCATCCACTTGAGGAAATTTGCTACTGTCCTACAAACCTCTGCACTTGGAGGCCCAACAACGTCTACAAGAAGAAGGTTGTGTAGTAGACATCAAGCTCTTTTCTGGCGCCGTTGCCAGGGAGGTGAGTGCTTGAAGGTATATCTTTAGATCTTGCAATCGAATCTTTTAGTTTCTTGTTTTATCACTAGTTTATATTATAAAAGAAAACTACAAAACATTGAATTTAGGGTGCCTCATATGCTTCATCTTTTTAATATATTTCGTGAAAATGATGGGAAGGAAAATTGTGCTCAAGTACTAGATGAAGAATTACATAGAATGCTTGGCATAAATATGTGAATAATGAGCATTATTGCAATGTTGTTAGTATGAATTCCTTGAATACCCATGATGCTAATGATATGCAAAGCCACAAGCTTGGGGATGCTACGTTTGATGAAGATGATATGTTTAGTCCCCCAAGTTTTGATGAGCAAATTTATTATGATGAAAGCATGCCTCCTATCTATGATGATTATTGTGATGACACATATGCTATAAAGAATAATGATAACCATGAAACTTTTCATCTTGATCTTAATTTTCAATCACATGATAGTTATTTTGTTGAGTTTGCTCCCACTACTATTGATGAGAATAAATTTGCTTACGTGGAGAGTAGGAAAATTTCTATGCAAGTAGATCATGAAAATAATGCTTTATGTGCTGGTTATATTGTTGAATTAATTCATGATGCTACTGAAAATTATTATGAGGGAGGAATATATGCTTGTAGGAGTTGCAACAATATCAAGTTTCCTCTCCATGTGTTGAAAATCTTGAAGTTATGCTTGCTTTGCCTTCCTATGCTAGTTGATTATTGTTCCCATAAGTTGTTTGCTCACAAAATCCCTATGCATAGGAAGTGCGTTAGACTTAAATGTGCTAGTCATATTCTTCATGATGCTCTCTTTATGTTTCAGTTCTTATCTTTTATGTGAGCATCCTTGAAATCATCATGCCTAGCTAGGGGCGTTAAACGTTAGCGCTTGTTGGGAGGCAACCCAATTTTATTTTTGTTACTTGCTTTTGCTCCTGTTTAGTAATAAATAATTCATATTGCCTCTGGTTAGATGTGGTTTTATGTTTTAATTAGTGTTTGTGCCAAGTAAGACCTATAGGATCTTCTTGGATGATAGTTATTTGATCTTGCTGAAAATTCCAGAAACTTTCTGTTCACGAAAAGAATTGTTTAAAATCACCAGAACGTGATAAAATACTGATTCCAATTGCAGAAGATCAATAAACAAATTATCTAGGTCGTCCTATTTTGGTAGAAGTTTTGGAGTTCCAGAAGTTTGCGTTAGTTACAGATTACTACAGACTGTTCTGTTTTTGACAGATTCTGTTTTCCGTGTGTTGTTTGCTTATTTGATGAATCTATGGCTAGTAAAATAGTTTATAAACCATATATAAGTTGGAATACAGTAGATTTAACACCAATACAAATAAATAATGAGTTCATTACAGTATCTTTAAGTGGTGTTTTGTTTTCTTTCGCTAACGGAGCTTACGAGTTTTCTGTTGAGTTTTGTGTTGTGAAGTTTTCAAGTTTTGGGTAAAGATTCGGTGGACTATGGAATAAGGAGTGGCAAAAGAGCCTAAGCTTGGGGATTCCCAAGGCACCCCAAGGTAATATTCAAGGACAACCAAGAGTTTAAGCTTGGGGATGCCCGGAAGGCATCCCCTCTTCGCCTTCGTCCATTGGTAACTTTACTTGGAGCTATATTTTTATTCACCACATGATATGTGTTTTGCTTGGAGCGTCATGTCATTTTATTTTGTTTTGCTTTCTGTTTGAATAAAATACCAATATCTGAAATTCTTAAATGTTAGAGATTCTTCACATGGTTGCATAATTATTCGACTACTCATTGATCTTCACTTATATCTTTCGGAGTAGTTTTGTCATTTGCTCTAGTGCTTCACTTATATCTTTTAGAGCACGATGGTAGTTTTATTTTGAAGAAATATTTGAACTCTCATGCTTCACTTATATTATTTTGAGAGTCTTAATAAGCATGGTAATTTGCTTTAATTGTGAAATTAATCTTCCATATTGAGTTCATTGAATATCATGAGAAGTTAGATACTTGATAAGTGTTTTGAGAGATAAAGGTGGTAATATTAGAGTGTGCTAGTCGAGTAGTTGTGAAATTGAGAAATACTTGTGTCAAAGTTGGTAAGTCCCGTAGCATGCACGTATGGTAAAAGTTGTGTAACAATTTTGACACATAGGTGTTCTTTTATTGCTTTCCTTATGAGTGGCGGTCGGGGACGAGCGATGGTCTTTTCCTACCAATCTATCCCTCTAGGGGCATGCGTAGTAGTACTTTGCTTCGAGGGCTAATAAACTTTTGCAATAAGTATATGAGTTCTTTATGACTAATGTGAGTCCATGGATTATACGCACTCTCAACCTTCCACAATTTTCTAGCCTCTATGGTACCATGCATTGCCCTTTCTCACCTTGAGAGTTGGTGCAAACTTCGCCGGTGCATCAAAACCCCGTGATATGATACGCTCTATCACACGTAAGCCTCCTTATATCTTCCTCAAAACAGCCACCATACCTACCTATCATGGCATTTCCATAGCCATTCCGAGATATATTGCCATGCAACTTTCCACCATTCCGTTTATTATGACACGCTCCATCATTGTCATATTGCTTTGCATGATCATGTAGTTGACATTATATTTGTGGCAAAGCCATCGTTCATAATTCTTTCATACATGTCACTCATGAGTCATTGCACATCCCGGTACATGGCCGGAGGCATTCATATAGAGTCATATTTTGTTCTAAGAATCGAGTTGTAATTCTTGAGTTGTAAGTAAATAAAAGTGTGATGATCATCATTATTAGAGCATTGTCCCAGTGAGGAAAGGATGATGGAGACTATGATTCCCCCACAAGTCGGGATGAGACTCCGGACTAAAAAAAAGAGGCCATAAAAAAAGAGAGAAAGGCCCAAACAAAAAAAAAGAGAGAATAAGAGAGAAGGGACAATGCTACTATCCTTTTACCACACTTGTGCTTCAAAGTAGCACCATAATCTTCATGATAGAGAGTCTCTTATGTTGTCACTTTCATATACTAGTGGGAATTTTCATTATAGAACTTGGCTTGCATATTCTAATGACGGGCTTCCTCAAAATGCCCTAGGTCTTCGTGAGCAAGCGAGTTGGATGCACACCCACTTAGTTTATTTTTGAGCTTTCATACACTTATAGCTCTAGTGCATCCGTTGCATGGCAATCCCTAATCCTCTCATTGACATCAATTGATGGGCATCTCCATAGCCTACTGATTAGCAGCGTCAATGTGAGACTTTCTACCTTGTTGTCTTCTCTCATAACCCCCATCATTATACTTTACTCCACCCATAGTGCTATATCCATGGCTTGCGCTCATGTATTGCGTAAGAGTTGAAAAGGCTGAAGCGCTTAAAAGTATGAACCAATTGCTCGGCTTGTCATCGGGGTTATGTATGATGAGAAAGTTTGTGTGACAATATTGAAACATAGCCTAACTATATGATTTTGTAGGGATAAGCTTTCTTTGGCTATGTTATTTTGATAAGACATAATTGCTTGGTTAGCATGTTTCAAGTATTATTGTTTTTATGTCAACATTAAACTTTTATCTTGAATCTTTCGGACCTAAATATTCATGCCACAATAAAAAGATTTACATTGAGAATTATGCTAAGAAGCATTCCACATAAAAAATTCTGTTTTTATCATTTACCTAATCGAGGACGAGCAGGAATTAAGCTTGGGGATGCTGATACGTCTCCAATGTATCTATAATTTTTGAGTGTTCCATGCTATTATATTATCTGTTTTGGATGTTTATGGGCTTTATTATACACTTTTATATTATTTTTGGGACTAACCTATTAACCCAGAGCCCAGTGCCAGTTTCTGTTTTTTCCCTTGTTTCAGTGTTTCGCAGAAAAGGAATATCAAACGGAGTCCAAATGGAATGAAACCTTCGGGAGAGTTATTTTTGGAACGGAAGCAATCCAGAAGACTTGGAGTGTACGTAAGGGAAGCAACGAGGAAGGCACAAGGCAGAGGGCGTGCCCTCCAACCTCATGGGCCCCTCGTGGCTCCCCTTACCGACTTCTTTCGCCTATATATCTCCATATACCCTAAAACCATCAGGGAGCAGAATAGATCAGGAGTTCCGCCGCCGCAAGCCTCTGTAGCCACCAAAAACCAATTGGGATCCTGTTAGGCACCTACGGAGGGGGGGATCCCTCACCGGTGGCCATCTTCATCATCCCGACGCTCTCCATGATGAGGAGGGAGTAGTTCGCCCTCGGGGCTGTGGGTATGTACCAATAGCTATGTGTTTGATCTCTCTCTCTCTCTCTCTCTCTCTCGTGTTCTTGAGGTGATACGATCTTGATGTATCACGAGCTTTGCTATTATAGTTGGATCTTATGATGCTTCTCCCCCTCTACTCTCTTGTAATGGATTGAGTTTTCCATTTGAAGTTATCTTATCGGATTGAGACTTTAAGGATTAGAGAACACTTGATGTATGTCTTGCCGTGCTTATCTGTGGTGACAATGGGATATCACGTGATCCACTTGATGTATGTTTTGGTGATCAACTTGAGGGTTCCGCCCATGAACCTATGCATAGGGGTTGGCACATGTTTTCGTCTTGACTCTCTGGTAGAAACTTTGGGGCACTCTTTGAAGTTCTTTGTGTTGGTTTGAATAGATGAATCTGAGATTGTGTGATGCATATCATATAATCACACCCGCGGATACTTGAGGTGACATTGGAGTATCTAGGTGACATTAGGGTTTTGGTTGATTTGTGTCTTAAGGTGTTATTCTAGTACGAACTCTATGATAGATCGTACGGAAAGAATAGCTTCCTGTTATTTTACTACAGACTCTTGAATAGATTGATCATAAAGGATAACTTTGAGGTGGTTTCGTACCCTACAACAATCTCTTCGTTTGTTCTCCGCTATTAGTGACTTTGGAGTGACTCTTTGTTGCATTTTGAGGGATAGTTATATGATCCAATTATGTTATTATTGTTGAGAGAACTTGCACTAGTGAAAGTATGAACCCTAGGCCTTGTTTCCTATCATTGCAATACCGTTTACGCTCACTTTTATCATTAGTTACCTTGCTGTTTTTATATTTTCAGATTGCAAAAACCTATATCTACCATCCATATTGCACTTGTATCACCATATCTTCGCCGAACTAGTGCACCTATACAATTTACCATTGTATTGGGTGTGTTGGGGACTGATACGTCTCCGTCGTATCTACTTTTCCAAACACTTTTGCCCTTGTTTTGGACTCTAACTTGCATGATTTGAATGGAACTAACCCGGACTGACGATGTTTTTAGCAGAATTGCCATGATGTTATTTGTGTGCAGAAACTAAAGTTCTCGGAATGACCTGAAACTCCACGGAACGTATTTTCAGAAATAAAAAATCCTTGCCAAAGATGAAGACCAGGGGGCCCACACCCTGTCACAAGGGTGGGGGCGCGCCCTCCCCCTAGGGCGCGCCCCCTACCTCGTGGGCCCCCTGGAGCTCCTCCGACGCCAACTCCAACTCTATATTTGTTTTCGGGGAGAAAAAAATCAAGGAGAAGAAATCATCGCGTTTTACGATATGGAGCCGCCGCCAAGCCCTAAAACCTCTCGGGAGGGCTGATCTGGAGTCCGTTTGGGGCTCCGGAGAGGGGGATTCGTCGCCATCATCATCATCAACCATCCTCCATCACCAATTTCATGATGCTCACCGCTGTGCGTGAGTAATTCCATCATTGGCTTGCTGGACGGTGATGGGTTGGATTAGATCTATCATGTAATCGAGTTAGTTTTGTTAGGGTTTGATCCCTAGTATCCACTATGTTCTGAGATTGATGTTGCTATGACCTTGCTATGCTTAATGCTTGTCACTAGGGCCCAAGTGCCATGATTTCAGATCTGAACCTATTATGTTTTCATGAATATATCTGTGTTCTTGATCCTATCTTGCAAGTCTATAGTCACCTACTATGTGTTATGATCCGGCAACCCTGAATTGACAATAATCGGGACCACTCCCGGTGATGACCATAGTTTGAGGAGTTCATGTATTCACTATGTGCTAATGCTTTGTTCCGGTTCTCTATTAAAATGAGGCCTTAATATCCCTTAGTTTCCATTAGGACCCCGCTGCCACGGGAGGGTAGGACAAAATATGTCATGCAAGTTCTTTTCCATAAGCACGTATGACTATATTCGGAATACTTGCCTACATTACATTGATGAATTGGAGCTAGTTCAGTGTCACCCTATGTTATGACTGTTACATGATGAACCGCATCCGGCATAATTCTCCATCGCCGATCCAATGCCTACGAGCTTTTCCTATATTGGTTCTCGCTTATTTACTTTTTCCATTGCTACTGTTACGATCACTACAAAACACCAAAAATATTACTTTTGCTATTGTTACTTTTGTTACCGTTACCACTATTACCATATTACTTTGCTACTAAATACTTTGCTGCATATACTAAGTTATCCAGGTGTGGCTGAATTGACAACTCAGTTCCTAATACTTGAGAATATTCTTTGGCTCCCCTTGTGTCGAATCATTAAATTTGGGTTGAATACTCTACCCTCGAAAACTGTTGCGATCCCCTATACTTGTGGGTTATCAGGGACACAAGAGATTCTTTGTTATTTGGTTGCAGGGTTGTTTGAGAGAGACCATCTTCATCCTACGCCTCCCACGGATTGATAAACCTTAGGTCATCCACTTGAGGGAAATTTGCTACTGTCCTACAAACCTCTGCACTTGGAGACCCAATAACGTCTACAAGAAGAAGGTTGTGTAGTAGACGTCACTTGTAAGAGGAGAGAGCCCGCGGTTCCGCCCGCTATTATCCTCGGGAGGTTCCCGCAGGTCATCACGAGGAGAAACATAGTTTTACCGTTATGGTTGCCAGCCTTGCTTTGAGACGAGATGAAGGAACTGAGGGCCTGGTGAGGTGACATGCGGGGGGCGTGCCGCGAGCCAGAGCTCGACCTCTCAGGTTTGTCGACATGGCAGGGACGGACCCATGCACCAGCGTCGTGCCTGTGTGAGGAGGCCTCGTGGGAGGCGATGATTGATCAAGTGGCAGCCGAGCAGGCGGTAATCATTGGCAGATTAGGCATGGAGGGCAAATCAACATGGGTAAATGCATAAAGATACATGCCACTGGGTCAGACCCGAGCGGCTTGGGGATAATGCAGCCCGAGGGGCACCCCATCAAGGTAAGCTAAAGGCATAAGAAAAGGATACATGCCATAGGGACGGACCCACGCGGCCTGGGAATAATGCAGCCCGAGGGGCGCTCCCAGCTAAATGAACTTGGAAAATGTCACCTGGTTCCGTCGATGAAGAAGAGTTGGTGCAGCTGAAGGAACACAACAAGGAATGGCTCCTCACGAGCCATCGGGGGCCTGAGCCTCGGGAGGCTCTGGGGGTTCAGGAGGTTCCCTGAGGACCATCTCCATCTCCGCCAGGACGGCGTGGTGCCTGGCCTCCTGAGCTGCCATGATGCGCCGCATGTTGCGCTGGTAGGCTGATGACACGCTCGGCAGGCCGAAGGGCATGCGAACGTAGCTGTGTGGTGGACCCTCGCAGCGTCCCACGCGTGAAGGCCAGAAGAGCCCCTGAGATGCGGCCCTATTGAGCCCTGGGACGTCGATGCAGACACGCAGCCCCGCATCCTCGCCTGGATGCGCAGCTGCGCCTCGTGTGCGGCGGTCGCCGCGCACGGCACTTGCGTCTTGCAGTTCCTGAGTGGTCTCGGTGATGAACCCCTGAGCGGTGGGTGCTCCCCTTCCTGTGATCTCCTGAGGGAAACGTGCCGCGAAGCATGCCTCCAAGTGGTGCCCAAGCGCCTCCCTCGTGATGTGGGCAAGATCCGAGGCCTTCGAGAAGAAAGCCCCCGAGCCCTGCCCGAGGAGGGCGCAGGGCGCGCCTTCCTATGCAATGGATGGAGGCGTGCCTGGAGTGAGCGCTGACCCTGACGAGGTTCCAGCCGCGATGCCGCCCTCCCGAGGCCCGGCACGGCGCAACTTCTTCTTCTTGGGGATGGCCTCCGGAGGGCCCTCACTTTTACTGTCGGGGTCGTCGACCGCTGCGGCCTGGAAGGCGCGCTCGAGGGAGCACACCGCATCTCTCTCTTCACATGGGCCCGTGATGATTCCGCCGCTTCCTGGCATCTTGAGGACGTCGTAGCCGTGGTGGGTGACGGCCATGAAGTTGGCCAGGGATGGATACTGTAACGCCCGGATAATCATGCTACAGTAATCTCACGTTGATGGTGCCACGTCACCTCTGTCACTGTAGTTAACCGCGGGTTAAATCAAAACGGTTTCGAAATTCAATTCAAAATTGTGATGGCAATAAAAGTTTTCAAAAAATTAAAACTAAAATGTTCGGGGGTTGTCAAATATTACAAAGTTAATTATGGTGGAGTACACACATTTTTATAAAGTGTCTGAGTATTTTAAAATGAATTAAAACAGAAAAGGAAAAAAATAAAAGAAAAGAAAATGTAACAAATAGAGAGAAAGAAAACCTCGCCAATCTGGGCCAAGCGGCCCACTGCCAGCCCATGGCCCATCCGCCCACCCCTCACTCCCATAACCCCCCGCGATGAAACCCTAGCCGACCCCACTCCCCTCGATCCCTTCTCCTCCCCACCGATCCGGATCGATCGGCCCCGATCCTGTCGGCGCCCGACGCCAGCCCCATCCCCACCCGGCCGCGCCCGTCCTCCCTCCTCCCCGACAGGCCACCCAGACGCCAGCGCGCCCCTCGCCCGCCCGACGCCCCGTTCCCCGTCGCCTCAGATCCGTCCCGCCCACCTCGCCTCGCCGCCGAACGCCTCCTCGCCCTCCTCCTCGCCGGTCTTCTCCGGCCGCCCCCGAGCGCGCTGCCTAGACCCTATGCGCCCCCCCCCCCCTCCCGTGAGCTCTTCCCCCTTCGCTCCCCCTCTCCCCCCTAGGACGCCACCGCGTCGCCCCTCCCGGCCGGTGATCGGCCGCCCGGCTTCACCGCCGTCCAGCGCCCTCGACCAGCCCTCCCGCTCTGCTCTCGTCGCCGGATCCGGCCGCCCGCATGCCCTCCCCTCGCGCCTCCTCCGCTCGGCCGGGGCCTCTTCTCCCCCCCCGCGCCCGTTTCCGCCCGGCCTCCCTTTCTCTCCCTCCCCATGACCGCTTACGAGCCGCCGTGGCCGACGCTGCCCCAGCGCTGTCGTGGCCTCGCCCCGCGCTCGGTCGCCCATGGCCACCGTCGCCCGGGCGCTCCCCTACACCACCGCCACCGCACGTCGTCGCAGCGGTCGACCCCGGCCACCCCCACGCCAACTACGGCCACCATCGGATACGACGCGAAGAGGCCGTTCCAGAGAGCCTGGCCGCGCCCGTTTTGGTGCCCCTGTAGCTGCTTCCGGCTGGCACCGAGCCGCCGCCAAGATTTTTTGGTCACGGAGTTGTCTCCGCGCCGCCGCCACGACGTGGCTGCCTGGGCCACACCTCGGGTCATCAATTGGGCCCTAGGGGCCGCCGACTGGCTGACCCGATTGACCATGCCGATCGACCGCCCATGCCAATGACATGGGGGTCCCACCCAGAGCGTTTAAAAAAAATAATAAATAAAAAAATAAAAATAATAATAATAATAAAAATGCTAATTAATTAATTAATTAACTAAGTTAATTAACTTAATTAATCATGTTTAATTAACCTAATTAATCTGTTAATTAAACTAAACTAGGTTAATTAGTTAGCAGTCAATGACTAACCGACCCCACATGTCAGGTTGACCAAGTCAACTCCGTTGACTCTCGACGTCAAGATGACATCATGCCGACGTCATAAATCCATTTTTCAATTAATTAATTAATTAATTAAATTCCGAAATTAATAAAATCTTTAGAAAATCATATCTTTTAATCCGTAACTCCGGATATAAATATTTTCAACATGAAAGTTACTCGTAACAACGAGACGAATCCGGATCACGCAATCCGCTCGTCCGCCACACCCCTAACCTATCAAACTCGCAACTTTCCTCCGCCCTTCCTCGCTAGAAAACATGAAACACCGGGATATTTTCCGGATGTTTCCTCCTTAACCGCATCACCTCATACCACGTTAGGGCACGCCTAGCATCGTTACTTGTCATGTCATGCATCGATATGCATCTGTTTACATGGTATTCATTGTTTCTTCCCTCTTCTCTCCCAGACTACGAGACCAAGCTGCTGCTGCCGGTTCGACTACGGTGTTGGCGACGACCTCTCTCGCCAGAGCAACCAGTGCAAGCCCCCCCTTGATCACCAGATATCGCCTACTCTCCTCTATCGCTTGCATTAGATTAGTGTAGCATGTTACCGCTTTCGATTATACCTATCCTGATGCATAGCCTGTGCTTGTTACTACTGTTGTTACCTTTACCTGCAATCCTATATGCTTAGTATAGGATGCTAGCATTTTCATCTGTGGCCCTACATTCTTGTCCGTCTGCCGTGCTATACTATCGGGTCGTGATCACTCGGGAGGTGATCACGGGTATATACTATATACTTTATACATGATACATGTGGAGACTAAAGTCGGGTCGGCTGGTGGAGCACCCATGAGTGGATCTTTGAGGCGAGCGACAGGCAGGTTGAGACCGCCTAGGAGAGAGGTGGGCCTGGCCTGTTCGGGCGCTCGGATACTTAACACGCTTAACGAGATCTTGGTATTTGATCCGAGTTGGCTACGAGCTTATACGCACTAACCAACTACGTGGGAAAGATATGGGCACTCGACGTCGTGGTATCACCGGCACTTCGTGACGCCTTGACCGAAAGTGGCGCTGCGCCGGATTGGAACGTAGGCCTGCTCTTGTATTAAGGGGCTAGTTACGCTTTCGTGACGCATAGCGTCTTGGTGTGCTCGGGGTGATGGGCCTGCACCTGCACGCTTAGGTTTAGACCGGCGTCTTGGCCTCTCTGTTGTGCCTAGGTGGGGCTGCGACGTGTTGATCTTCCGCGGCCGGGCATGACCCAGAAAGTGTGTCCGCCAAATGGGATCAAACGTGTTGGGTAAGATGGTGCACCCTGCAGGGAAGTTAATCTATTGAATAGCCGTGATCTTGATAGCAGGACGACTTGGAGTTGTACCTTGAGCTTATGACAACTAGAACCGGATACTTGATAAAACACACCCTTCCAAGTGCCAGATACAACCGGTGGTCGCTCTCTCTCAGGGATATGAGGAGGGGATCGCCGGTTAAGATTATTGCTATGTGATGTTACTTGGAGGACTTCAACCTACCCTCTTCTACATTGCAAGGCAAGGTGACTGTGGTTTAGTCTTCGATAAGACTAGCTATCCCCTCTTATTCGGCATTCTGCGATTCGGTCCACCGATATGGCCCTTTACACATATATCCATGCATATGTAGTGTAGTTCCTTGCTTGCGAGTACTTTGGATGAGTACTCACGGTTGCATTGTTTCCCCTTTTCCCCTATCTATACTCGATTGCTGCAACCGCATTTATGGAGCCCAGAGGCGACGCCACCGTCAATGACGACTACTACACCGGAGGTGCCTACTACTACGTGCAGCCTGCTGACGACGACCAGGAGTAGTTTAGGAGGATCCCAGGCGGGAGGCCCGCGCCTCTTCGATCTGTATCCCGGTTTGTGCTAGCCATCTTATGGCAACTTGTTTAACTTATGTCCAGATTTCAGATATTGTTGCTTCCGCTGACTCGTCTATGATCGAGCACTTGTATTCGAGCCCACGAGGCCCCTGGCTTGTTTTATGATGCTTGTATGACTTATTTATGTTTTAGAGTTGTGTTGTGATATCTTCCCGTGAGTTCCTGATCTTGATCGTACACATTTGTGTGCATGATTAGTGTATGATTAAATCGGGGGCGTCACAAGTTGGTATCAGAGCCGACTGCCTGTAGGAATCCCCCTTCCACACTCCTTGGCCGAAGTCGAGTCTAGACATTGCAAAAACTTTTACTAACTTGGCTGTGAGCCTTACGGGCCCACGTCGCCATCGGGTGGTACTAGGATCTTTTACTCCTCGACCTTTACTACGGGATTACAGGCAGCTCTTCTATTCGGGTTGAACGATTTTACTAAAATCTAACTTTAGGTTCTCGAAAATACTTTCAACCGGAGAGGCCCTTCAGTCCAGGATGATCACCGATCGCACCGTAAGATTTCGGAGATACTCTTTGATATTCTCTCGAGACTTTGTGCCCATCACTTTTGCTATTCCGACCAATCGATAAATCCTTATGGATAACTACTTACACTTGCCATTCTTACGATCATCCCCCATTGATCTTGTTATTACAAGATACCCAAGTTTTCTCTATTGTTCGGGAATACTTCGTACCTCATCGCCTAGCAGTTCTTTGCCACATGAATACCCTTCAAATAAATCCTCGCACTTGTCGAGTATCCGCTCATCCCCATGTTGATCATGTGTTACACAAAAGTCTTTGAAATACCCTTCGGTATTCGAAAATCCTCGAGAACCTATTGCTCTGGAATTTCTTGTTTGCCTTCATTATGTTTAATCCCATAAGTATAGTAGTCATATTGGCATCCTTTGTCACCATCATTTTGAGTCCGTTGATTCAATACGTTGTGAATGTTCACAATCATTGGTTGATCCTTTTAAATTATCCTTAGGCTCAGGTCTCATTTTGCACATGAGCTGGATCTCGACCAATCAAATTACCATCGATGGTATCCCTAAGCCTACTCAACTTATCCATCCTTAAATCGGGCGTTTGCTTCTGATCCCTTGATTTGAAAATCATAATCCCTTTGTTATTTAAACGTTGAATTATTCATATGTTCTATAAACCGATGCATTTCCATTCTTTCTTCCTCTGATTGGGTATCGATACTCACCTCAGCTCCACTGTGGATCGCCATATCCACTGTTGGATTATTATATCCGACAGCGTCCTTCATATGCAAAGAACCACACGAAGTTCTTTCCCAGATACATAATGCCTTTGGTAGTTGTATCCTCTACTTTTGTCAACCATGCTCTACTTTTGAGTTTGTGTTATTTACTCCACGAAGTTCATGGTATATGTTCTAAGATGCCCCTATGGGTTGAACCTATGCTTTCCTTAAACCGTGTGAACTCGGAAGTTTTCACGGGTGCGTACTCCTCACGGTAATTCACCAGGTAGGTTTTGACATTGATATCATTTTCATTTAGAGCAGTGAATGGAAGGTTATACCTTGAAGAAGTGGGAGTCGACCTTGAACCTTGCGTTCATGCCCATGGACACGAGGTATAACTTATCATGGAAGCTGCTCGAAAAAATAGTTACCCCTTGTTATAAGTTCATCTTGTATCCGTGGTTCGCTCATTTATGATCGAGGTTTCGACCATGTTCTCCTTTAAATACCATTTCTCGTGCAAGTTTAAGCACTTGTCTTCCGAGGATCAATACACCGATCCAACTTTTACTTTGATCTTTCGTCGAGTATTACCCCCTGGTATCTCGAGGTTATCATGGAACTGCATAACTTCTTATGTGTTCTTCATCAAGTGCTACCTTCCCACTGATTCCAATTTTTCACGGGCTCTGAGATATTATACACTCAAAGACACCGATAACTGAACCGAGTCCGCACTACGGTTCAACAACTCTTCAGTAAGCTTCTATAACTACGAGTTTGAACCCGATCACGCCATTCCTAGCCTGTTTGGCTATATCATTTATCTTATATTAATAAATTAGATATTTTTATAAATAAAAAGAAAAAAAGAAAAAAAATTTATTTTTAATATTTATAATTATATTAATTTTAAATAATTATAATAATGATATAAAATAATAAATATAACACCGTTCACTTGTTGGAATTAACACGGGGACCAAGAAAGAATGGTGATGGTGAGAAGTATTTCTGTGTCAAGAATTCTCAAGAGGTGGAACAAATCTCAGAACATTCTTGACATAAAGGATGGTAATACTCCAAGGTAAAGAAGAACAATTGTTGGATAGCAAGGAACTCAAGGTATAACACCAAACAAGAACAAGCTTGTGTTGGTGGGAAGGCAATAAAGTGGTCGATGATAATACAATTCATCGAGGGCAAGGATGGTATTTCTCATCATGAATTCAATTGATATCTTGGATGAGCTCAGAATGTTGATGATCACGACACCTTTGTCGCGAGAGTTCATGAAGATGTAATCGATCGGCGACGACATCAAGTCAAAGTAATGATGAAGTGAAAGGTTATTGGAACCAAGGGTTCGACACAAACTCGAAACCAAGCTTGTTGTTCAAGGCGAAATGATATGACGATGAGGATCGACGTAAGGTTAGTTCATCGTCAAAAAAAGTGCTACGATAAGAAGGACCAGGTAGCACAGTTAGAATCGTCTCGACAATGATATAGCCAAACAGGCTAGGAATGGCGTGATCGGGTACAAACTCGTAGTTATAGAAGCTTACTGAAGAGTTGTTGAACCGTAGTGCAGACTCGGTTCAGTTATCGGTGTCTTTGAGTGTATAATATCTCAGAGCCCGTTAAAAATTGGAATCAGTGGGAAGGTAGCACTTGATGAAGAACTCATAAGAAGTTATGCAGTTCCATGATAACCTCGAGATACCGGGGTAATACTCGACGAAGATCAAAGTAAAAGTTGGACTGGTGTATTGATCCTCGGAAGACAAGTGCTTAAACTTGCACGAGAAATGGTATTTAAAGGAGAACATGGTCGGAAACCTCGATCATAAATGAGCGAACCACGGATACAAGATGAACTTATAACAAGGGGGGTAACTATTTTTTCGAGCAGCTTCCATGATAAGTTATACCTCGTGTCCATGGGCATGAACGCAAGGTTCAAGGTCGACTCCCACTTCTTCAAGGTATAACCTTCCATTCACTGCTCTAAATAAAAATGATATCGTTGTCAAAACCTACCGGTGAATTACCAGAGGAGTACGACCCGTGAAAACTTCCGAGTTCACACGCTTTAAGGAAAGCATAGGTTCAACCCATAGGGGCATCTTAGAACATATACCATGAACTTCAGGAGTAAATAACACAAACTCAAAAGTAGAGCATGGTTGACAAAAGTAGAGGATACAACTACCAAAGGCATTATGTATCTGGGAAAGAACTTCGTGAGGTTCTTTGCATATGAAGGACGCTGTCGAATATAATAATCCAACAGTGGATATGGCGATCCACAGTGGAGCTGAGGTGAGTATCGATACCCAATCAGAGGAAGAAAGAATGCAAATGCATCGGTTTATAGAACATCTGAGTAATTCAATGTTTAAATAACAAAGGGATTATGATTTTCAAATCGAGGGATCAAAAGAAACGCTCTGATTTAAGGATGGATAAGTTGAGTAGGCTTAGGGATACCATCGATGGTAATTTGATTGGTCGAGATCCAGCTCATGTGCAAAATGACACCTGAGCCGGAAGGATAATTTAAAAGGATCAACCGATGATTGTGAACATTCACAACGTATTGAATCAACGGACTCAAAAATGATGGTGACAAAGGATGCCAATATGACTACTATACTTATGGGATTAAACATAATGAAGGCAAACAAGAAATTCGAGCAATAGGTTGTCGAGGATTTTCGAATACCGAAGGGTATTTCAAAGACTTTTGTGTAACACATGATCAACATGGGGATGAGCGGATACCGACAAGTGCGAGGATTTATTTGAAGGCGTATTCATGTGGCAAAGAACTGCTAGGTAAGAGGTACGTAAGTATTCTCGTAACAATAGAGAAAACTTCGGTGTCTTGTAATAACAAGATCAATGGGGGATGATCGTATGAATGGCAAGTGTAAGTAGTTATCCATACGGATTTATCGGTGGTCAGGAATAGCAAAGTGATGGGCACAAAGTCTCGAGAGAACATCAGAGAGTATCTCCGAAATCTTCTGGTGCAGTCGGTGATCATCCGGACTGAAGGGCCTCTCCGGTTGAAAGTATTTTCGAGAACCTAAAGTTAGATTTTAGTAAAAAAGTTCAACCCGAACTGAAGGACCTATTTTATAAGCTGTTCCTGATGGATCCATTGAGTATCTGAAGTCCGACCTTTGCTTGAAGACCATGTCAATGCTATCTCGAAGCATGTCAATGGTACTCCGATTTGCAACAGAACATTTGAAGCACGATGCTAGATTTTATTTATCATTATCCTAACACCGTTGTATGGGTAATATCATGAGGTTCCTTCCCCTTACCTAAATGGTTTTCTACTTTATATCCTGTCATGGATATCTTGCTCGCTTGTCCTTGGGAAGGATATACCCTTGAAATATGTGTTTAAACATATTTTCCTTTCCATTGATCTGCTTAACTGATGATCATATTTTCCTTCCATTGGTTTGTTTGAACCTTTTCTATGATCTATATGATATAAGCAGTAATAATCCACCGCTTGTGCAAACACCTCGAGGTACAACTCACAAGAAGACCTGTTACTATTGTTGATGACATTCCGGTAGCCACCGATGGGCGAGAACCTTGCCTATTGGTCCGCCTCGTTCAACGAAAGCGGAAAGTGGTTCTCTTCGTCCCTCGCCCTTGGTACCAACGTTGATGCCGACATAACCGACATGGTACTCTCTCGACATGCCTTGCTATCATGACCGTGAAAGATGTCATTGCTCCTATTAAAAAACCACATGGTGGGCCCATAACCCACAGTTCCACAGGATCGAAACCTGGATCACCTGTACACCCCTATTCCCAAAGTTATTCCTCGCGTGGACACGTATGTAATCCACGGGCCCACCGTCCTAGTGATCTATTCTCGTATCGGATGCAATACTTACTCTCGCTACTCAACCCCTTTCTCACTCTGATTCGGGCTTGAGCAACTATCTATCCGCTTGGAGCCTATTATGGTACTCTTCGCACCTTACTCTCGAGGTATTTCATATGTTCAACTCGAGAGATAATCTTATACTAATTCATGGGTTAACCCAGATTGTTTCCCTCAAAAGCATTATGTCGCATCTTGAACTGCCCTTATCTTTTCGTAAGTACGATGGGGTTCCCGAAGAAATGATGACAAGTTTATCATGATGCATCGGAATAAAGGATTGAAGACACCAGCGAAAGGGATTAACTTCTTCGAGAAGATCCGTTAGAATATCGTAACCAGAACTTTCCCCTTACTCCCCTCTTAAATCTCGGGACGAGATTTCTTGTAGTGGAGGAGATTTGTAACGCCCGGATAATCATGCTACAGTAATCTCACGTTGATGGTGCCACGTCACCTCATCCTTTATAGTTAACCGCGGGTTAAATCAAAAAGCAGTTTCAAATTCAATTCAAAATTGTGATGGCAATAAAAGTTTTCAAAAAATTAAAACTAAAATGTTCGGGGGTTGTCAAATATTACAAAGTTAATTATGGTGGAGTACACACATTTTTATAATGTGTCTGAGTATTTTAAAATGAATTAAAACAGAAAAGGAAAAAAAATAAAAGAAAAGAAAACAGACTAAATAGAGAGAAAGAAAACCACCCTGGCCAACTGGGCCAAGCGGCCCCGCCGGCCAGCCCCTGGCCCATCCGCCCACCCTCACTCCCATAACCCCCGGCGATGAAACCCTAGCCGACCCCCACTCCCTCGATCCCTTCTCCTCCCCACCGATCCGGATCGGATCGGCCCCGATCCCGTCGGCCCGACGCCGCGCCCATCCCCACCCGACGCCCGTCCTCCCTCCTCCCGACCGGCCACCCAGGGGCCGCGCGCGCCTCGCCCGCCACGCCCGGCCTTCCGTTCCCACGTCGCCTCGGATCCGTCCCGACCACCTCACCTCGCCGCCAACGCCTCCTCGCCTCCTCCTCACCGGTCTTCTCCGGCCGCCCCAGCCGCTGCCTAGACCTTTACGCCCCGTGAGCTCTTCCCCTTCGCTCCCCTCTCCCCTAGGACGCCACCGCCTCGCCCTCCCGATCGGCCGGTCGACGCCAGCGTCACCGCCGTCCGCGCCCTCGACCCCGGCCCTCACGTGCTCTCGCTCGCGGATCCGGCCGCGCCAGGCCCCTCCTCGCGCCTCCTCCGCTCGGCGAGGCCTCTCCCCGCCCCGCCGCCGTTTCCGCCAGCCCTCCCTTTCTCTCCCTCGCCCGCGATCGCGCGAGCCCCGCCGTGGCAAGACGCTGCCCCAAGGCTGTCGTGGCCTCGCCGCCTTCGATCGCCCATGGCCACCGCCGCCCGCGCTCCTACCACCGCCATCAAGACGCCGTCGTCGCAGCGGTCGACCGAACCACCCGCGCCAACCACGGCCACCATCGGACGCGACGCCAAGAGGCCGTTCAGAGCTGGCCGCGCCTGTTTTGGTGCCCGTAGCCGTTTCCGGCGAGTACCGAGCCGCCTCCACCGCATTTTTTGGTCGCCGGAGTTGTCTCGGCGCTTCGCCGACGTGGCCTGGGGCCACCCTCAGGTCATCGACCAGGCCCTAGGGGCCCGACCGACTGTCAATTTGACCATCTTGACTGGACCGCCCATGCTAATGACATGGGGTCCCACCCGCAGCGTTTAAAAATAATAAATAAAAAAATAAAAAATAAATAAAAAAAAGCTAATTAATTAATTAATTAACTAAGTTAATTAACTTAATTAATCATGTTTAATTAACCTAATTAATCTGTTAATTAAACTAAACTAGGTTAATTAGTTAGCAGTCAATGACTAACCGACCCCACATGTCAGGTTGACCAAGTCAACTCTGTTGACTGCTGATGTCAGCATGACATCATGCTGACGTCATAAATCCATTTTTCGAATTAATTAATTAATTAATTAAATTCCAGAAATTAATAAAATCTTTAGAAAATCATATCTTTTAATCTGTAACTCGGATTAAAATATTTTCAACATGAAAGTTACTCGAATCCACGAGACGAATCCGGATCGTGAGTCCGCTCGTCCGCCACACCCCCTAACCTATCAAACTCGCAACTTTCCTCCGGCTCCTCTGCCCGAAAACATGAAACACCGGGGATATTTTCCCGGATGTTTCCCCCCTTAACCGGCATCACCTCATACCACGTTAGGGCACGCCTAGCATCGTTACTTGTCATGTCATGCATCGATATGCATCTGTTTACATGGTATTCATTGTTTCTTCCCCCTCTTCTCTCCGGTAGACTACGAGACCGACGCTGCTTCTGCCCAGTTCGACTACGGTGTTGTGACCCTCTCTCTTGCCGAGCAACCAGGCAAGCCTCCCCTTGATCACCGGATATCGCCTACTCTCCTCTATACGCTTGCATTAGAGTAGTGTAGCATGTTACCTTTTCAGCTTATACCTATCCTGATGCATAGCTTGTCCTTGTTACTACTGTTGTTACCTTTACCTGCAATCCTATATGCTTAGTATAGGATGCTAGCATTTTCATCTGTGGCCCTACATTCTTGTCCGTCTGCCGTGCTATACTATCGGGCCGTGATCACTCGGGAGGTGATCACGGGTATATACTATATACTTTATACATGATACATGTGGAGACTAAAGTCGGGTCGGCTGGTGGAGCACCCGCGAGTGGATCTTTGAGGCGGAGCGACAGGCAGGTTGAGACCGCCTAGGAGAGAGGTGGGCCTGGCCTGTTCGGGCGTTCATGGATACTTTACACGCTTAACGAGATCTTGGTATTTGATCTGAGTTGGCTACGAACTTATACGCACTAACCAACTACGTGGGTAAGATATGGGCACTCGGCGTCGAGGTATCAGACGAAGCACTTCGTGACGCCTTGACCGAAAGTGGCGCTACCGATTGGAACGTAGGTCCGCTTCTTGTATTAAGGGGCTAGTTACGCTTTCGGCCAGCGTCACGCAACGTGCAGGTGTGCTTTCAGGCGATGGGCCCGGACTCCTGCGGCGCTTAGGTTTAGACCGCGTCTGGCCTCTCTGTTGTGCCTAGGTGGGGCTGCGACGTGTTGATCTTCTGCGGCGGGCATGACCCAGAAAGTGTGTCCGCCAAATGGGATCAAACGTGTTGGGTAAGATGGTGCACCCTGCAGGAAGTTAATCTATTCGAATAGCCGTGATCTTGATAATGTGACGACTTGGAGTTGTACCTTGAGCTTATGACAACTAGAACCGGATACTTGATAAAACACACCCTTCCAAGTGCCGGATACAACCAGTGGTTGCTCTCCCTCAGGGATATGAGGAGGGGATCGCCGGGTAGGATTATTGCTATGTGATGTTACTTGGCGGACTTCAACCTACCCTCTTCTACCTGTTGCAAGACAGGTGACCAGATGAACGAGGCGGACCAATAGGCAAGGTTCTCGTCCATCGGTGGCTACCGGAATGTCATCAACAATAGTAACAGGGTCTTAATGACAGAGTTGTACCTCGAGGTGTTTGCACAAGCAGTGGATTATTACTGCTTATATCATATAGATCATAGAAAAGGTTCAAACAAACCAATGGAAGGAAAATATGATCATCAGATTAAACAGATCAATGGAAAGGAAAATATGTTTAAACACATATTTCAAGGGTATATCCTTCCCAAGGACAAGCAGAGCAAGATATCCATGACAGGATATAAAGTAGAAAACCATTTAGGTAAGGGGGAAGGAACCTCATGATATTACCCATACAACGGTGTTAGGATAATGATAAATAAAATCTAGCATCGTGCTTCAAATGTTCCTGTTGCAAATCGGAGTACCATTGACATGCTTCGAGATAGCATTGACATGGTCTTCAAGCAAAGGTCGGACTTCAGATACTCAATGGATCCATCAGGAACAGCTTATAAAATAGGTCTTACAATTTCCTCCAGGAAGAATGGTTATCCTTGCAAAAGAATTTATAATGATCGGTCCTCCACCCAGGGGGGGGTGCTAGGCATGACATCATGTCACCGGTTCATCAAAGGACCAATATCATAACACTTGAAAGTTGTCCCAGCCATCATATCGACCGAGATTCAGATCCGATTGGTGTCATGATACCTCGGACTCGTGGATGTCCGAGAAGAAAAGGTGCAACACAAATTGACGAGGTGACATTGTAAGATTCTCGGGGAAATGAACTATGAAGTGATTTCCGTTAACAAGAGTCCATCATTAACCCAAGGAGAGGACAAGGAGGTGTCTGGTGAACTCAACGGCAATTCACCGAGATTCCCACAAGTTGGATTTCCACAATTAAGTGAACAAGGAGATAACATTTGTCAGATCAAATGATATAATGGGATATGCTCGAGGAAAACATACATAATTAAACATTGGTTGAACGGTGCACCCGAAATATGGGTTGGGTTGCACGAACAATGTCAGAATGGTGATTCAATAATCAATAGCCTAAGAATGAACTTTCGACCATTAACTTCAAAAAATAGGGTTGCTAGAAGGAAAGAATCCAAACAACACCGTTCACTTGTTGGAATTAACACGGGACCAAGAAAGAATGGTGATGGTGAGAAGTATTTCTATGTCAAGAATTCTCAAGAGGTGGAACAAATCTCGTAACATTCTTGACATAAAGGATGGTAATACTCCAAGGTAAAGAAGAACAATTGCTGGATAGCAAGGAACTCATAGTATAACACCAAACAAGAACAAGCTTGTGTTGGTGGGAAGGCAATAAAGTGGTCGATGATAATACAATTCATCGAGGGCAAGGATGGTATTTCTCATCATGAATTCAATTGATATCCTGGATGAGCTCAGAATGTTGATGATCACGACACCTTTGTCGCGAGAGTTCATGAAGATGTAATCGATCGGCACCGACATCAAGTCAAAGAAATGATGAAGTGAAAGGTTATTGGAACCAAGGGTACGACACAAACTCGAAACCAAGCTTGTTGTTCAAGGCGAAATGATATGTCGATGAGGATCGACGTAAGGTTAGTTCATCGTCAAAAATTGTGCTCCAGGAAGAAGGACCAGGTAGCACAGTTAGAATCGTCACGACAATGATATAGCCAAACAGGCTAGGAATGGCGTGATCGGGTTCAAACTCGTAGTTATAGAAGCTTACTGAAGAGTTGTTGAACCGTAGTGCGGACTCGGTTCAGTTATCGGTGTCTTTGAGTGTATAATACCTCAGAGCCCGTGAAAAATTGGAATCGATTGGGAAGGTAGCACTTGATGAAGAACTCATAAGAAGTTATGCGATTCCATGATAACCTCGAGATACCAGGGGGTAATACTCGACGAAAGATCAAAGTAAAAGTTGGACTGGTGTATTGATCCTCGGAAGACAAGTGCTTAAACTTGCACGAGAAATGGTATTTAAAGGAGAACATGGTCGGAAACCTCGATCATAAATGAGCGAACCACGGATACAAGATGAACTTATAACAAGTGGCGTAACTATTTTTTCGAGCAGCTTCCGTGATAAGTTATACCTCGTGTCCATGGGCATGAACGCAAGGTTCAAGGTCGACTCCCACTTCTTCAAGGTATAACCTTCCATTCACTGCTCTAAATAAAAATGATATCAGTTTCAAAACCTACCTGGTGAATTACCAGAGGAGTACGACCCGTGAAAACTTCCGAGTTCACACAGTTTAAGGAAAGCATAGGTATCTATACTCGATTGCTGCAACCAGACGATGGAGCCCAGGAGCCAGACGCCACCGTCGATGACGACTACTACACCGGAGGTGCCTACTACTATGTGCAGCCCGGACGACCACTGTGAGTAGTTTAGGAGGATCCTGCAGGAGGCTCGCGCTTCTTTCGATCTGTATCCCAGTTTGTGCTAGCCATCTTATGGAAACTTGTTTGACTTATGCCTGTACTCAGATATTGTTGCTTCCACTGACTCGTCTATGATCGAGCACCCTCGAGGCCCCTGGCTTGTATTATGATGCTTGTATGACTTATTTATGTTTTAGAGTTGTGTTGTGATATCTTCCCGTGAGTCCCTGATCTTGATCGTACACATTTGCGTGCATGATTAGTGTACGATTAAATCGGGGGCGTCACAGATACCCGAGGATGGCGTTGTACGGCAGACGGATGTGCGCGACACCGAAGTCGATGAGCTCGGTGCGGTAGTTCTTGCGTTCCCTGAAGGTGACAGGGAGGCGGACCTGCCCAATCGGTGTGGTGGATCCGTCAGTCACTCCTGAGAAAGGCTTAGTAGGCTGAAGCTGGTCATAGGGTACTTGAAGGTTGTCGAATGTGTCGACGGACAGGACGTTAAGCCCTGCGCCACCGTCGATGAGGGTCTTGGTAACTTGCACATTGCTGATGACTGGTGAACAAAGCATTGGGCGGGCGCCAGTGGTGGCTGCGCACTTGAGCTGGTCTGCCGAGTTGAAGGTGATGGCGCACTGGGACAACCTGAGCGGATGCGTGGCCTCGAGCTTGGGGAGGACTGCATTCACTTCACGAGCAAACTGTTTGAAGATGCGCTGCGAGGCTGGGGCCTGAGCTCTGCCCAAGATGCAGGCGATAGCACGCGGCTCCTTGAAGCCCCCAGCCCCCTCGTCTTGATGGTGGTCGTCGTTCCTCCTTGGCGGTGGCGGCAGTGGGGGAATACCGGCGTTGCCCCGAGGATGGTCCTTGCGAGGCTGGTATCTCCAGGCGCCCTCGCGAGGATGATCCTGCCAGCGGTCCTCCCGAGGACGGTCGCGCCACTCCTGACGTGGGCCACGGTCGTCCCAGCGTCCGCCACCACGTCCTCCTCCTCGGCCGTAGCCACGGTCGCTGCGCTCGGGGCGTCGACCGAAGCGTCCTTCGCGGATGGCTCTGAGCTCTTGGCAGTCACTGGTGTTGTGGGTGTTCAGGTTGTGGAAGGCGCAGAACGGCCGACTGTTCTTGGATGACTCGGGCTGATCTCTGCCCCGCTTGGTATCGTGCTCCGCTGCGAGCACGACTGCTTCCTTGCGCTTCACGTCCTTGGCCTTGGCCTTCTTCTCCTCTGTGCCCACAGCTGGCAGCTCGAGGAGGGAAAGGCGCCCCTCCTCAGCTCTTGCGCACTTGGTCGCCAGGTTGAACAACTCCTGAGACGTGCACAGCTCCTCGTGGATAGCGAGATCTTCCTTCATCTTGATGTCACGGACGCCATCGGAGAACGCGGAGATGATGGCCTCGTCCGTGACCTTGGGGATCTTGAGACGAGTGTTATTGAAGCGCTGGATGTACTTCTGGAGGGTCTCTCCTGGTTGTTGCTTGGTGCGGCGCAGGTCGCCCCGCGGCCGGTGGGCGGTCAGGGGTGCCCTGGAAGTTGGCGACGAAGCGGTCGCGCATCTCATTCCAGGAGGAGATCGAGCCGTGCTGCAGGTTCAGGAGCCAGGAGCGGGCACCATCTTCGAGAGCCATGGGAAACCAGTTCACCATTACTTTCTCATCGCCATTGGCCGCTTCGATGCTCGGCTCATAGAGCTGCAGGAACTCCGCGTGGTCGGCGGTGCCATCGTAGCGAGGGGGCAGATCCTACATGAACTTGCTCGGCCAAGCGACGTTACGCAGCTCGAGGGTGAAGGCGCGACAGTTGGCCGTGGTCGCCGGGGCTTGCCTCAGAGGTGGGGCTTGGTCTTGATGAGGTCCACGCGCCGCCACCGCAGGTGGCGCGCGGTCTTGACGAGGCGGTGCGGGGAGCGCAGGTGCAGCTTCCCGCGGCCGAGTGATTTCTTGGCAGCTCCTCTCTTCGTGCGCGGGCACCGGGCATGGTGGATCGCACCGCGGGGCCGCGTGCCTTGGCGCCAAGGCGCGGTCTTGAGGCAGAGGTGGTGGAGGCGCGCCATGAGCCACATCGCCCGTGGCTAGCGGAGGGTGAGGCAGAGAAAGGGACGGCGCCGAGGAACCTCCTGCGGTGCAGACGAGCTCGGCGACGCGGCCAAGCCACTCCTCGTAGAGGCCGTCGACCGGGTGGTAGCGCAGGAGCTCGTTTGCCGCGAGGAGCGCGGCCCACGCATCCATGGGAGCGCGGTGTGCATGAGACGAAGAACTGGCCGGGGTCAGGCGATGGAGTGGCGGTGCGGCCATCCTGCCGCATCGATGGGTGCAGCGAGGATGCTTGCTGCTTGTTCCCTGCCGGGCCGGTGGCGGCGTTAGCGGCGGGAGACGGATAACGATGAGGTGGCCCGCCGATGGGAGCCGTCTGAGCAACGCGGGCGGTGAGGGCAGCCCGGCGCTCAGCTCGAGCACGGCGAGCGTCCGCCATGGAGACGGCGGAGCGACTAATCAACGAAAAGGAAGCTACGACGCACCCCTACCTGGCGCGCCAAATGTCAGATGTGGGGTTCTGGCAAAACCCTTAAGGTTCGAACTCTGGGGTGCGCGCGGAGTTCTTTCCCTCCTACTGATCCGCGCCCTAGCTCGCTAAGATCTCATGGACGAACTCGACGAACTCGCAACACAGAAAGACACGATATTTATACTGGTTCGGGCCACCATTGTGGTGTAATACCCTACTCCAGTGTGTGGTGGTGGATTGCCTCTTGGGCTGATGATGAACAATACAAGGGGAAGAATAACCTCCTGAGGTTGAGGTGTTCTTGTGCTCTATGGACTTGTGGATGAGAACTCTCTTTCCTTTTCCCCTCCCCTTTCTACTGTGGTAGCTAGCTCTACTTATATAGGCCCTGGTCCTCTCCCCACATAATGAGTGGGAAGGGAGCCAACAACGGCGGGCAAATTTGAAAGGGGACAGCTAGTACAAGCTATCCTGACAAAAGTGGTCTTCGCCTGCTAAATGCTTTGGTGATGACATCGTCTTGGGCTCCATGGTGACCTCCCTCTTGCCGTCCTGCTGGTCTTGGTCTCGTTGCACCGATATGGAAACCTTTGCCTGATGCCTCGGTACTCCGCGCCTGCGCCTGCCTCCTTAGCACCAAAGAGGAAACAAGGACGCTGCACGCGCTGGCGCCCGCCTGGTGTCGGTCGTCATGGCTCACGTCACGAGAGCCTCGTGAGGTTTGCCCCGCCTTGATATCTCCGCTCCTCGTGAGCCTGCCTGACTAGGCCGCTCCTAAGGAGGTCTTGCATCATCCGCCCCGTGAGGCTTGGCCCCTCCCGAGGGTCTTGATTGCCTTGTCGATGAAGATGGGCCGTACGGCCCGCTAGCTTAGCCACGCCGTGGGCCGCAGGCAGCCAAGTCTGGGGACCCCCGTTCCCAGAACACCGACAGAATATTCTTTCATTTGCAAACGAATCTGTATGTATTACCATGCCTGTGTTTTCTTTGCAATAATTAGTCATTCGAAACGAGATACTATAAATTAATTAATGAGGAGTTATTCGGAAAAAAATCAAAACGGTATCCACGGTATCCACGCTAACGTGGATTAGAGTGTGTGTCACATAATTAGTTATTTGAATTAGAGTGTGTGTCACATAGCGATCTCCAATTCTAACGTGATTTCGTGATTTCACTGTATCCACACTACTTTTTTAATACAAATTCATATGTATATGATGAACACCATGGTAGTGAGAAAACTTTTGGATGGATTCAAACATATGACCTACAAAATAGCACAACAAATCGAGTCAATGTCAGCATTTCGAAACCTAGTATGGCATGAATTCGAAATAATTACCCATATGCATGGTCCTCAGTTCAAATCTTACAATGTACACCGAATAGAAACATCGATATTAAGTCTTGTACTATCTACGTTCAAATGTTGTTTTTAGCCCCCCCCCACACACGCTACATACTTCCTCAGACGGGTCAATCTTCCTCTTCTAACCACCTTAGGAAGCTATCGGTTTCCAACACACATCCATTCTTTCTCTCCATGTTTCGATCTCTAACTCTCTCAACTACACAACCCCCTTTTTCCACGCTGTTACGAAATGTATTTACCTCACACACCCGCCATTGCACCCCATGCCAAGCTCTCTCTCTCCCTCTCCCTTTCACCCTCTCGCGCTAAATACATGCATTGCCTATCTAGCCACCCAACCTCTCATGCGCACGCACGCACGTTGTCTATTTAGGTCACTTCCTCGAGACTGTCTCACTCTTTCTTCCGTGTGGCGGGCCACACTCGCTCAATCTCGCTCTCTTTATATGAGTCTTGTTTAACCTCGTTTTCTTTCACACACAAATGATATATCTCCCTGTTCGGGCCTCGATCGACACACTCTATACTCTCTCACGTAGATTGTCTGTCTAGGCCAGTCCGTCGAAGCAGCCCCCACTTGTAGGACCTTGAAGTATGTCTAGAGGGGGGGGGGGTGATTAGACTACTTGACCAATTAAAAGCTATGCCTTTTCCCAATTTTAGACTTTGGCAGATTTTAGCTATCTTTGAGCAATTCAAGCAATCATCACGCAATTCAAGCAAGCATGCAAAGAGTATATAGGCAGCGGAAAATAAAGCATGCAACTTGCAAGAATGTAAAGGGAAGGGTTTGGAGAATTCAAACGCAATTGGAGACACGGATGTTTTTGTCGTGGTTCCGATAGGTGGTGCTATCGTACATCCACGTTGATGGAGACTTCAACCCACGTAGGGTAACAGTTGCGTGAGTCCACGGAGGGCTCCACCCACGAAGGGTCCACGAAGAAGCAACCTTGTCTATCCCACCATGGCCGTCGCCCACGAAGGACTTGCCTCACTAGCGGTAGATCTTCACGAAGTAGGCAATCTCCTTGCCCTTACAAACTCCTTGGTTCAACTCCATAATCTTGCTCGGAGGCTCCCAAGTGACACCTAGCCAATCTAGGAGACACCACTCCAAGAAGTAACAAATGGTGTGTTGATGATGAACTCCTTGCTCTTGTGCTTCAAATGATAGTCTCCCAACACTCAACTCTCTCTCATGGGATTTGGATTTGGTGGAAAGAAGATTTGAGTGGAAAGCAACTTGGGGAAGGCTAGAGATCAAGATTCATATGGTTGGAATGAAATATCTTGGCCTCAACACATGAGTAGGTGGTTCTCTCTCGAACTGGTAAGTTGGAAGTATAGGTTTGTTCGATGGCTCTCCCAAATGAATGAAGAGGAGGTGGAGGGGTATATATAGCCTCCACACAAAATCTAACCATTACACACAATTTACCAAACTCGGTGGAACCGAATCATAAAACTCGGTCATACCGATTTAGTAAACCTAGTGACTGTTAGGGTTTTCGGTGGGACTGACATGCAACTCGGTAGGACCGGTATGGTTAGGGTTAGGGCATAACGTAATCTCGGTGAGACCGATTACACAAACTCGGTGAGACCAATTTTGGTTATTAGCTAACCAGAGAGTTGGTCAGGTAAACTCGGTGGGACCGATTTGCTCCTTCGGTGAGACCGAAAAGTTACAAAAGGGAAACAGACAGTTTACATTGTAATCTCGGTGGGACCGATCGCTCACTTCGGTTAGACCGAAACGTTACGAAGGGAAACAGAGATATAACAATCCCATCTCGGTGAGACCGAGATCCCTATCGGTGAGACCGATTTGCCTAGGGTTTGTAGCAGTGGCTATGACATCTGAACTCGGTGGCGCCGGATAGAAAGAATCGGTAGGGCCGAGTTTGACTTTAGGTTTAGGTCATATGTGGATGTGAGAAAGTAGTGGAGGGTTTTGGAGCATATCACTAAGCACATGAAGCAAGAGGCTCATTAAGCAACACCTCATCCCTCCTTGATAGTATTGGCTTTTCCTATAGACTCAATGTGATCTTGGATCACTAAAATGTAAAATGTAGAGTCTTGAGCTTTTGAGCTTGAGCCATTCCTTTGTCCTTGATATTTTGAGGGATCCACTTTCATCATCCATGCCATGCCATTCATTGAGCTTTCCTGAAATATTTGTCTTGGAATAGCATTAGCTCAATGAGCTATATGTTGTTATGAATTACCAAAACCACCTAGGGATAGTTGCACTTTCAATCTCCCCCTTTTTGGTAATTGATGACAAAATATAGATCAAAGCTTCGACAAATGATAATAAAATTTGAATAACATCGTCGCTTTGAGAAGTATGTGATAAGCAAGAGCTCCCCCTAAATTTGTGCATAGTAATATTTGCTTTGGATTGCAAATGCACAAGGAATTAGGCTCATTGGTTACTCTTCCATGTCACGTACATCTTGGTGGAGCGCTCAAAATGACAAAGATTGAATACATGCACTCATCACCAAGCAAAGTGAATGATCATATAAGGATAAGTAAGATAATATCATAACGAGCATAAGTGTAGCTTATGATCAAACACATGATCATCAATGTGTCATAGGTAATTGCATAGTATCTCAACCAATCAAAAGCAAATAAAGTTCAACCAAAAAGACAAGAGAGAACAAAAGCAAATCTCTCTCTCTCTCTCGAAGCCTATGATCTATACATTTTTCCCCCCTTCCGCAACAAGTTACCAAAAAGTTCCTAGAAAATGCATAGGAATATATCGTCTCTCAGGCTTGGTCTTCTGGTGGTGGTGGTTGTCGGCGTTCTGGGAACGGGGGTCCCCAGACTTGCCTCAAGGGGTGGCCCAACACAACTCAAGCTCAAGACCCTCGCGAGGGGCCAAGCCTCACGGGGCGGATGACAGGGAGCTTCCTCAGGCATGGCCTCGTCAGGCTGGCTCGCGAGGAGGCGGAGAGATCAAGGCGGGATACCTCACGAGGTGCCCATGACGCAAGCCATGACGACCAAGGGCGCCAGCCCGCGCAGTGTCCCCCTTTCCTCTTTGGTGCAAAGGGAGCAAGCACAGGCAAGGGCATCAAGCAAAGGCATCCGTTTCGGTGCAACAAGACCAAGACCGTCGCAACGGCAGGAAGGAAGTCATTGTGGAGCCCAAGCCGGCGTCACCACCAGAGCCTTTGACAGGCGAGGACCAACTTTAGTGAGGATAAGTGTACTAGATGTTCCCCTTCAAAATGGCCAATTGTTGGCGCCCTTCCCGCTCAATATTTGGGAAGAGGCCCAGGGCCTTTGCCTATAAATAGGACTAGCCACCCACAGGATAGAGTAGGCTTGATCCAGCACCCTAATCCGCAGAGAGAGAGCGGCCAACTCCCCTAGCAGTTCATCGCAGACAAAGAAAGAATGCACTCATGAGGCTGTTCTTCCTTGTATTGTTCATCATAATCAGCCCAAAGGCAATCCACCACACCACAAACTAGAGTAGGGTATTACACTACAATGGTGGCCCGAACTAGTATAAACCATGTGTCTCTTGTGTTGTTCCTTTGATAGCTTAGATCTTAGCGAGGTGGCGAGGTGCAGGTAGGCAGAGGGTGAAATCTCCGCGCGCACGCCAGTGTTCGAACCTAGAGGGTCTACCGGAACCCGAAATCCGACATTTGGCGCGCCAGGTAGGGGTGCGCCGGAATCCACCTTCTGCCGCTTCGCGTCCCGTCGCATCGTCATCATCATGTCCGGCGACCAGCCCTGATCCCTGGGCGGCCTAGCCCGCCCCATCGAGAGCCGCCGCCCCGGGCGACCCCATGCCCTGGCAGCTCGCGGTCCGCAAAGGCCGCGGGCAGCGGGCGACGCGGACGATCAACGACAGCTCTCACGCCACGGCAGGCGCCCGTCGGCGTAGGGCCTCAACCACGCCGTGTACGACGTCAGACACCCGACGCGAGCAAGCGAACTCAAGGGCCGCGCTCACGGTGGCCCGAGAGCTACCTGTCTGCAATGCTGCCGGAGGGCGGCCGCGACGTCTTCTTTGGAAGCGGGTGGCAGAGCTCCTGGGCTTCGCCGCATCGGGGGCTCATCCCTTCTGCACCCAACTCCCACCTCAGGTCCAGGGCGGCCCATGCGGAGGTCACACGCACGCCCGCGCAGCTCCAAGCGCACTCCAAGGCCATCCCAACGCCAGCCGGGCCGTCAGCACCGGGCCAGCAGCGGCGCTACCTCTGCCACCGGCCAGCGAAGAAGGACTCGCCACGACCCACGGCCCCAGTGGGCCGCCGCGCTACCACCCCCAGGTGGGCGCCTCAAGCAGAACTGCATGGCACACGGAGCACTACGGCGCAGCCTTCGGGATGGCGGCCCCAGAAGTGTACGTGCCCCACATGATGGACCAAGGGTACGCGCATGAGGACGAACAAGGCTCGATCCTTGGTCCAAGCTGGGGGGGACGAAGCACCAGAAGCTGAGCTCTTCTAGGAGTCCCGGGAAGGCGCCGTCGGCCACGCTGGAAGCGATGATTATCGGGTACCGCTAATCCCTCAGGAGTAGGCATACGCTAACCATGGATCGCAGGAGGTGCAGGTCACCACAGCGGGCGGCTGCCCCGCTCCAGCAGTTTCCTACCCCTAAGGAGGAGGGTGCAGGGGGCTGCAGGAGAGGGGCCGAGATTCGGCATCACCACCGCGGCGTTCGGAGCAAGGCGTCCTCATGAGGTAGGCCCTCTGCTGGGGAGGTGCCTCAGGGCCTGCCCCTGGCGGAGGACCCGTGGTCGTCGGGGGAATTGCTGGCGACCGCTCTACCCCATCGGCGGCGTCCTGGTTTCCGGTCGTCGTCGGTGGCACTAGAGTGTGGCGCAAGGCGAGGCCCTCGCCGGCGATATGAAGCAAGGCTGGTACCTGTGAAGAAGGTCCAGTGCCTGTGAAGCTCGCCGCCCCTTGACACTCTCACGTAATAATGAGTGGGGCTGTACACGCCCCGGAGTCTCAGGGGTGCCGGCCTCAGGCCCTGGGGCTCCCTCCCACGCACAGTGGCAGCACTTAGCTCCGTGCTGGTGAGAAGACGTCCAAGACTAGACTAGGTGCCGGCCGCGGCCTTTTTCTGCTTTCATTGCTTTTTCCCTTGGCTGTCATTTTCTCCCGTTGGATTTAAGTTGGATTTGAGCTTGAGATTTGCGTGTGTTCGGGGAAGGGGTGTTTAGTCTCATTCGAGCAATCTCTCGCGTTCTGGTTACCACATTGCCTCAGCTGCCTCCCCTCGTGAGCCCCTCATGAGCCGGGTCGAGCCTAGCTTGCGTGCAGCCCAGACGTCACACCGCGCCCTCTCGGGAGGTTTTATTACAGGTCCTATGGGCTCGATCAGAGACACTCGAGACACCGCAGCCCTCCGCAGCTATCTCGGGGCCCACGCTGGTCGAAGGTAAACTAGCCAGCCAGCTCGTCATAAAGCCAGCCACTTGGCGCAGCGTCTGGGAGATATCGCATCTACTAATACGCTGAATGCAAGTTTTTACATGAGGGCTCCCCTCCCAAAATGCTCTTACAACCTTTAGGGCAAAGCCCGAACTCTATCTGCGCAGGGTAAGGAAGCAGGGACGGCACACGGTCAGTCGGATAAATCCCCCAATGCATCCTCAGGGGCACCTCCTCAATCGTCGCTGGCATCGCTGGCCTCGCCATCGCTCTCTGCGTTGCCGTCAGCGGCGTCAGCGCCGTTCACCACGCCGCCTTCATCAGCAGCCACGACCACGCCGTCGTTATCAGAAGCGAAGGCCCTGACGAGGGCATCCATGTTGTCTTCCACCCAGTGCGCCAGGTCGTCCCGGACGGCCTGGGGTACTGGGGCGATGGCGGCGTCAAAGTCGAAGTTGGGGTCCATGTTTCGAAGATGGCTGAAGACACGAGAAAAGGCGCGCCCGAGCAGGGCGCGGCTCCTCTCCTCCACCAACCTGTTGGCCCTGACCGACCGCACCTCCGGTGTGTCACCACGTTGGTGAAGAACCAAGGCTGCCGGCGTAGTTGATGCGTGGGGCTCGCCAGCGGCCGCCTCGCAGATGTTACCCAAGGCCGTGTTGGCTCTCTCCGGGCGTGGTGAGCATGGGGCCGTGCTCATGCCCGAGATCCGCCCGGGCGTATCTTGTCCTCGTTACGCCCGCGCAGCCTCGGCCTCGTCCACCCGTTGGCGAAGAAGAAAGCGCCTCGCGTGGGGAGGTAGTCAGCTCCTCTGCGCCACACCAAAGAAGCGGCTTTGGGAAGCATCGGCCCGCCGCGTCACTTCATCCATCTTGGACCTCAGGGCGGCGGTCCTGCCTTCAGCCTCGACCCGGATCAACCCCAGCCTCTCCTCGAACTCGCGCTCCAGGTTTAAGCGGGCCGTCGCCACCCGACGTCCGACCTCTTCCAGGACGCGGGCCTCCCAGCCGACGCGTCATCCTCCGCGCTGCGTCACCAAGCGCTCCCTCGTCTCCAGACGCTCAAGATCGCCGCTTCGTTCGGCGGCTTCGGCGTCGGTGCCTCCTCGCACCTCTGGAGCTCCGCCTGGTCGACCGAAACCACCTTCATCGACGCAAGGGCCATCTCACGCAGCTCCACCTGCTGCTCCAGGGAATGGCACCGGGCCAGGAGTTCCCGCGCCCGCTCCTCCACCGCCGCACACCGCCGGTCAGCCTCTCGGGCCTCCTCGACGACCCGGGAGCAGGCCTCCCGAGAGGCCGCCAGCGACGCCTCGGCTTTGTCATTGTCGAGGTCACGCTGGTGGCACGCAAGGGCAACAACCGCCTTCAGCTTGCGCCTCTCTTGACCCAGGCGCAGCCTCGGCCTCGAGGCGCGTCTTCGTCGTGAAGCTCTTCACCAAGCAGGCTCACCGCGTCGGCCGCCCTCCGAAGAAACCCTTGGTGAAGAGCGCGGCGCTCCCGGGCGCGCTCGAGCACGTCTTCTGCGCCGTCATCCGCCCCAAGTAAGCGCGGAGGGCCACAAATCAGCGCTCCCCCTCTAGACAGGGGCTAGGGGCTGGCGCCCTCGAGATGGCCGGGCACGCCTCGCCAGAAGCCCGGCCTGGAGCCAGCCCATCCCCAAATGAAGAGCACAGGGCTGACCTCAGCCAATCGCCATCCATGACCAGATGAGAAGCCCAGGGCAGGCTGGCTATGCCTTGAGAAGGCTCGCGAAGGAGGGTCGCGAGGCGCGCAGAGCCGCGATGCACCACAGGATGGCTCACCTCTCTGACTGGCCTCACCACAAGGGCTCTGCTTGAGCTCGGAGCGCTCGAAGACGGTGGAGAGGGTGGAACCTGGGGGGATGGCTCCTCAGCCATCTCCGCGAGCTCGACAGGAAGGGCCCTGCAAAGCAAGGATCAGCCAAAGCAACAGGAAGATCAGGGGCTAGGAAAGGGGAAGGCTTACTCATCAATGGCGAAATACTTCCTGCGCTTCAGCATGCGGCAAGGGTAATCGTCACCCAAGGCCTCCCTTCTCTTCCGGAGAGCCTCGAAGTCCACGCGGAAGCGGCCCAGGAGTTGGGCGCAGAGGTCAGCCTGCGACGAGGAAGAAGCATCGAGGTGACCAGCGTCAGGGGCGTCGCCCTGATGCACGCCGCTGGTCGCCTCACCAAGAAGGGTAGCTGGGGCCTCAGGGGCCTCAACCACGGGCGCCGCGGGCAGCGGCTCAACGCCTTCAGCCGCAGCAGTACGGGCCTCAGGAGCTGTCCTCTCAGGAGTGCTGCCTGGCGTCGTCGTCCCGGCGGGGACACCCTCAGCCTCCGGCGGCCCATGCCTCCCTGCTCCGCCACTTGAGGAAAGACCGCCGTGGGCAACTGGAAGGGCGGTCACCACCACTGGATTCTCGCGAGGCCCCGTGAGGCCTGCGGGGCGCGGCCCCCATTCGTCGAAACTGGGCATCTGATTCACAAAGTCGCCCCTGTTCGAGAAAAAGTACAACAAAGCTCCCCCATGCCGGATGCTGCCGGGGGTGGGGTCCCTAGTCAAGACCAAGAGCACCTTCCTCAGCGCTTTAGGCGTCAGGTCCTCCTCCTGGAGCCTCATGTAATCCTCAAGCCCGCCGAAGGCCCACATCCAGCGGGAGTGGCGCTGGAGAGGGGCAATGCGGCATAGCAGGAACTCCTTCACCACCTTGGGCGCCACGCCGTCAGGCGCCCTCGAGAACGCCAAGCGACGCCTGACAAAGATGAGCAGGGGCTCGTGAGTGTCTCCTGGCCCTGACCTGAATTGGGGACAATGGAGATGTTGGCTCGGAAGGGGCTGGGCACCCCGACATCCACGTCTGACCACCGCTCATGGAACCCAGTCTTGGACCGAGGAAGACTGAAATCAATCCACAAGCCACTTTTCTGCAGTGCGGCAATGAAGCTCATGCACCCCGAGCATTGGGTGGGGTCGACGAAGGCGCAGAGAAGAAGTGACGCAGCAAGGCAATCAAGGAGGGATGCCCATCAGTGCCTCACAGACAAAGGCGAAGACGGCAAGAAGAGTAATGGATTCAGGACCCAGATGCATCATATGGATCTGATAATGGGAAAGCACAGCGTTGAAGAAATTGGAAAAGGGGGGAACCAGTCCCGCCCACAGGGCGTCGGCAAAGTACCGGACCTCGATGGCTATCCTGTCGATGGAGAAGTGAGACGCGGGCCAGGCCGTCGTCCTCCCGCACTCGTTGAAGATAGTGGCCAGAGCAGAGCTGACCTTGCCCAAGCCTTCTCGGTTGAGTATGATCGACCGGTCGACGGCGGCAGGAGAGCCGACGACGGCAATGCGAGGTGGAGGCACGCGTTTCTTCCCTTTCCCTTCTTCGTCGAGCCATGGCGGCGGAAGGGGAGGATTCGAGATTGGATTAGGCGGAGATCGGAGCTCGAGGGGAGGAAGAAGCGAGGGGACGGTCGAGCAACGAAAAGGGAACGACTGTGTGCAACCGCTGGTCCGCCTAGTCGCAAAATAAGGAGGCATGGGGAACAAAGGCCGCCCACGTCAATCAATCACACGCTTGGCGCCCAAGGGCGAGCTGTTAGGGCCATGGCGCGCAGACTTGCCCCTTCGCTTCTACTGCTCAGCCAAGTCCGCTGCCTTGGGCCCGGGCTCTTGTCGGGCGTTCTGGGAACGGGGTCCCCAGACTTGCTCGCTCACTGCGGCGTGGCTCAAGGGGTGGCCCAGCACGACCCATCTTCATCAACACAAGCTCAAGACCCTCGCGAGGGGCCAAGCCTCGCAGGGCGGACGATAGGGAGCTTCCTCAGGCACGGCCTCATCAGGCTGGCTCGCGAGGAGGCAGAGAGATCAAGGCGGGATACCTCACGAGGTGCCCATGACGCAAGCCATGACGACCAAGGGCGCCAGGCGGGCGCCAGCCCGCGCAGTGTCCTCCTTTCCTCTTTGGTGCAAAGGGAGCAAGCATAGGCAAGGGCATCAAGCAAAGGTGCAACAAGACCAAGACCGTCGCAATGGCAGGAAGGAAGTAATGGTGGAGCCCAAGCCGGCGTCACCACCAGAGCCTTTGACAGGCGAGTACCAACTTTAGTCAGGATAAGTGTACTAGATGTTCCCCTTCAAAATGCCAATTGTTGGCGCCCTTCCCGCTCAATATTTGGGAAGAGGCCGAGGGCCTTTGCCTATAAATAGGACTAGCCACCCACAGGATAGAGGAGGCTTGAACCAGCACCCTAATCCGCAAAGAGAGAGAGCAACTGAACTCCCCTAGCAGTTCATCACACCAGCCAAGAACAGACCCTCGCGAGGCTGTTCTTCCTTATATTGTTCATCATCATCAGCCCAAGAGGCAATGCACCACACCACAAACTAGAGTAGGGTATTACACCACAATGGTGGCCCGAACTATTATAAACCCTGTGTCTCTTGTGTTGTTCCTTTGATAGCTTAGATCTTAGCAAGGCGGCGAGGTGCAGGTAGGTAGAGGGTGAAATCTCCGCGCGCACCCCAGTGTTCGAACCTAGAGGGTCTGCCGGAACCCGAAATCCGGGAGTGGTGTCCGGAGAACTCCAAGAACGAAGGCTTCAGTCGATGTAGAAGGAGCTGAAGGAGTTAGTCTTTGGAGCAGTGGTCTTTGGAGCTGTAGCTGGAGCTGATGAAGTGACTCGTGTCTTGAACTGCTCTGCGGTGATCTCTGAGCTCGTGGCACTCTGGCAAATGCATCGATCGTTGTCCCGCCCTTCCTCTCCTGCATGTCATCCTCAGAGGCTGCTCCACAGCTGACTGAATCTCAGTTACTTTGACATCAAGATCATAGAATTTTTGTTCCATGATTCTTTCCAGGCTCTCCTAGTTTTGAGTTAGGGTGGCCAACCCCTTCTCAATCCGCAGAGTTGATGCTATCAAGTAACCAAGCTGCTCCTGCTTGTTCTTCAGAAAGTATTCAGATGCCTCTGCTTGAGTTGGCATCTTCGCAGCCTTCCCTTTCCTTGCTTTCTCCTTCTTCTCTTGCGCTTGCACTGATGTTGGTTCATTCTCAGTCATGACAACTTGATTGTCCTCAAAGTCAGGATAGAGAACCATGTGTTCCTTATCCAATGTATACTTTCCTGTGCCCATCTTTGAGTTAATCAACTCCTGAATCTATGGGGCATATCCACAGCTCCTCTTCTGGTCTGCTGCTGTCCTCTTGATAGTTTCAACTATGAGGCTCATGACTTTGAATTTCTGAGGCACATCAAAAATGTGAAGCAAATTGATTGCATGCCCTCTGATCATGTTGTGGTCACCTAATTTGGGCAAAAGTGTGTGCCTAAGTATCCAGTTGATCGTAGGCAGCCCTGACTGAAGATAATGAATTGATCCAAACTTGAAGGACTCAAGTGCATCATCAGGGATTTCCTTGTACATGTGTGACATTGAGTTGTGACCCATCTTCTTCTTGGCATAAATGTCCAGGTCATCTTCATCTTCCTTTTGGGCATTGATCAGACTTGCCCATTCCTCTATGGTTGACTGATATCTCGTTCCTTCAGACATCCAAACTATCCTGCCATCTGGATAGAAATGTGCTGTGGAGTAGAATTGCATTATGAGCTCGTCGTTCCAAGTTGTGAGCTTCTGCCCAACAAAATCTGCAACTCCACAAGCACTGAAGCTGTCATATACTCCAGGATAATGTTCTTCATTCTCCTAAATGTAGGTCCAGTCGACCCACCTCATATCACAAAGTATGGGCTTCTTATCCAACAAGATAGTCTCATAGAAGTCCTGTTGTTCCTTGGTGTGGAACCTGTAATCCACAGCAGTCCTTCTCCTGGTGGCATATGGATCTGTCTCTCTCCATATCCTCAACCCTTGATCTCTCCTGATCTTCATGTTCTCAGCCACAGGATGAGCATCATTGTGGTCTGGGATCTTGGGTTTGAGCTTCCTTAGGACCTGCCCTTCTTCATCTTCCTCGGCATCAACCTCGTGCATTGGAGCCTTGTTCTTATCGATTCTTTGGTATACTCCTGGTATTCCTCTTTGGTGCACTCTTGGGCTTGGGGGCAGCTTTGGGCTTTGAAGTTGCAGCCCCTGACTTTATGGCATCACCCATCAGCTTTTGTGCCTTGGGTGCAGGCTCAGCAACCTCTTCTTCTTCCTCTTCCTCCATCATAGATGGTTTCCCAATTCTTGACCCTTTCCTTCCTTTTCTTTCCTTCAGCAGCAGCAGGTTCTTTGGGTTGGGATTCCAAAGAAGCTTGAGTGGAGACTCTGGCTTTGGACATAGGTTGTCTACCTGCTGGCCTTTTGATCTTCATTCCAGGCTTGGCTTCTTTGTTGAGCTGTACTCCTTCTTGAGCACTTTCTTCTTGGGAACTGGCCTCATCCTCACCGCCACATAATCCTCATCCTCAGTTCTGAGGTCTTCTTCTTCCTTGTCCTTGTGGCAGCCTTTGGGCAAATTCTTTGGGAGTGCTTCGCTCCCCTCATCTCGAGCTGCTAGAGGGACTAGTGCCCTCACTCAAGTGAATCTGCTCTTCGACACTGTACTGTCACTTTGGTCCGACATGCTGCTTGTTGACTGATCGACCACAATGAATAGTTATAGATGACGTAGAGTGGATGAGCATCACAAAATGTAGAGATTTTTGCAAAAGAATGATTCAAGAAACTTAGTTTTAGTTTCCACAGAAAGCATTTCGGATATACCGATTTTCAAACTCGGTGATACCGAAGCAGTTTTGGAACCTAAACTAGTGAACTCGGTCAGACCAAGTCACGGTTAAATTGGCACCGAGACTGCTAGGGTTTCACAAAGTTCTAAAATCGGTCACACCGATTTGTAATTCTCGGTCAGACCGAGACTTACAAGTGCAATGGCGTTAGCCAGATCGGTGGGACCGAGTTTTTCAACTCGATGGGTCCGAGATGGTTTCGGCGGAAACCTAACCCTAAATTTTCGAATCATACCTATTCTAAGGATTGTTTTGATTGGACAGAAGTGTTTCAATCGTGGCGAGATGCATTACGAATATAATGTGCTGAGAATCGGACGAGGATAGCATAGTGGTCGAGTTCATACCCTAGTTCGGCGGTGAACTCACTACGGCGGCAACGGCGGAGGAGAATTCCGTTGACGACGGTGGAGACCAGCGACAGGAGGCGGCTGGCGACGAAGTCGATTATCCGTAGACCTGGTAGGCAGAGCGAGCTATCTTGTGAGCGAAGTTTCGGAGAAAGTTTTCCAAAATTTGCCCGTGTGAATATATAGCCCGACCTTTGTCGGTGTGACCGAAGTTTAACAACTTCGGTGGCACCGAGATGCATAACTGATATGATTCTGACAACTCGGTGTGACCGAAGTTAAAATCGGTTGCACCGAGATTGAAAACCTAGATCGACTTAGTAATCTCGGTATGACCGAAATGGAGGAATCGGTCGGACCGAAAATCACAAAGAAGTTTTGGAAGTTTAAGTCTATGACGAATCGGGGACTCAAAGTGCTCGTCCACCTGATTGGTTCGAATCTGACTTGATCAAATTTTGTGATGTAGCATGAATAGAGTTTGAGACGAGAAAATCATAGATAGCTAGAGAAGGTTCTTAGGCATTCTTGTCCATCCACTTGGCAAAAGAAAAAAGAAACCAATCAATCAAACAACAAGTGTATGTCCTCGAATGAGTAAAATATGCAACCAACATGCTCACACAATAAAATGACAAATGAAATATGTGACAAAGCATGCACAACCAATTCTAGCATCTATCAAACAATTGGAGATGACTAGGTCATCTATATATGAGTATATTGACTTAGGAGTCAAATGAGAACATTTGTTCATAGGTCATACTCATCGTTTAAGCTCAAGTGGGGTTACCACTTTTACATAAAGCATTTATGTTTTCACATCATTAGAGTTGCTTTGACTCAATTCTTAGAGTTAAGCTCCCCCTAGATGTTAGATCCCACCTTAGAGGGATAAACTAACCTTGGGTTGTCGTTGATGACTTCATGTAGGTGTTGAAGATGTGGATGCTCAATGTTGATGTAGATCTTTTGGAGCAATCCTTTGGAGTGAGTTGCACTTTCAATACCTACACGGGTTAGTCCCACAAGGAACAAACAAGAATATCCATAGACATAGAGTGATGCATACACGTAATGATGTCCATGAAAACATTAGGTTACCTTGTCCCTTGCCTTACCAACATGAGGGTTTGTGACTCCTTGAACTAGTGCAAGATATGGAAGTTGATCGCACTTGTCCTCGCCATATTGATATGAGTGAAAAATGTTGGCGGAGTCACCCTCAAGAACTCTCTAGTTCTTCTTCTTCGAGATCCACAACATCTTGATGGGAATCCTTGATGTAGTAGTTGTGCTTGATGAAGTAGAACTTGACGTAGTCTTGGGAACCCACTTGACCAAGGCCTTAGGTGCTTCTTCAAATGCATCAATCTCCTCTTGAAGCTTGTCCTTGCCTTTGTTCTTGTGGTCTTGTGGTGGAAGATCATCTTGTGCTTGTTTTCCCTTGCAGGAAGTAGGATCATACTTCTCTTGTTGAGGAACAAACTTCGTCTTGGGGTATTGATCTTCTTCCCACTCAACTCCATTGGCATTGAACTTTCGCTCAAAACCAACACCTTGGTTCTTCCGGTGCCTTCCTTGCTTGCGTACAATTTCCTCAAATTGCTTATTCCCGGCAAGGCTCTTGTATAGACCTTTCTCTATAATTCCCTTCAGTAAGCTGTTTTCTTGCTCAAGTGTAACTTGGCTAAGAGAATCATTAGTGGAATCAAGAGAGCTACTAGAGGCAACAATATTGGGTTTAGCATTGTTATTGTTACTACTAGAAGAAGAATCCTTTTTGTTCTTGTTACTAGACTTGACTTGAGGCATGTAAGTAGATAAGAGTAAACGCTTGGCAATATAAGAAGAACTTTTCTTACGGAGATCATCATTGATCGCTTTTAGGAACTCATGCTCTTGCTCAAGATTGAGCTTTTCAAAGCGTAACTTTTCATGAGCCCTTAAAAGTTCTCGATGATCTTGAAGATAGTTTCATGAGCTAACTTAAGAGTGTTTAGTTCTTTAGTTAGACGCTCAATCTTCTCCTTATCATTGTCATTCGTTTCATCTTGATTAGCATGATTAATTGACGTTTCATCATAGTATTCATCACTAGAGTTGTCAACAAGTAAATCATCATCACCTAGCAAGTCATCTTCATCACTATTAAAATCAACATACTCGAGGTGTGTTACCTTAGGACCTTTGGACATGAAGCATCTTCCAATTCCTTCATTTGGTGATTCAAATATGTCGTAGGAGTTGGTTGACACAAGTGCTAAACCGGCAACACCTTCATCTTGAGTGTGTTCGGAGTCGGAGTGATAGCTTCTCTCGGAGTGATTGTCGGAGTCGGAGCCGGATACCCATTCACCAACATGAGCTTGATGTCTTCGTTTTGTGTGACCTCTTTGATGACTTGTCCTTCCTTTCCGAATCCTTGCTTCTCCGTGAGGGTCTTCGTTCATAACGATCATCTCTACTCCTCTCTCTTGGTGGTGATTCTTCTCTTCTACTTCTTATCTTGGGAGAATCTTCTCTTCTTTTGTAGGGTGTCGTACACTCATTGGAATAGTGTCCGGGTCTCCCACAATTGTAGCAATTGCGCTCTCGACTAGAAGATATTTTGTCATTGTAGGACCTTGACTTGGAGCTTCTTTCTTTGCTTCTAATCTTGTATAATTTGTTGAAGTTCTTCACCATTAAGCTCAATTCTTCATTGAAGGTTTGTTTCTCACTTGATGATGTGGGGGCTTCACATGAGGCTTTGTAAGCACCACTTGACTTGTTGTGAAGTTCCTCCTTATCCTTGAGTGACATCTCATGAGCAACAATTCTTCCAATGACTTCCGTTGGCTTGAGATCTTTGTAATTTGGCATCATTTGGATCAATGTGCACACGGTATCATATTTTCCATCCAATGCTCTTAGGATCTTCTTGATGATGAATCTATCGGTCATCTCTTCACTTCCTAAGCCGGCAATCTCATTTGTTATAAGAGCAAGCCTAGAGTACATTTCAGCGACACCTTCACCATCCTTCATTTTGAACTTGTCAAGCTGACTTTGGAGCACATCCAACTTGGATTCCTTTATGGAGTCGGTACCTTCATGCATACCAATCAAAGTATCCCAAATTTCCTTTGCATTTTCAAGACGGCTGATTTTGTTGAATTCTTGAGGCACAATCCGTTGAAGAGGATATCACAAGCTTGAGCGTTGTATTGCAACATCTTCAACTCTTCCGCACTAGCTTCACGGTTTGGTTCTCTCCCATCAAAGAATTCACCTTGCAAGCCAATACACACAATAGCCCAAGCAGGCGGGGTTATGTCCGAGAATGTGCATTTTCATCTTATGCTTCCAACTAGCAAAATTAGTGCCATCAAAGTAAGGACCTCTCTGGTGATAATTTCCCTCGCTAGACGCCATACTCTCCAAGGTTGTGAAACCAAGGCTATGACCACCAAAAGCTATGGAAATCAAAGCAAATGGAGACCAAAGCTCTGATACCATTTGTAGGACCTTGAAGTATGTCAAAAGGGGGGGGGTGATTAGACTACTTGACCAATTAAAAGCTATGCCTTTTCCCAATTTTAGACTTTGGCAGATTTTAGGTATCTTTGAACAATTCAAGCAATCATCACGCAATTCAAGCAAGCATGCAAAGAGTATATAGGCAGCGGAAAATAAAGCATGCAACTTGCAAGAATGTAAGGGGAAGGGTTTTGAGAATTCAAACGCAATTGGAGACACGGATGTTTTTGTCGTGGTTCCGATAGGTGGTGCTATCGTACATCCATGTTGATGGAGACTACAACCCACGTGAGGGTAAGCAGTTGCTGAAGTCCACGGAGGGCTCCACCCACGAAGGGTCCACGAAGAAGCAACCTTGTCTATCCCACCATGGCCGTCAGCCCACGAAGGACTTGCCTCACTAGCGGTAGATCTTCACGAAGTAGGCAATCTCCTTGCCCTTACAAACTCCTTGGTTCAACTCCATAATCTTGTCGGAGGCTCCCAAGTGATACCTAGCCAATCTAGGAGACACCACTCTCCAAGAAGTAACAAATGGTGTGTTGACGATGAACTCCTTGCTCTTGTGCTTCAAATGATAGTCTCCCCAACACTCAACTCTCTCTCACAGGATTTGGATTTCGTGGAAAGAAGATTTGAGTGGAAAGCAACTTGGGGAAGGCTAGAGATCAAGATTCATATGGTTGGAATGAAATATCTTGGCCTCAACACATGAGTAGGTGGTTCTCTCTCAGAACTGGTAAGTTGGAAGTGTAGGTTTGTTCTGATGGCTCTCTCCCAGCGAATGAAGAGGAGGTGGAAGGGTATATATAGCCTCCACACAAAATCTAACCGTTACACACAATTTACCAAACTCGGTGGGACCGAATCATAAAACTCGGTCAGACCGATTTAGTAAACCTAGTGACCGTTAGGGTTTTGATTGGGATCGACATGCAACTCGGTAGGACCCGATATGGTTAGGGTTAGGGCATAACGTAATCTCGGTGAGACCGATCACACAAACTTCGGTGAGACCGATTTTGGTAATTAGCTAACCGGAGAGTTGGTCGTGTAAACTCGGTGGGACCGATTTGCTCTTTCGGTGAGACCGAAAAGTTACAAAAGGGAAGCAGACGGTTTACATTGTAATCTCGGTAGGACCGATCGCTCACTTCGTTAGACCGAAGCGTTCTGAAGGGAAGAGAGATTACAATCCCATCTCGGTGAGACCGAGATCCCTATCGGTGAGACCGATTTGCCTAGGGTTTGTGGCAGTGGCTATGACATCTGAACTCGGTGGCGCCAGATAGAAAGAATCAATGGGGCCGAGTTTGACTTTAGGTTTAGGTCATATGTGGATGTGAGAAAGTAGTGGAGGGTTTTGGAGCATATCACTAAGCACATGAAGCAAGAGGCTCATTAAGCAACACCTCATCCCTCCTTGATAGTATTGGCTTTTCCTATAGACTCAATGTGATCTTGGATCACTAAAATGTAAAATGTAGAGTCTTGAGCTTTTGAGCTTGAGCCAATCCTTTGTCCTTGATATTTTGAGGATCCACTTTCATCATCCATGCCATGCCATTCATTGAGCTTTCCTGAAATATTTGTCTTGGAATAGCATTAGCTCAATGAGCTATAGGTTGTTATGAATTACCAAAACCACCTAGGGATAGTTGCACTTTCACCACTCTTTCAACCTCATGACGGGCCACGCTCGCTCTCTCTCTCCCTCTCTCTCTCTTTGTATGTCTCGATTGACCTTGCTCTTTCTTGGACAAAAACAATATATCACCATGTTTGAGCCCAATTCGACTTATTCACATTGTATACTCTCTCACGCACATTGTTTATCTAGGTCACTCTCTCCAACCCGTCTCACTCTTCCGATCGCACGACGACCCTATGTGATCGATTGACCTTGCTTCCTCCCACGCACAAAATATATCTACACGTCTGTGACTGGATCATCTCTAAAGCTCTATCTTACAGCCCCCACCCTTGCCAAAAGCTCAATCGGACAATATCTCTCTAGAGCATATATATTTGTTCAATGAATGTCGGACCACACTCTCTTTGTCTCTCTATCTATATGTCTCTCGATTGACCTCGCTTTCTCACGCCGTATCTTCCACACATTGAAGCTACCTCTCCATCCCTCGCAAAGCCGGAGCTATTTACATTGCGAGGGGCACTCCAACCTTGGATCAATTTGTGTAGGCATTTATTCTGGTCGGTTTAGATTATATTTTCGTAGCATTCGGCCCACAACTACTCGAAACACCGTTGCAACCCCGCAACTCCCTAGTTGATTTCCCTCCTGCTCGGTCATCACTCTCGCATCGTCCTTTCTCGCCTTCAACGTCACACCATGGTATTACTACAAAAACTCTGTTGTTCTCTTTAATTATTATAAATAAGCTACAAAACTACACACCGATAGTCCACTTGGAATGGAACAAATTTCACCCACAAATTAAAGTGCTACAAACTACACACCGAGGGGCCCACATGTCATGAAACAAATTTGGACCCATATACAAATTAAAAAGTAAAGGACGAGGATCGAACATGCGACCAGGGCCTTCAGGCCGCACGTCAACAGGCAACATACGTAGAACATCAATGTTTGTTGTACCTCCCTTTGTTCACATAATGTTTTTATATTACCACAGCCTATTTAATTGATAACATGTAATAATATTTTTAGTACTATTCGCCTTCACTTACTGGTGGGTTCCATGTGTGCTCTCTCTCTCCTCCCTTCGTGTTTAAACGCGGGCAAACCACGAAGAACTTCATGACGATGTTCCGTTGACCATATCTGGACGCGTTCACAAGTTACGGCACCGGTTTCACGTGCTAGCAGCACTAGTCGATTAGGTACGTGCAATGCACGTTAATTTGGAAGTATATTAAGTGCATGCGGATATTAAGTAGGATATTATTTGCGTGTTATTATGTGATTAGCACTATTTTTGGCATGAAATTAACTGCACGCTAAACATGTTGAGCGCTCGACATTGAAGCAGTCTAGGTCGTTGGATGACAAGGAATACATGTGGCTTGATGACGTTTTATATTTAATTTGATACGACTCTCGCAGAACATTCAATCGGTCAAATCATAGATTTCGTTCAGTCTGACTCCGACTTTAAATTATACGACGACCGATCTAAAATAAACGGAAATGATAAACGTTCGGATTTTAAGCATGGCAATCCGAACATTTTTCATGGCAAATTTAGATTACGCGGCGGCGGTGGGGGCGTCTTGCGGTGGGAAGCGACTCCTCTGTCATGCTCTGTGTGTCGTCAGACCCGACGGCGACGGCAATGACGGCGCTTTGCGCCATTGTTGGCGTACTCGACGTTGGCCTAGCTTCAAGGAAGGCCAAAATGTTCGACTTGAGCGAAATCAATGGCGGGAGGAGGCGACTGTCGTTGGTGCAAAGAAGCGGTCGACGACGGCCATCCATGCTGCTGAGGGGGGCACTGGCACCCGCGCGGGGACATGCGCTATCAACGGCGCGGTGGAGACATTCGTGTGCACGGGCACCGGCACGGGTGCGCACGTCGATTTGCCAGGGCGCAGGGCAGTGCACGGCACCGGCATGGGCGTCTTGCGTCGATGCTACCGGGCGCATGCGCCGACAGTGCATGGTGAAAGTCGGGGACCTCGTGGAACCCCATGGCATCAAGCTCGGCGACAATGTCGCGGCTCCCAGCCCATCAATGCCACGGGATGGTATTTGGCCTTGATCGGGCGATGGGAGCCGGAACGGGAGTGGGGACAGGTGCGGTGTCTTCCCGCAAGGCCAGTTCAAGCTCGTCCCAAAGCGCCTTATGTTCTTGAGACTCCGGCTGGGTGTCTTCCTAAGGAAACTGGAAGACTAAGGGTAGACCATCGTGATGCGGCATGTCATACGTTTAGGTCAAGCTGGTTGGAGGTAGACGATGGGAGAATAGGAGAGGAAGAGAGAAGATTGTAGCGATACCGGGTAGTGCGGGGTTGATTTTAAACTGCGGCGTCGGCAACATTAAAAGTGGGAGCAGTTGGGATGAAGGTGGGCGGCGGAGCCTGGTCAAAGGGCTCGCCTCCCGGTGAACCTGCAGAGCTGTCGGCGTTCTGGGAACGGGGGTACCCAGACTTGCCTGCCTGCGGCCTGCGGCGTGGCTCAAGGGGTGGCCCAGCGCGGCCCATCTTCACCAACACAAGCCCAAGACCCTCGCGAGGGGCCAAGCCTCACGGGGCGGACGACATGAAGCCTCCTCAGGAACGGCCTCGTCAGGCTGGCTCGCGAGGAGGCGGAGAGATCAAGGCGGGGTACCTCACGAGGTGCCCATGACGCAAGCCATGACGACCAAGGGCGTCAGGCGGGCGCCAACCCGCGTAGAGTCCTTATTTCCTCTTTGGTGCAAAGGGGGCAAGCGCAGACAAGAGTATCAAGCAAAGGCATCCGTTTCGGTGCAACAAAACCAAGACCGTCGCAACGGCAGGAAGGAAGTCATCGTAGAGCCCAAGCTGGCGTCACCACCAGAACCTTTGACAGGCGAGGACCAACTTTAGTCAGGATAAGTGTACTATATGTTCCCCTTCAAAATGGCCAATTGTTGGCGCCCTTCCCGCTCAAATATTTGGGAAGAGGCCCAGGGCCTTTTCCAATAAATAGGACTAGCCACCCACAGGGTAGAGGCATCTTAAATGAGCAGAGAGAGAGAGAGAGAGCGACTGAACTCCCCCTAGCAGTTCATCGCACCAGCCAAGAACAGACCCTCGTGAGGCTGTTCTTCCTTGTATTGTTCATCATCAGCCCAAGAGGCAATCCACCACACCACACACTGGAGTAGGGTGTTACACCACAATGGTGGCCCGAACCAGTATAAACCCTGTGTCTCTTGTGTTGTTCCTTTTGTAGTTTAGATCCTAGCGAGGCGGCGAGGTGCAGGTAGGTAGAGGGCGAGATCTCCGCGTGCACCCGGTGTTGAACCTAGAGGTTCTGCCGGAACCCAATCGACATTTGGCGCGCCGGTAGGGGTGCGCCGAGCTTCCTTCCGCCGACCCGCTCTCCGCCGACACATGCGACTCGCCTGCAATGAGCAGCGCGCCCGCTCCGGTCGCTAGCGCGCCCGGTAGCGAGGCCGAGGCTCCGAGCCTTGGCCCCTGACCTTCCGACAGTGCGGTGGCGGACAAGTTCAAGCGGAGACGCCGCCGCATAACGGCACAACTGATCCGCTGGCCTTCCTGCTAGCGTCATTTAGGAGGCCATCCTCGAAGCAGGAGGCGACGCAAGGTCATGGCTAATCGGCTTTCCATGGCCCTCACCGACGCCCCAGCGCATGTGTCCGCTTCCACCTACCGGCGGCTTCCGTGGCCTCTTGGGGAGAGCTGCAACCTCTTCCTTGCCCAGACGCTGCACCGCGCCCGGTCGTCGCGGCTCTCTGGCGGCTCGCAGCGCCACCTTCAGGCCGCCACGCTGCTTATTCGTCCGCCAGTCGGTGTGCTGCCTCCACGCTGCAGGGGCTCCCCAGTCGGTCGGCGCCCAAGGCCGATCTCGGCCTTCAGCTCGGAGGACCACCCCTCCAACTCAGCCTGCTCGGGCACGCTCCCAATGCTGTGCACCCCCACCATCTGCCAGGTGGCCGTCACCAGGACTCTCGTCGACGGCGGCGCGGGCCTCAGTGTGCTCTCGGTTGAAGCCTTCAGCCTCCTCCACATACCACCGGAGCGGCTTCAGCCCAGCCGTCCCTTCTTGGGCGTCGGGGGCGGGTCATCCAGCTCCCTGGGGAAGATCCATCTCCCGGTAACCTTCGGCACCTACGACAACTTCCGCACGGAGCTAATCGACTTCGACATCGCCCCCATCGGTCTCCCATACAACGCCATCCTCGGCTACCCAGCACTGGCCCGATTCATGGCCGCGACTCACCCGACGTACAACCTCATGAAGATGCCCGGGAGCAACGGCGTCCTCACCGTGTCCGGAGACACCGGGGATGCGTTGCAAGTGCTCAAGCTCGCCTTCAAGGCGGCGGCATCGGAGCAGCCTGCCGACTCAGACGCCCCTGAGCCCAAGGGGGCTGCGCCGGCCAAGAAGAAGCAGTTGTTCACCCAAGACAAGGCAGAAACTAAGCAGATACTGGTCGACAAGGACAGATCCTCTAACGCCACCTTCACCTTAGGCGCTGGTTAAGTTCCTGCGCGCAAACAAGAAGGTATTCGCATGGGAGCCTGATCAGCTGGCGGGGATCCCTAGAGGCGTAATCGAGCACCACCTCAACGTGTGCCCCAATGTCCGCTCCATGAAGCAGAAGGCAAGGCGGCGATCCACCTAAAAGCGAGCTTTCATCGTCCAAGAGACCCGCAAGTTGGAAGCTGCAGGGGTCATTCGCGAGATCCGATACCAGGATTGGTTGGCCAACCCAGTCGTCGTGCCAAAGAAAGGGGGGAAGGAACTTATGTGTGTCGACTTCACCAACCTCAACAAAGCCTGCCCGCAAGATCCGTTTCCGCTCCCTCGCATCGATCAGATCGTCGATTCCACCGCCAAGTGCGACCTGTTATGTTTCTTGGATGCCTTCTCTGGGTATCACCAGATCAAGATGGCGGTAGAAGATGTGGAAAAACGGCTTTCGACCCCGTGTGGGGTGTCTTGCTACACATGCATGCTGCCTGGCTGCGCGAACGCAGGGCGACCTTTTCACGGGCCGATGCACATCACCTTGGGCCCGCAGCTCGGGAAGAATGTTGAGGCTTACGTCGATGACATTGTGGTGAAGTCTCGTGAGGCCAAAACCCTGATACAAGACCTGGAGGAAACCTTCGCGAGCCTCAATGCAGTGAACCTGCGGCTCAACCCGGAGAAGTGTGTGTTTGGGGTCCCCTCGGGCAAGCTCTTGGGCTTCCTCGTGTCCCACCAAGGCATCGAGGCTAACCCGAGAAAAGGTCAAGGCGGTCGAGGACATGAGCCCGCCAAAGACCCTCGTGAGAAATGCAGAAGCTCACCGGGCGCGTGACAGCACTAGGGCGCTTCATCTCCAAGTTGGGGAGCGAGCGTTGCCTTTCTTCCAGCTGATGAAGAAAAAGGGGCCCTTTGAATGGACTGAAGAGGCCGACAAAGCGTTCCAAGATCTCAAGAGGTACCTAACCAGCCCTCAGGTAATGGTGGCACCGCGCCCTCAGGAACCCCTGGTGCTCTACCTTGCAGCCAGTCCCTACTCCGCCAGCGCAGCCCTGGTGGCGGTTAGGGAGGAGCGTCGGACCAAAGCCGCAACAGCTGACCGGGTCGAGGCGAAGCAGGATCAAGGAAGAACCACAGAGACCACTACCACAGCTGAGAAGGACTAGCCGCCGCAGGGAAATGCACTCGGGACAGAAGAGACCCCTCCCCCTGGCGACCAGCCGCTGGAGGCTCCACTGTCTCAGGGGGCGCCACGGTCTCCGGAGGGCGCCATCGACACCAGCACTCCCAACCTCGTTGAACATCCTGTGTACTTCGTCACCACAGTGTTGCGGGACACGAGGGCGCAGTACCCCATGCCTCAGAAACTCCTCCTCGTGCTATTGGTGGTCTCGCGCAAGCTGCGGCATTATTTTCAGGGCCACCCCATCAAGGTTGTCTCAGCGTACCCCTTGGAAAGGGTGCTCAGGAGCCCTAACTCAGCCGGAAGAGTCGCTAAGTGGAACATTGAACTGCAAGCATTTCAGCTCGAATTCAGCACAACCAGAGTCATCAAGGGGGCCGCCTTGGCGGATTTCGTGGCAGAATGGACGGAGGCGCAGGGCCTCAAGGCTGATGAGGATCGATCCCTCTCCCCGGGAAGCGAGGCGCCTGACGGTTAGGTCATGTACTTCGACGGGGCGTTCTCCAGGCACGGCGCTGGGCTGGTCAAAGGTTTATATCTCCTACTCAAGACAAGCTCTACTACGCCGTGCAACTCTGTTTCCAGCACGGAGAAAAGGTCTCCAACAACATAGCAGAATATGAAGGCCTAATAGCAGGCCTGAAGGCCACGGCTGCCCTAGGAGTGAAGCGCCTTACCGTAAAGGGTGATTCACAACTCCTCGTCAACTTCTCCAACAAGGTATACGAGCCGAGGGATGAGCACATGGAAGCCTACCTTGTGGAGGTCCGCATGATGGAGAAGCAGTTCTGGGGGCTGGAGTTGCAGCATGTGCCCCGTGGCACCAATTAGGAGGCCGACTACATCGCCAAAGGAGCATCCAGGCGGCTACCTCAGGAGCCTGGCGTCTTCGAGGAGCGGCTCTTCAAGCCCTCGGCCACGCCATCACTGTCAAGCGCGGTGCAGCCTCGGGAGGAGCTCCCCCAGCCGCTAGCCTCGGGAGCCCCGGTCTGTGGCCCGGCCTCAGGCGCTTTGCTCTTGACGATGGAGCCTCGGGAGGGTGCTGGGATCACGAGCTCGGAGCTACTTGACGCAAGGGACCTTGCGGAGAAGGAGGAGGAAGCGGGCGTGTGGCGCGGCAAGCCACAGATATCTTGCATCGAGGATGGAGAGCTCTACCGAGGCGCATCAATGATGTGTCCCTGTTGCATCTCCGTGGAGCAAGGGAAGGAACTGGCGGCGGATATACACGGTGGAGACTGTGGGCACCATTCATCATCCCGGACCCTCGTTGGCAAGGCGTTCCATGGCCAGTTCTATTAGCCCATCGCGCCAATGATGCCGTCGAACTGGTGAAGGCTTGCGAGGCCTGCCAATTCCATGCCAAGCAGATCCATCACCGGCGGGAGGTCTCGCAAACTATACCCTCTCGTGGCCATTCGCGATGGGGCTGGATATCCTGGGCCCATTTCCTCGGGCGCCAGGGGGCTATCGCTACCTCTACGTCGCCGTTGACAAGTTCACCAAGTGGGCTGAAGTGGAGGCCGTCCGCACCATCCCCGCGGGTTCTGCGGTCAAGTTCATCAAGGGCATCGTGAGCCGGTTCGGGGTGCTGAACCGCATCATCACCGACAACGGTTCGCAGTTCACCAGTATCCTCTTCAAAACATACTGTGCTAACCTTGGGACGCATGTATGCTACGCTTCAGTGGCGCACCCACAGTGCAACGGTCAGGCCGAGCGGGCCAACACGGAGGTCTTGAGAGGCCTCAAGACCAGGACAATTAAGAAGAAGCTGGAGGCCTGCGGCAGAGGTTGGTACGACGAGCTTCAGTCCATGTTGTGGTCCATCCACACGACCGCGACCAAGCCAACTGGCGAGACCCCGTTCTTCCTGGTCTATGGAGCTGAAGCAGTCCTCCCTCACGAGGTCAGACGTCATTCCGCATGGGTTCTGGCGTTCGACGAGGCGCAGCAGGACGCCATGTGGGGGACGAACCTCGTGCTGGGGGAGGAGCATCATTGGGAAGCCGCGCTGCGAGTGGCAAGATACCAACAAGCGCTATGGCGATACCACTTCCGCAACATCCGCCCCAGGAATCTCGAGGTAGGAGACCTCGTGCTTAGGCGGGTTCTCTCCAGGGAGGGACTGCATAAGCTCTCTCCCATGTGGGAGGGCCCGTTCTAGGTTGTTCATGTTTCCAGGCCCGGCTCCGCGCGCTTGGAGACTCGGGAGGGGGTGCCCGTCTAGAACACGTGGAACATCCAGCACCTCCGAAGGTTTTACCCCTAAAAGGCCTAGAGCACATGAAGAAAGCGAACGCTGGCAGAAGCCATCGCGCCTTGGAAAAGGCCCAGAGCACATGAAGAAGGCGAACACTGTGGAAGCCGCTGCATGTGGAAAAGGCCACGAGCACATGAAGAAGGCGAACACACAATGTGAAGCCGCTGCGCCTTGAAAAGGCCAGAGCCTCTGAAGAAGGCGACCACGTGAAAGCTCGCTGCGCCTTGGAAAAGGCCGAGAGCTCGTGAAGAAGGCGAGCAGCACTGTGAAGCCGCCATGCGTCTTGGAAAAGGCCCAGAGCACATGAAGAAGGCGAATGCTGTGAAGCTATTGCATTTTGGAAAGGCCGGTGCACGTGAAGAAGGCAAGCGCTGTGAAGTTCATATTTCTGAAAAAGGCCCGAGCACATGAAGAAGGCCAATGCCTGTGAAGCTCGCCGCCCGTGACACTCTCACATAATAATGTGTTGGGGCTGTACAGGCCCCGGAGTCTCAGGAGCGCCGGCCTCAGGCCCTGGGGCTCCCTCCCACGCCTAGTGGCAGCACTTACCTCCGCGCTGGTGAGAAGACGTCGAAGACTAGATTAGGTGCCAGACGCGGCTTTTCTCATTTGCTTTCTGCAGTTGGCTTGTTCATTCCCATTTGAAGTTTTATTGAAGTAGTTGCCATCTTTGGCTTGTGACTCCTTGCCTCTCCGCTCTCCTGCCTCGATTTTTCTCGCGCAAGTCTCTCGAGGGAGCTGCGCGGGCACCCTCACGAGTGTTTTCTGCCCTTATCGTTTGAGGCTTCCTTACCCCGATCCACTACAGGAGCACCCTTCCAGTCCGTGCCCCACGGGCACCGCGACACGAACACAGGACCTGGGTCGGTCGCCTCCACAGCTGAGGCCGGGAGCTACCTCTCTAGACTAACCTTCGAAGGACATGAAGCATTCGACGAGGCCTCCCCCCCCCCCCCCCGAGCTAAGTAATTTCTACGCACAGGCGTGTGGCACAAAGGCATAATACCGAAATAGCGGAAACAGTACGATAATTAACAGCAATAGTCCAAGCACGCCCCCGCGGGGCCCTACATTACTGTCTCTTTGCGCAGGAAAAGGAAAAAAGAACAAAACAGGCGTGACTCGCCCGACACCAACTTGCGGTGGAGACTCGAACTGCCTCCGGAGCTCAGGCAGATTCCACCTCGCGCTTCACCGAGGCGCGACGGCGGGCAGACCCGCTACCTACCTCCAGGCGGGCATGGCGGCGCGGAGGCTGATCGCGGCCACCGCTGGAGGAGCCGCTGCCCGAAGAAGAGCTGTCGAAGCTCGATGAACCCCGAGCGCCGCCGACCACGTGCGCGCTGTCGTCTTCATCGTCGCTGGGGCTGGGCCATGGCCGCGGTCATCGTTCTCAGGGCAGCACCCAGTGCAGCGACCGTCTTCCCCGAACACCCTCACATAGAGGGTGGCATCACCGTCAAACTTGAAGTGCAGGGTGCACCGCTGGCTCAGACCACCCGTGCGGGCAAACGTTTGCCAGCCGCGGGTCAGGGCCACGCTCCCGGCCGCAGAGACCTCCAGCGAAGCCCAGGAGGCCCGGCTGCAGCAACCATCCGCCTGAAGCCAGAGGCCGCCCGGGGCACCGGCCGGAAGCTCGCCTATGAGGAAGCGAGGAAGCTGGAGCCGGGTGCTGGTCGGCTCCGCCGACCACACAACAAACTCCGCCAGCACCTCTGCCGAGTGGAAGCGCGGCCTATGGGGTCGTACGGCCATAGCACGCCCCCCAGTAACGGCTTGCCGCCCGTCACCGCGCGGGAGATCACCTCCACAGCCGCGAGGAGCCACCATGGGAGCCACAGGGTGTTTGCGAGGACGGCCTCGACCGCGCTTGGGCGGGGGAGAGTCAGGCTCCACCTGGCGGGCCTTTCCTTTCTCCACGGCTGAGAACCTCTTTGGCGGAGCCATGAAGAAGAAGGAGAAGCAAGAGGGGATGGACCGGAAGGGTAGGCGCTGTCCCGTACTTATAGCCGGGGAAGGCCAACCGCCGGCCTCCACGATCGCAGGTAATCATGACCTGCTTTGCATGCAGGGACTTGTCAATTCGTGCAGTTGCCGAGGCGTCGTGGGGGAGCGGAGCCGCCCACGTCCAATCGACCGCCACGCGGCGCCCGAGGCCGCAGGCTGTTAGGGCTCAAGGCGCTCAGACTTGCCCCTTCGCTTCTCTGCTCAGCCAAGTCCAGGCGCGCCTTGGGCCCGGGGGCTACTCTCGGCGTTCTGGGAACGGGGCTACCCAGACTTGCCTGCCTGCAGCCTGCGGCGTTGCTCAAGGGGTGGCCCAGCGCGGACCATCTTCATCAACACAAGCCCAAGACCCTCGCGAGGGGCCAAGCCTCGCGGGGCGGACGACAGGAAGCCTCCTCAGGCACGGCCTCGTCGGTGACTGAGGAGGCGGAGAGATCAAGGCGGGGTACCTCACGAGGTGCCCATGATGCAAGCTCATGACGACCAAGGGCGCCAGTGAGCGCCCAGCCCGCAGTGTCCTTATTTCCTCTTTGGTGCAAAGGGGGCAAGCGCGAGCAAGAGTATCAAGCAAAGGCATCCGTTTGATTGCAACAAGACCAAGACCGTCATAGCGGCAGGAAGGAAGTCATCGTGGAGCCCAAGCTGGCGTCACCACGAGAGCCTTTGACAAAGCGAGGACCAACTTTAGTCGTGATAAGTGTACTAGATGTTCCCCTTCAAATGGCCAATTGTTGGCGCCCTTCCCGCTCAATATTTGGGAAGAGGCCCAGGGCCTTTGCCTATAAATAGGACTAGCCACCCACAGGGTAGAGGCATCTTAAATGAGCAGAGAGAGAGAGAGAGCGACTGAACTCCCCCTAGCAGTTCATCGCACCAGCTAAGAACAGACCCTCGCGAGGTTGTTCTTCCTTGTATTGTTCATCATCAGCCCAAGAGGCAATCCACCACACCACACACTGGAGTAGGGTGTTACACCACAATGGTGGCCCGAACCAGTATAAACCCTATGTCTCTTGTGTTGTTCCTTTCGTAGTTTAGATCCTAGCAAGGCAGCGAGGTGCAGGTAGGTAGAGGGCAAGGTCTCCACGCGCACCCCAGTGTTCGAACCTAGAGGGTCTGCCGGAACCCAAAATCCGACAACAGCGGTCTGCTCGCACGCTTCCCTGTCAGCCGGTGCAGCGGCCTGCTCGCACACCTCCCGTCGACTCACACGCTTACTCGGACAGCACCTGCCAATGAGAAGCGGGACTCATGGCGGCACGTAAATGCCCACGGTTTCAATAGTGAAAGTTTTCGCCTTAACGTGACAGGTCTTTGTTCCAAAATACCTTGACTCTTCATTTGTGCAACTTGTCATAAGCAGCTTGTCTCAAATTGAAGAAAAAAATTACGAAGTAATATTTGTGCCATATCACGTGACCATGCTCAGTTTCAAGAATTTATGGTCACTTTTGGATTTTTTGAAATTTAAGATCCAGGATTCGAAACAATATCATAACCTGCATCATGCAATAAATTTTCACGCCATACATCTGTCCTGTTGTATTTCTTAAGAAAGGATTTGGTCAAACATTTTGCTTAGTTACACTTCAGACAAGTTATATATGCAGAGCAAAAGGATAATCCCTCTATACCAGTGCATTACCTGATATATTAACTCAAGTACTAGGCATGAACAAACGGGCTTAATTTTGTACTCATCCTAGTGTGGTAGTAGTAGTAGTAATAGGCAATGCAGTTGACGGGTGACCTTGGCGAGCGGCGACCGAGGGAATTGAACCGTGCTCGACACGGTGGGTAACGTTGTCTAGTTACTAAAGCATCCCTCCGTTGTTCATCAATAGTCATTATGGACCGGGGACATGCGGGGAATTTTCTAGGGCTGGAATTCTGGCCGCCAGATATTTCGACTCGAAACGAGGAGGCTCGACTGGTTGGGGTTGCCTAATGTGCGTACCACGCACGCCACCAGAAGGACACGAGCCCGGTTTTTTTTTTTAGGATCAACACGAGCCAAGGTCCGGGCCGGTACGCGTTGGGACCTACCTTTCGAGAATACGAAAGTAACCTTTTAAATTGCCGAACTAATCTATGTGTATTACAATGCCCGTATTTTCCTTGCAAATACTAATCTCAACGTGGTAATTGATTTATGACGAGTTGTTGAATTAGAGTGAGTTTGTGATATAGTGATCTCAACATGGATTTCACATTTCATGGTATCCCTGGTAAGTTTTTCAATGCAAATTCAAATTTAAAAGATGAACAATATGGAGGTGAGAAAACTTTGTGTGTATCAAGCATATGACTACACACACACATACACACACACACACACACACACAGACACCCACACACGAACACAACAACAATCCAATAAGTATAGTGCATCTATTTTTCCAAACCATGCATATATGACACGAATTCAAGAATACTCCTTCTGTTCCTAAAAATTAGTCTTTTAGAGATTTCAACAAGCGACTACATATGGAGCAAAATGAGTGAATCTACTCTAAAATATGTCTATATACATCCGTATGTGCCAGCCCACTTGAAATCTCTAAAAAGACTAATATTTAGGAACGAAGGGAGTAAAATGTAAGACATGCATGGTCCTCAATTCAATATCTAAAACGAACATGAAACGGAAACATGAATATTAAGTCTAGTACTAAAGTTCATGCAAATGTTGTGTTTAATAAGGCGGAGCTATGATTGTCGGGGGTCACCCCCTCGACCTTAGATAAAATTGTGAAGCTCTATTTAGGGTTGTTTAGATTATATTTGTCCCCACCCTCCCAACCACCCATTGGTTGTGCACCCCCACCCCTCCTCCCCGGGAGAATATCATGTGCCCCCATACCTTAGATGCTATATGCCGATACGAGTTGTTTGGAGCTTGTAGATCTGAGATATAGCAGCTCACATGATGTCTTAATATTTTTACAGGAAACCTTGATGAGTTTGAGAATTGCACACAATTTGTACAAAAACTACCCAGATGCCCTTGGATCCCATATCCAACGACCTCGAAACTCATATCACCGTAGCATCTAAGATGAAGGAGGACATCATATTCTCCTGTATGTAAGAATATCATGTGCTACCACACCTTAGATGCTTTGGTGATACAAGCTCTTCGGTGGTTTGAATGGTTTTTTTTGCAGAAAAGCCCCCAAACAGTTCGGCCACTGCTTACAAGCTCAAAGACTGCTCAGATGCCATTGGATCTCAGATCAAACGACCTCAAAGGTCATATATCCGTAGCATCCTAGCTGCGAGAGCACCTTATGTTTTCTCGCACAGGAGAATATGAGGTGCTCCCGCACCGTAGATTCTATGGTGATGCGAGTTCACGGAGATCTAACAGCCCACAGTAGGAGGTTTGAATGTTTTTGCAATATACGGCTGAGAGAGTTTGTGAATTGCACAGAAAGTACAAGTACTATGCATGTGCCATCTGATCACTGATCATACGACCTAGATGCTCATATCACCGTAGAGGGTAATTAAGCTACGGGGAGCACCTAATATGAGCAACGGGGAGCCATTGGATCCAAGATGCAGCGACACACACGAGGCCTGAATGTTTTATTTGCAAAAAAACCTTTGGAGAGTTTGGAAATTGCGCATAATTACAAAGACTATTCCCAAGCCATTGGATCTCACTTCCAACGGTGTAAAAACTCGTATCACCATAGCATCTAAGCTGCGGGGTGGATGTGATATTCTATGCCGCTGTCATTTTTGTTCGTAAACTTGCAAAATACGTGTAACTTGTGCCGTTACTTGTCTAACCGCGCAAAGTGTTTGTTCAAAAGACCATCCTACACCGGAAATATCGAGAACAACACATGGGGTTCCCACTTGTCATTAATCAAATTTGGACCTAAAACTAACAAATCAAAAGACGAGATTCGAATCGGCAACCTGGACTACAAAGCGTAAGTCGATAGCACTGAAACAACAACGGTTGTTGGCTTTGTCCCATAACTTGATTTTATACATATTACGTTGAGTAGAGTATGTGGAGTGCCTCGTCAACACGTGCATGACCGTTGACTCACTTACTAGTGGGTCCTGTGTCTGCGATCTCTCTTCTCTCCATCGTCTAACCTTTGCACGGGCACACACGACGAGCGGCGCTAGCTTGCCGTGGTGTTATTACAACTAAAAAAATCTTGGAAAATAGAAGAATCGCCTAGAACAAGAGACGTTGTGGCTGGTCGAGACGAAGCTAACCACACCTATGCTCCGTGCCATGTTAGCATGATGAAGCTGTGTGTCTAGTGGGGTGTTTTCGACCGACTGGCTGGGTCCCAAGGTCGAACCATAGGTACTACGTCTGATACAGTAAATTTTTACACGCACATTTTCCCTCCGTGCCGAGACATGGCACACCCTACCGCGCGGTTTCGGGGTCCTCCCGGGTGGTGCACGCATATATTCTTCCTGACATGGGACACCCTACCACGTGTTTTCGCCGAAGCAAGTAAATAAATGAGTCGTCAAATCACGAAAGACCACTTTTCCCGCCGAGTACATCAGTGAAGCACGGTGGCTAGCTAGTTGGGCTAGTTCGACCGATTAGCTAGGACGCCACCACATTTGTTTTTTCACCCCTTTTTTTATCTACTTTCAGGCAGGTAAATGTAAACATCCACCGCAGCGTTGCTCTGGTGTTTGAGTGCGGCAGGATTTTTAATTTTTTGATTGACGGGAGCAGGTTCGGCAGGATTTTTAATTTTTTGATTGACGGGAGCAGGCGCAGCAGCAATTAGTCATGATGACTTCGCCTGTAAAACCCACTGCTCCCTGATGTGAGAAGTCGTCGACTGGTGTTTTACCATGGTGAAAACCAAAAGATTCCCCGCTCCTCGGCCGGCTCCCTCCGCCTTCCCGTAGATTGCATTGCCTTTCAGCCGTTTCGCCCCCTGCATCACGAATGTCGTGCGCCTCGAGAAGCAGAGGGACTTCGGTGGTGTTTAGGCGCCCTCTGCATGGGCATGTCCATGTCTTGGCGCAACATGACCGTTGGATCAAACTCAGACGGTGCAGATCAGTCACTGTAGCACAAAGCGTGTAGGTGTGTTTGGTTGTATTCTCATCTCAATATAGTATGTGAGTCACCTTACGAAAACCAAATAATCCCAAAACACTTAGGCACGGTACATTAACTCCCTCCCCGTTTCTTGCTTTGTGACATATCAACCAATAAGAGACGTGGGCCGTGCATGCTTTCAATGACTTGAGACTAATAAACATGACATGCAGTGGTTAGTTCATTGCATGCAATGCTATTAATTAGCAAAAAGACACTAAGTTTTCTCGTTTTCCTCTCCGGCCTTGTCGCAGTGCACAACATAAGATGACTTACACACCTAGACAGAGTAGTTGTTTCCTCTTTGTGTATTTGTGTTAACCTACTAGTGTGGACTCATGCACCCTTCATGCACTCTGCCAAACACCCAAAAGTGGGTCGAGAAGGGAACTTTTGCTCCCATCCCGTGCACCCTTCATACACCCTGCCTAACACTATTCGTGCTTCATATGGTTCATGTTTCGTGGAGTACCTGTAGCACCGCATTCTCCGTCTTATTTGTAGACCTAGTTCTGTTAACATTGATCTCACTGTTCATTCTCGACCGGACAGTTGAGAAAGCGGTACTATGTTACTACATTACTGTTCATATAGTTGACATGCGCACAACATCATTTGTCGTCGTCATATCTTACTACACTAGAAACAAGATTATGTAGTACTGACGTACGAACCACTGCACATGCCTAGTAGTAGGAGCACTGTGTATGTTCAAGTGGCTGCCGTGTTTCGCACTCCTCCATCGTAAGAGTGGAAACGCTTGCTGTAATCATTTTTTGTGTATCTTGATCGTGTTTTTTCATCTAACACGCAGTACTAGTACTGGTAGTACAACTTTCTGGGTGATCTTGCATGTGATTTTTGTGTGCCAAATGACGGTTCTAAATTCCTCTTTTGATCAAAACATGCGAGAGGTTGACACTTATTTCTTATATATTAGTTTCAACTACTCCCTCTGTCCCAAATTTCTTGTCTTAGATTTTTCTAGATACGGATGTATCTAATACTAAAACGTGACTTGATACATCCGTATCTTGACAAATCTAAGATAAGAATTTTGGGATGGAGGGAGTACTTTATGAACATCAATGCTACCTTTGAAGAGGGTATATTTGCCTCGGTAACTTGTGTTATGGATATTGCAAGTAATCCCTCTGCTCTCATGCCTTTGAAGACATGTTTTAGTGTCTTTGTTCACTCATTTCTGTGCATATATGTAGTCATATATGGGTTATAATATCGAAAATCATCTTATATTTCTGAACAGAGGTAGTAATAAAAAATGGTTTCTGTTTGAATTAGAACCAGGTCCACGGTGGAGATGAAGTTCTCAAAGTCATGCCGTGTGAACTGGAAGACCTGTGGATGAGTTCTACTGCTAAAATATCCAGCTGTTGTGTCCTTGTTGCCACGTGTCCTGAACTAGTGTTTTCGTGTAGCATTGTTGTCAGGCGTGTTCTCGAGGCTCTACTTGACCACAACAATTTCCTAGTTGTGCCTTCGATTACGAAGGGTGTGGTTCTTGTAAAGCTTCGCAACAAATCTGATGCGACTTGTCTTCATGATCATGTTTATGAGTGGAAAGAACACTCTGTTAGGTTCTCCAAGGTTGACGAGATGGTGATGGTGCATGTAGACATCTCTCACGAAGTCCATGGCCTATTCAGTTATGCGGGGTTCATCCCGTAGGTCGGTCGCAAGAAATAGTCTGCAGAGTTTAATTAGTGCAACTTTGCTTGTCTGTAGTAAGTACTATTGTTTAGTACTTGATTTGTGTTTGTGAACCCTGTATTGTTTATTAGTACTGCCGCTTTTGGTGTGTGGTAAGTCCTGAGAATGGTCTATGTTAATGTCTCTCCACTCAATTCAGTCTGTATATTTTGAAGTATCCAGATCATCTTTATTGTGAGGACGGTTTATCAATTATGGTTACACTCCAATATCTGTATGCATTGCAGGGTTTATCGCACCCACCAGGATTTACAATCCCATGGATGTTCGGTCCATACGATTTGTCACGACCTTTGAACTGTCCTACTTGTGGGAGTAGGTGGGGCCCCTGCATGCCACTCGTAGTTGGACGACCAATCTTCTGTTTAGTACTTCAACATAGTGATTTCCTGGTAAGGATTCACTCGTGTCACATCAAGTAAATCTTATTGATTTACTGTCTAAATCTTATTGATTTAATGTCATGTTTTCTTTCTTTTCCTGCAATTTTACAATGCAGGTTTTGCCATGTGACATTCATCACAGAATAAACCATTTGGTTTGCTCTACAATGGCTATTTTTGCAGGTTTCACTTCTTATGTCGTGTCAAGAATTGAACACATCGTCCATCACTTATATTCTTGGAAAAATTGGATCACCGTTGTCTGAGTACAAGCTGAATCCCTATGATGAACTGCAGTTTGGTTTAACAAAAATGCCACAATTAGTCCTTCTCGCGTTTAAAAGAAATGAAGAAAAAAACTGGATCATGGTCACGAAGCCTAGTCAAGTTAGAAAGCTGATCATAGCAGACCAGACACGATCATCGTTGTCTCGCACATCGGTACCACCTTCAGCAACGGATCGAGCACCGACAGTTGCTCTAGCATCGACAATGGCAACAACTCTCACCGATCCAAATGAGGATTGGGCACCGACCGCGTCAACGGATCAGGCTGATCTACCGGAGGATCAGGCATCGACACCGACACCTGCTCCGACACCGGCACCTGCTCTACAAGGAGCACCATCTCCGGCAGCAACAACGACTTCGGCACCTGCACCAACACTTGCACTTGCATCTGCTCCGGCCCGTGCAGCAAGAAGAATCAACGACAGTTGCACCGCAACAGATCGGGCTGCAGTTTGCACTTCATATACCAAAGTCCTTACAAAAACCGACATGTCCACCTTCTTGGTAAGCATTGGCCGCCCAAGTGTTTCGTTCTTTTTTCTTTCCATGTTGTTTCGCATGATTCACTGTGTTAATCTAACTGTTTGGGTATGTCTTCTTGTTTGCAAACAGAGAATTCCTAGAGCAACGAGGGAGTCGTTCAACAATCCAGCGATAAAGGGCCAAGTTTCTCTTACCATTCGCAGCTTTGGTGTGAATGAACCTGCTCAATATACCGTAAGTACAAAGGATGGTCGCATGATGATTGATGCTAAAGGATGGTCAAGGTTCAAATCTAAATCATATCTTGCGGTAGGGGACGATCTCAAAATCGAACTTTCTCGGCAAGGAGAGCTGGTCCAAATCAACTTTGAAATTCTTCAGTAGCAGCACACAACTGCCGAACTGATTTATCCTATGAGAGATTTTGATGTAATAATCTGGCATGGTGAAACAAGTGTCCTGTGTGTATAAGTAATAATGACAAGATTATTTATCACATGGTATATCGTTGATAGAATTGCAACTCTCATTGCTGGTTAGGAACTGTTGTTCGATTTCATTCCAACAGCTGTCATGCTTTAGTCAATTTTGTGTATTTTCCTTGCGACAGCATCTAAAACCAGCGTCGTACTAAAACCAGCGCCCAAACATGCAGGGTGGGCCTGCGGCCCAAAGTCCAGAACCGTGAGCCCGTGTGAGTATTATATTCTCAGCTGAACCCCCATAATGCCCGTGCGTTGCATGTAACATCAAGATGCATTTGTATGAGTATTTTATCTTGTGAGAGAAAACGATGAACGAGGGAAGGCCTTATTTGCAAATTTGGAGAGGTGTATGGGTACCTTTTTGCAAAATTGCCATAGTTTCCTTCCTATCCGTCAGATATAAATTGGACGACCTATATTGCAGGATGGCAGGCACACCATCATCACCAACTCTTCTACAATGTGTTAAAAACAACTCTGTTTTTTATAATTATATATGTTATATATATTCCCCTTGATTTTTCTTATGTATAAAGTTGTGATATAAAAGATTTGTATATTTCTTTACAGAGGGAGTATCTCTCTGTCAAAAATATATTGTTGTGTAACTAGTTACTCCTGTCTTTCTACTAACTTTCGCTAATATGTGGGGCATCCGGCAACGGGGTCCACGTGCCATATGCACAAATTAGAGTGCACAACTGCACAGTAGACACACCCTGGTCGTAGCGCCGCAGTAATGCCCAATGAGCCGTCAAATCACAACCCCCCCCCTTTCCAGCTTTAGCAGTAAGCAAGACGGACGAAGCGGCAATATTTCATTGGGCCTGAATCCCCTTCTACCTCGTCTGCTTGTTCAGAGAAAACCCTGTCTCGGCGTTTGCATAGGGTTTTCTCATGGAGAACCAGGTACGAATTCTTCATCCATCCCCGATAAATCCAAGTCCCTTGGTCGCGGGTAATCCTAGGATGGAAGCCGCCGCCATTGATGCATTTTTCTTCCTACTGAATCTAGTGTGTTTCATTTGCAGTGCCCAAAGTGCGAGGACCCTACAGGTTTATGCGTCCTCGGCGAGACGCCACACTTGTTCCTTCTCATCCTAACACAGGATTTTAAAACACGCACAGTATGTTCCTAGAATCCTCTTTTCTATCCGGGAGGGTGGGTTTTTTTTGAACATCCTGTCGACTAATTTGGAAATTTGGGTTGCTATATTTGGATAAAAGGTACTACTAGTACGATGGTCAACACCGACGTGAAGGAGGAAGTTATTTCTAGATTTGGATAGGGAATACATTGTGTTCTCATATTATTTTTCCTATAGTGCATTATTTGCTCTGCCAGAACACATGTACTCAAGATGCTCGGCCTTGCCATAACTGAATACACCAGTTTAATGGTCACAGTGAAGACAAGCCATGGATATAAGTTCCGAGTTGGGTTCATGAACCAAGAAGATCGCTGCTGTTTTTATGGCCGAACTTGGATAAACTTTCTCAAGTATTACAGATCGAAAGTTGGCGCATTTAATGTTGATGGAAATAGCGTAACCTGGTCTCATCTTCACCGCGATCTTCCACCCGACATCGTTCCAATTGTTCATCCATGTTAGTTTTGTATCTGGTTCTTGCTTGTTGCCTCGATTACTTCTTAATCCACCTATTCTGTCTAACTAATCACAATTTAACTTTAGAAGTAGCAACGAATCTCTCATGAAGATGCTACTTCTAACTAATATTTTCTTATAATTGGTGGCACGTGTAGGTTTTTTCAGAGTTAAGCAGGTTGCTCGTTTGTTATTCTCAGAACAACTCGGGCATTCTTGATGGCAATCAAGTTGACTGGGACGGCATCCACAAGTTCCTACACATTATTGATCGTCTTGAGGTCCTTGTGGGGCGTTTCAATGGTGGAAAGCCACGTGGGATATGTGTGCCACTGTTGCACTCGTTGAACAGGTCCAACTGTGTCGAGAAACTTATGGTACGAGCTGTTTTCTGTTATATATGTTGTTCATAAAATATTGCTTATACACAGTTTTACAGTTGTGATCTTCTTGAAATGTAAACTGCCAGTTCTATTGTTCCTATACGTATGCCCCACCATGGTCGGGTCAGACTTGGCGCTTGGTCACAACATGATGTTTATGTCGACCTACTCCATTCCCTTGGAGGTGAAAAGATACTTATTCATGGGTGGTCTCAAATAATGAAGGCCCGTCCATCTTGGAGAATAGGACAGAAGATAATGTTCCTGCTTTTCCATGGCTCTAAAGCGAATATCCTGTTTATTGACCACATTGTGAGATGAAGCCTCTTTCAGAAGGTTGTGGATGCGCGGGGTGGCGCCTGGGCCTTGTCCTGGGGCTTGGCGGCCTCACCCTTGGTTAACTATAGGCAAAGTAGCACTGTTCGAGGCGTGCTTTGTACGATTGAACCTGTATAAGTACTCATACTGCTTTCAGCTGTGGTTGTTAAGTGCCCCTGCTGGTTTCAGTTAAGGTTGTTAAGTACTCCTGCTGCTTTTACAGTCTGTCGTGTTTCTTCCTGCCTTCCTCCAGCCGCCAAAACAAAACCAGCGCCGGCGGGGCCGCCCGCTTCCGCCTCCCACGGTTGGCTGCGCCTAAGCGCACGCATCACTGCCCCACAGTCTCCTAAATCGTTAACGCCGACGTCCGAGGCCTCGCCGTCGTCCTCTGCGCGCTTTGGTGCGATTGCCACGGCGCCGCCCTCTCGCGTTGTCAACATGCTCAACAAACAACATGAATCGACAGAAGTACGTGGAGAGGATGACAGTACATGCCCACCATGTCAGTGTATGAAAAAATAAAATGCTTCCTCCTAGTGTTTTCCTGACATCCGGGACCCATGACATTGTGAGCGTATATAGTCAATAGACAAGAGAATAGCACAAGATCGGCTGACACCTAGGACATAGCTGCTCGAGCAGTATTTTTTTTTCTTATTGTTGAGACGGAGCATGGGTTGAACTGGGCTGTGGCCCGTCTAGCCCAGGCTTATATTTTATGTTCACCATGTGACTAGCCCAGCTACTTTTTCTTTGTGAAAATGAGCCCAGTTTATTTTTGTGAAGAATACCCAATCCAGGCCTATTTATTTTTCTACGCCCTGATGGGCTGCAACTCTTTCAAGACGCCTGCAAATCTTGAAAGTAATATGAAATTGGTTGTAAATAAAAAACAGATGAAAAATTGGCAATTACTTTATAATTTCTGAATTTTTTTCACATTTTCAGATTCCTATTTCACTGGGCATTAACCTAATTTAAATATATTTTCAAAGTACTTTAAGTCTGGCTCGACATTTCAGTATTAAGAATAGTTTGGAAGCAACAGAAATATGCGAAATTGGCCCTGGCCAACCAAAAAAACGGACTACAATAAATTGCATAAGAAGTCGCAATGAGCTATATATAAATTATTAAAAAAAGAGGGAATGGTCTGACTTATGGGCCTATTAAGTTGATGCGTATGCAAGAGTTTTTAGTTATTACATACTTCAACAAACGATTCTAGCAGACGTAACCGTTGGATGTCAATCCAACAGCCGTCGTGTTTCTTCAATATCTGATCTTCTTGCTCCAGCCGCCAAATCCAGCGCTGGCGGGACCGCCTGCTCCCGCCTCCCGTGAAGGGCTCACCGCCCCCTAGTACTCCCACCGCTGGCCAGGGCATCCCTCTACTCACCCACACCCCCTGTTATTCTGCGGTGATGGCAGCCTCACACCGCAGCCGAACCAGTGAACCCTCATACTCCTCTCTGTGTGGGCATCCACTGCCGCGTCTTCCCCGGCTCTGCGTCGTCCCCTTCCTAGGCCTCGCCGTCATCCACCACCCTGGTGCTCTCGGCGCGGCGTGGTCAACATGGTCAAGGAATGACTTCCTTCAGAAGAGTACTATCATGGAGAGGCTGACAGCTGGGTCCACGGCAGCCGCAAGGAAGTGCCTCCTTATTACGTGAAAAATAATTATTCCTCCACCTGACAGCAGGGACTCACTGGACGGGCCACCGTAATTGGCAAAAATAAAACGTTTCCCCCTGACTGCTGGGACCCACCGGACGGGCCACCGTATTTCGTGAAAAAAACTTTCCCCCCGCTGTGAGCTCGGACCCACCGGAAGTGCCTCCTTATTACACAAAAAAAAATGAATACTCCCCTTGGTGGTTGGGACCCACCTTGGTGGGAGGCTGACTTGTGGGCCTACTAAGTTGACGGGGACGGAGTGCTTTGTCAACTTAGTCAATATGAACGATTCTAGCTCCAGTGACCGTACGATGTCCATCCAACGGCCGTAGTGCTTCTTCAACCTCTGGTCTTCCTGCTCCAGCCGCCCAAAGAAGCGCCGGTCGTGCCGCATGCTCCTGCCTCCCAAGGCCGGCTGTGCTGCTACAGAGGCCTCACCGCCCCCTACTATTCCCACCGCTGGCCAGGCCATCCCTCTACTCACCCACACCTCCTGTTATTCTGCGGCGACGACAGCTTCACACCGCAGTGAACCAGTGAACCCTCGTACTCCTCTACGCGTGGGCATCCATTGTCGCGTCTTCCCTGGTTCCGCGTTGTCCCCTTCCTAGGCCTCGCCGTCGTCCACCGCCCTGGTGCTCTTGGTGTGGCGTGGTCAACGTGGTCAAGGAACGGCTTCCATCGGACGTGGACTGTATGTGGAGAGGCTGACAGCTGGGTCCACGGTTGCAGCAAGGAAGTGCCTCCTTATTACACGCAAAATAATTATTCCTCCACCTGACATCGGGGACCCACCGGACGGGCCACCGTATTTTGTGAAAAAACGTTTCCCCCTGACTGTTGGGACCCACCAGCTACATCTTCGCATGCAAGGAAGTGCGTCCGAAAAAAAACCGATTCACCCCCCTGACTGCTGGGACCCACCAGCTACATCTTCACACGCAAGGATGTGCCTGATAGTCGGGACCCACCTGGTCGAAGCGTACGTAGCGTTGTCGTTCTGGTCGCGAACGTGTACGTACATACTGATCGATGTAGAGGCGCGCACGTGTCGTAGTAGAGGCGCGCACGTAGCATGTACGTGCGTCGCATGACGATGTGCAAGAAAGAAAATACGGCCACGTACGTACATACGGGCAGGGTCTCGAACGCCTACTCGTGCATACGTACGGCCAGGGCTCGTGTACATGGCTGGGTCGGACCGGAGAAACTACGACGTCGTCGTGTTCATGGGGAGCCAACCAGCTGGGTCGGAACGAAATGCGTCATCGTGTTCATCGAGAGGGCTTGGACGGAACAGCCGATGGAAACGAGGCCTGTTGTACCGCATAACGGAGGAAACAACCTTGTGTTCGACCAGCCACGGTCAAAATAGGATCCTGTTCATCGGGAGGGGCCTGGCGTACCGCAAAACGGAGGAAACGGACCTCCTACAGTTGTAACGGGGGTCCTGTTGACCGGGAGGGGTGTGGTGTACCGCAAAACGGAGGAAACAGACTTGTGTTGGAGCGCTATGGTCGAAACGGGGGTCCTATTCATCGGGAGGGGGTGTGGCGTACCGCAAAACAGGACTCCACGGGATACTGTTCATCTCCACCGTCAACCCCCTCCAGCCTCCACGGGCTACTGTTCATCCACCGTCGACCTCCTCCAGCCTCCACCTGCGACTGTTCATCCACGGGCTCCTATTCATCCAGCCTCCACCGCGTGCTACTCCATCGGCTACTATTCAACCCGCCCTCTCCATGGGCTCCTGTTCAACCACCCCTCCACGGGCTACTGTTCATCCAGCCCACCACCGCTTCTCTGTTCATCCTGCCCTCCATGGGGTGGTCCTGTTCATCCAGCCCTCCACGGGGTCCTGTTCATCCAGCCCCAACCGGCTCGATCCATCGGGGTCCTGTTCATCCAGAGGCAACACCACAGGGTCCTGTTCATCCACCCCCACCGGGAAATGTTCATCCAAACCCCCCAACAAAGCTCACTGTTCATCCAGAGGCAACACCACGGGGTCTTGTTCATCCACCCCCACCGGGAACTGTTCATCCAAATCCCCCCTAGCAAAGCTCACTGTTCATCCAGAGGCAGCATCGATCGTCTTCAGTTAGCAGCAGTAGCGGCGAATCGCCGATCGGATTCGATTAACGACCATCGATCGATCGCTCGGGTTCAGATAACGTAGCGTAACTGCCGCAATCGCCGGGTTCGATTAGAGCCCAATGCCTCGCTCGGGTTCAGTTAGAGCCCAATGCCTCGCACCCATGTGCGTGCGTGTACGAGAGAAACATGCATTGCTCGGCCCCGACCACCAACCGTAACCGGGAACACCCCGATATTTTCCTCGCCCTCGCTTCTACCATGGTTTTTTTCGTCATGGACGGCCCAAAGAATGTCATGCAGCTGCGTCTCCGGCCCTCCCAGGACAAAAAGCCCATTTTCTGTCATGATTTTTTTGTCATAGAAGTAGGACCCCACCACATCTATGATGATACCGTGTTTTGTCACAATTCTTGTCATAGAAGTGTCATAAGTATGCCAGAAAAAAAATTGTTCGGCCCAAAATGTCACGGATGTGTCTTTTTTTGTAGTGATGGTACTGAGATTGTCCACACGCGAAACAATGAGCTTGATTACCTCTGTGGGGAGCGAATTCCAGCCACTCCTTCGGCGGACGCTGCTCGGTTCTGCCATTGTTAGTGCTTGGGTTTCAAAAGAGGGGGGAGGCGCCTTAGTGGGGATAGAAGATTGGATGATTATGTGCGGACAAGGATGGAGAAGTGAATATGTGTTGCGGGAAGTGGACAGGTGATGATGACTACAGCAAGCCGCTTGACTCACGAGACACATACCAGCAGAATAGGTTTATATCGATGCCAGACAACTTGCTTGAGTGACCACAGTACTCATACTCCCTACAATACCTACTACTGTGCCCTAACTTGCTTGAGTAGAGTAGTAGTGGAGTAGGACTCTGCTCTACTACTTGCACCGGAGGAGTAGTATATTCTAATCTAAAATAGTTACAAACTTCAATGCCCAAGCGTGGAACGACTACGAACTGCCATCGGTGCTAACTCCAATCCCCAAAGAACGTTATTTGGCAGACATGGCAGCTTGCAAACGCCAAATGACCACGATTCTGATATGTGTGTAAGGGTGGAGGTTTTGTCAAATACTATGGCTTAAAAACAGGCCACCGCCAGATGGAAAGCTGACGGTTATGTGGGATTCGCCAGGATTGAGCTCGTGGCGAACAATCGCCAGATATCATTACTAAAAAAAGGTTAAAACACCCGAGGCTATAACTTGCACCGGCTGACCACTAAAAATGATACTAATATAGTTGTAAAATGGTCAAAGACCGTGTCTACGTGGTGTTTGGAATTATATGCAAAAAAATTAGCAAGATGCCCGTGCATTGCACGGAACTTCAAGATGCATTTTTTTTTACAAAACACCTGTTGTGATTGACCCATGCAAGAGTAATCCCATGTGTAAAACCTAATGATATCTTGAGAATTTTATCCGAAAAATGGTATCTCGACCATTTCATTAAAAAAATGATATCTCAAGAAAGATGATAGATAAGGTGAGGAGGAGTGGGGCGTGGTGGTGACTGGTGGTCGGACTGGGCGAGGCATGGGGATGGAAGGCGCTGGCAGTGGCCACCATGCCAGATTGTTCCAGAGACTTCCTTTTTTAATTGCTCAGCAATGAGGTTGTGGGAGATAAGGATGAACGAGGCAAGGCCTTATCTATAAATGTGGAGAGAGGTGCGGGTATCTTTTGTAAAATTGTCATAGTTTGCTTTCTATCCGTTAGATATAGATCAGACGGTCTATATTATAAGATGGCAGGCACACCATCATCACCAACTCGGTTTTTTATCTACTCCTATCTCTATCTCTACTCTTATAAAAAGCAGAGTTGGTGATGATGGTATGCCTGCCATCCTGCAATATAGGCTGTCCGATCTATATCTAACGGATAGGAAGGAAACTATGACAATTTACCTGCACTCCTCTCCACAATTGCATATAAGGCCTTCCCTCGTTCATCAATTTCTCCCACAAGATAAACTACTCATACAAATGCATCTTCATGTTCCGTGCAACGCACGGGCATCTATATTATAAGATGGCAGGCACACCATCATCACTAACTCAGTTTTTTCTCTACTCCTACTCCTATAAAAGACTCATTTGGTGATGATGGTGTGTCTGCCATCCGCCATTTCTGACCATTATTAGATCTGCATCTAATGGCTATGATGTAAGTTGTGGCCTTTTGCAACAATTCCCACTTCTCTGCTCCAGTTTACACAAAATCCCTTAGTATCTTGAAACCAACCACATTTCTCCCTTACTTCATCAAAATAGCCCAAAGAATATATTTGGAGTGAAACATAAGATATTTTTAGTGATATGTATATCAAAACTAAACTGTTTTCTTTCAAATTTGTGAATATGTATCATTCTATTTTGGATCCGTTGCAACAGATGGGCTCATTGTTATAAAGGTTTACTAGCAAGAGGCTCATGCATTGCATGGAACATCAAGATGCATTTATACGAGCTATTTATCTCGTGGGAGACGGAGATGAATGAGGGAAGTCCTTATCTGCAAATGTGGAGAGGGGTGCGGGTATCTTTTTGCAAAATTGTCATAGTTTGCTTTCTATCCGTCAGATACAGATCGGACGGTCTATATTGCAGGATGGCAGGCACACCATCATCACCAACTCGGTTTTTTTATAAGAGTAGAGATAGAGATCTCTTGCATCGTCCGCAATGAACACCTGGTGTACTGGTCCGGGCCGGATGCTCGCAGCGCGATGACCTGAGTTCGAATTCTGTCCTAAACTTTAGGTTTTTATATTTTTTTAATATATACTTCTTTCGCATCAGACTTTGGCAGGTGGAACCCACAGAGTACTTAGAATACAAGATTAAGGATGGATTTGTTTCTTTTAACTTTACATGCGAATCAGAGCCAGCTTGCAAGTCATGTACACTTTGTCTTGTGATTGGAACCCATGAGTACTTAGAATACAAGATTAAGTATGCAATTAGATTTTTATACAGGGAGAATCATACACACAATTAACTCAAATGGATTGGACACGACTCTATTATTCTCCAACGGCAACCGACAAATTTCCTCCTACGGGCCGGAGTAGGTTTCTCTGTTTGCATGCGGGTTTAACGGAGGGGTTTGATGGAGGCGAGGAGGCGTGTTCAGCCGGGCGTGCAGCGGACGACGCAGTACTATTCGATTTGACAACTACTACTAGTATATTATAAAAAACAAAGAAGAGTAGTAGATATAGAGATAAGAGTAGAGACTAGGGAGGAGCACCATCTACCGCTTCGTGGGCTACTCTTGCACTCCATTCGGCGGCCGCAACGTCCCCTACAGCCACTCCCTCCTGCGCTCCATTCGTGGTATTTGTTGAAATTTGGGGAGCGCACTCTCGCGACTGCTGGCAGTGACGACTTCACCGATGACGACTTCTTCCCCGACCTCGGCAACCTCTTCCTCAACGACATGGGCGACAACCACAACGCCAACGGTGCTGCTCCCGTTGCACCGTATGTGTTTCTTTTCTTCCTGTTCGAAATCGTGGTAGAATTCATGTTTCTAGTTTGTGTCCTAGATTCGATCTGTTCATCTACTATGCTAGTCCACTTGATTAGTTTAATCTCTGTTATAGCCATCATGATTTATTTTGTGCTTATTCAGACTAAATCTCATAGTAACTTGCTCATATATTCAACTGGCGCACCGTCCCCTACAGCCACTCCCATTTCATGGACGGCCTGGTCGATGCCTCCAAGGAGCCCTTCGTCTACTGCTATGAGTGTCCGATGCCGTTTTGGAGCTCGCCGGTGGACCTCGTGCATCACCTCACGCAGGCGTTCGTCTATCACTACTGACCCGCAGCGAAAAACATCAAGTACGAGACATGCTACCCGTTTACCGTGCCGGAGTTGCTGGAGGATCACCGCCGCCTGCTAGTGTCGGAGGAGGACGGCAGCGTCTTCCTCTTGATCGTGGGCACCGCGAGGCCTGCGAGCCATCGCCTCATCTTCGTAGTGTGCGCTGGGCGACGCCACGACGCCGACATCGACACGAGGCTGATGTACGGGTGCGTGCTCACTGTTACTAGCCCTCCAAGGTACGTGGGCGGCGACACTGGCTATAGGAAGTTGACTAGGACTGTGCCGAGCTGGGACCTTCCCGCCGATGTGGACATGGAAGACGCATGGTATGATTCCCCCCCCCCCAACGTGGTGCACGGGGTCTCCAAGGAGGTACACCTGGACATATGCATTACCAAGTTAAATGTTGATCATTACGCTCAATGTAATCCACTGTCTAAGCATGTGGAGACTTCCATGCATGATCTTGCTCTATTGGAGTATCGTGCATGAATAAAAGTGTCTCCATTTATGGTTTAGTCTGGAATCTTCCATGTATGAATTTTTACTACAGTACTGGTGAAAGACTTATGATGAACCATTTCTTACATCTCCTCTACCCCCTTCCAAGTCATCCTGATTTAATCCTCCGTCTAGGTGTACAAGGGCATGGTTAATACTTAATAGTATAGCCAACTGTTGACTATAAGAAAGTGCCATGTCATCTGTAGCCAACATGTATAACAATCGATACTCAAAAACTAATTCTTAAAGATCATTTCTTGCAAAGCACAATAAGTGTTATTTCTTCACAGGTTTTGGATGCAGGTTGAATAGTTGAACGCTTTAGTTTGCAAAAGATACTTTTTTATCTATTTCACTCGGATGTTTGTGAGCTCTAGAGATGAAATAATATCCGAAGAAACCTATCGATGCCTGTTACACATGAGATGACCCCCACATCCTTTGTCAAAATAAACAACTCCCCGATCAATGCATTTCACATTACGTACAGCATACGGGCACCCTACTATAGATTAGTACGACCAAAAATTGAAATAACATTATATATAGCACGATAAATGCTGATGCATGTCGCCTAAAATTATATCTTTGAAAACTATGTTCAAATACGAATCCAACGATATAGTTTTTGTTGACATGCACTAACATTTTGTTAGTTAAATCTTCGGTCAAATTCAATGGGGGACTAATAAACCATGACCGATGTAGTACTAGTGTAGAGGGCGGCGCTGCACGCGAGTCTCACCCCGCTCGTGGCGCGACAGTAAAGCCGTCATATCAAAAAACCCAACCACTCCCAGTAATAAGTGGCCTGGTAAAATAAATGGACAAGCAACCATCACATCCCTTCGTCTTTTTTGCATTTCATCTCTCTGCATTTACGTTCTCCGGTTCATCTCGCACACTCGATCCCTAGCTACTACTCCTAGTATCCCTAGCTACTACTCCTAGGGCCAGTTCTTTTGGCGGCTTAAAAATAAGCCGTCTCTTCCCCAGCTTTTCCCATAAGACTAGTCACAGTGGAGAGTAACATTAAGGCGCCTCACTCATTTATTTGGGCTTCTAAACTACTACTAGTACCTCCGTCCTGGTTTATTCGTCACCATTGTAATCTATACTAAATTTTGACCAAAGATTTAACTGATAAAATGTTAGTGCATGTGACATATGCACGTATTTACAAAATGCGTACGGATACACAAGGTTTCCAAACTTTTCCTTTTACATACTTAATTAAGGACACTAATAATTCCTGAACGTTCGGGATTTATGATTTGCGTCCCAAAACTAATGAGATCGCCTTACGAAACTAAATTATATTCCTAATAAAAGCCACGACGCTCGCAGGAGCGCTTGCGGCGCGCCACGAGTGCCCTGGTGCGCGGTCGTTTCCCAGCGCGCCGACAAAACGCCTCTCCCTCAGCCTCGCAACTCGCGAGGTGCTGATTGGTGGCTTGCCGACGGGCGAGCGTGATCTCACCGGTGTGGTGACCAGGCGCCAACAGGTACTCCTCCTTGCTGGAAGCATGCACCCGGTCCACGTACCGCCAAGTGTAGATGAGGCGCTTGGGCCCGACTGCACTAAGGGCTTTGTCACGGGGGTCCTCTGCCACCCTCACGGCCCTCGCGCAAGCCTTCTGCCAAAGAGCCAATTGCTTGACTGTCTCGGACGCGACATAGGCCTGCCAGGTAGCTTGCCCCGCGGCGCGCTTCTCTTCCTCGGCCTTCTTCTCTGCCTCTATTTTGGCGTGCTCTGCCAGAGGCAAAGCCTCCCACAAGGCGACATCCATTTCTTTCCAAAGCTCCTCAAGGCTGGGGGGCTCGGCGGGCGGCACGACGTTCTCCTTGTAGCAGGGAGCCGACGCGTCCTTCGATGCGCGTGCTGGTGAGATTGGGAACACCAACGCATCCACCTCGGCGCGTCACGGCGAGGAGCGGAACGACGACGTGTCCTCCTCGACTAGTGGCAACGAGGAACGGAATGACGACACGTCCTCCTCGACTTGTGGCGGCGAGGAACGGAATGGCGACGCGTGACCGTCCGTGCGGTGCAGCAAGGGGCGCCTAGGTCTTGGGAGGGGAATGCCATGGTGGTCGACGTGAGATGTAGGGGGAGGAGATAACGATGAACATGAGCATTCTTCCGAATGCCGTGGGAGGCGCAGTATTTATAGCGAGCAATGGCACACCTACGTAATATATGGACTGAGCTTTACTGACTTAACTGTTGGTCCAGTTGCGTCACTGAGATGTGGGCCAGATGCCTGTTGGGCCCACATGTCAGTAACCCAATGCACCTATAGTTAAGTAACTGAAGTAGCTACATGGGCATATACGTTGGAGTAAATTACCGGTGAGGGAAGGGGTGGAAAAATTGCTGGTCACAACAGATTGGACGAGCGCGGGAGAGGAGAGTCAAGCATGCAGATTTTTTCCACATGGGGTGAAGTGGTGGGACTACTGGAGGGAGAAGGAGAGTCAAGCAGGCATTTAGATTTGAAGGTGCACTAAATTATTGCATACGATGATTAAGGCTGGCCATAGTGGTGGTAATGTGGTACTCCCTCCTTTTCGGTTTATAGGGATTAATTGAAAATCTCTTCAACGAAGGTAGATGATAAATGGTGGAATTAATTCCGTAGTTTGCAAAAGTACTTGAAAATTTGTGTAAACCGATGCATTAATTACACCACATGCATGCATGACCACTTCTCAGTTGGTGGTGATGGTATGTCTGCCTCTGGACAATGTGAGCCATTCGATCTACTTGGAATCAACGGCTAAGATGTGTGTGCATAGAGACATGGCCTTGCTGTCGGTGTCAAAACCGGCGGATCTCGAGTAGGGGGTCCCGATCTGTGCGTCTAGGCTGATGGTAATAGGAAGCAAGGGACACAGATGTTTACCCAGGTTCGGGCCCTCTCGATGGAGGTAAAACCCTACTTCCTGCTTGATTAATATTGAAGATATGGGTAGTACAAGAGTAGATCTACCACGAGATCGTAGAGGCTAAACCCTAGAAGCTAGACTATGATGGTATGATTGTAATTGTGATCGACCTTCTAAGGACCAACCTCTCCGGTTTATATAGGCACCGGAGAGGGCCAGGGTTTACATCAAGTCGGTTACAAGGAAGGAAACATAATATCCGGATCACCAAGCTTGCCTTCCAGGCCAAGGAAAGTCCCATCCGGACACGGGTCGAAGTCTTGAGTCTTGTATCTTCATGCTTCAATAGTTCAAACGTTGTATACAGTCCGGCTGTCCGGATACCCCCTAATCCAGGACTCCTCAAGAGCCCACGAACCAGGCTTCAATGACGATGAGTCCGGCGCGCAGTCTTGTCTTCGGCATTGCAGGGCGGGTTCCTCCTCTGAATACTCTAAAGTAATTATCGAACACTTGAACCGCGTCCGGATCCACAAAATGATCTCCACATGCCACCGTAGAGAGAATGGTATTTCACAAATGCGATCTGCTGACAACTTTTTAGGCAACGCGGCGTGTCATTACGGTCGGGTCATTATTCGAACCATTTTCCCACAACCAGCCACAACGCATATTGCGAGGCGGTTTCTTTGACACGTCTAGTCAAAGCAGAGATCATGTCCCCTTATCACGGGATTCTCATCAATACGGGCACGGGTAATCCCACCACATCATCAATCGTGGCGCTTGGGAAGCAAACGATTCCCAACGGGCAAGTGGGGAGGCGCACCGCTTTAAATGCCTCTATAAAGGGATAAGATTTCCCCATTTTTACCCATGCCTTCTTCCTCCTTTGCCCACTCTTGCCCCCTTGAGCTCCAGCGCCCAAGCGCAAGTCTTCTCCGACACCTAAACATGTCCGGAGCGGGAGGCAAGTGGGTGGCTTCCACCGTCAAGGAGAAGCATATCGCAAATCTTCGGGCGGCCGGATACTTGGCTGCGGACATAGCGCACCGGCAATCGGATGTTGGGCAGGTTATTCCGACCCCGGGACCCCACGACAGGGTCGTATTCATCGCCCACTTCTTCCATGGACTGGGGTTTCCACTTCACCCCTTCGTCCGCGGGCTCATGTTCTACTACGGGCTAGATTTCCATATCTAGCCCCGAATTTCGTCCTCAGCATCTCGGCGTTCATCGTCGTATGTGAGGCCTTCCTCCGCATCCGGCCTCACTTCGGCCTGTGGCTGCAACTCTTCTGCGTGAAGCCGAGGATTGTACGCAGCCAGCAAGCGGAGTGCGGAGGGGCCATGGTGGGCAAGATGCCTAACGTCACCTGGCTGGACGGCTCCTTTGCGGAGACCGTAAAAGGGTGGCAATCGGGGTGGTTCTACATCACCGAGCCGCGCGGCGCCAACTGGGCAGCGGCCCCCGAGTTCCGATCCGGAGCCCCCATGCGGCTCACCTCCTGGGAAAAGAAGGGCCTGACTTGGGGTGAACCTACAGAGCTGACCGGACTCCAAACCTGCATCAAGAGCATGAAGGACAAGAACATCAAGCTTGTCAACGTGATCCAGGTCATGCTCGTTCGCCGAATTCTGCCGTGCCAAAGGCGGGCATTCAATCTGTGGGAGTTTGTCCCGGACGAGCACCAGACGCTTCAGGGGACCTACAAGGCACCAGAGAAGAAGACCGAAAAGAAGGCCCCGGGGACCAGGAAGGGTCTCCGGCGTAAGGTTGTGTCAGAAGCCTCGTACGAAGACGATGAGGCGCACTCCTCCCCCGAAGAGGAGGAGGAAGAAGAAGAGGCCGCCCCATCTGGAAAGGATGAGAGGCCTGAGGAGACGGGCCATGGGGCCAGGAGAGGCCCTCGACGCAAGGCCGTCATACCTACGTCGTTCGATGACGACGAAACAGATTCCTCCCGTGGAGGCGGGGGGAAGCAAGAAGAAACTCTACCTCCCCGCACTGGGGAGGAGAAAAAGAGGAAAGCCGCCCCGGAGGGGGAGGCTGGGACGCCCAAGAAGGGAAAGACGTCCCTTCCGGACTACTCCACCACGGCCGCTCATAGCGAGGAAGGGTGGCTGCCCAGGGGGAAGCCCCTGGCGCGATCGTAAGTGTTCGCACTCCACTGTGATTTTACTTCATAGTTGTTGAATAACGCCGAACATATATGCAGTCCGGCCCGGGCTCATCCGGAGGTGTCGTCCTCGGATGGGTCTCTGAGCGCTTCAGAGATGAACTCGCTCCCAATGGCCACCACTCCTCAACCTGCTGATGACACGGAGGTGTTGTCCCGAAGGTTCCCCGAGCAGGGGGAGGTGACCCTGGAGACACCCCAAGGCGGAGCTCCAAATGTCGGATATGCGTGGTTCAAGATCCCCGCGGATCGCGTCGATGAGAGCCGCAACAAGGCGGACTCTCGACCGAAAACTGCTCCGGAACCCTCGACGGTTCCGGACTTAGGCGGGCAGCCCCTCATTAGGGAGGGCGAGCTGCCCGTGCCGAGGACTTCCGTTGCACCAGCGGCACCGGACAGTCTGGTGGAAGCGCTTCGAGGCGCTTCCATGGATGACAAGCGTCGTACTCTTATGAGTGCGGTGATTCTGAAGGTTCTGTCCGCCAAAAGCAGACTAACCGAAGCCTGCACAAGCCTCCTGACGGGCTTCGAGGTAAGTAATAAAAATATGTGAAATCACCACCCGATAGGTAGTAGCCCCTGATACTCTGTTTGGTGTTCGGAAAGAAAAGCCAAACGGAGGGTCAATTATAATCCGCAGGAGTCCAATAAGTGTTTATGTGAATAAGCAGGCCGTGCTGCTAGCCGCTGCTGCCCGCATAGCCGAGGTTGCCGAACTAAAGCGGGACCTGGAGCAGGCGCAGGGAGAGCTCGACCTCATGAAGAGGCAGCTCGAAGAGAGCAAAGGTGAGTAATTCTCCGCTTTTATGTATGTAAAGATAGAGAAAATTGTTTAGTATGACGACAAAGCGTCGTGACTGTGTGAGAGGGTCCACCGCCGAAGTGGTGTCCCTGAAGAAAGCGCTATCCGAGGCCGACGACAAGGCGGCCTTGGAATGCAAAGAATGCGAGAAGCAAAGTGCTAGAGTGGGCGAGGTACAACAAGAGCTCTAGGACCTCGGCAAGAAGTTCGAGTCTGTGGAGCATGATCTAAGGATGAAAGAGGCTGAGCTTGCGAAGGCCCTTGTGAGTATGAAATACACCAAGGCCGAAGCCGAGAAGGCACATCAGGAGATCCAGGAGGCCAAAAAGATAGCGGCGGGTAAGAAATTCTTTGTGCAAAGCAAACATGTGGAGAAGGCGTTTCTTTTACTTACTCGAATTCAGAGCTCTCCAGGAGCATTCGTAGATCCGCCACGCAGCGTATCAGATGCCGCGGAGTTCTACCGTGCCCAAGAGGGGAGCTCTACGGAGAAGCTGTTCTGGTCCCGATGTCAGCGAACACCCAACGCCTTTGAGTGATCAACTGAAGCAGTTGGTCGAACTCCACAGGTCGGCCGAATTGGCTATGAAAGATGTCATAGTCCGGATGTGGCCCGATGAGCACCTGCCCACTAGCTACCTCGGCCTGATCAAGCGGGTGGTGAATGCCTGCCCGCGGCTTGAAGTAATCAAGCGATCTGTTTGCATCGACAGTGCCCGCCGGGCCTTTGCCCGCGCGAAGGTGCATTAGGGCAAGCTGGATGCGGAGAAGCTGGTGAAGGACGGTCCGCCCGAAGGCAAGGAGCATCACCATCCCGAGAAGTACTCTGATGGCGTTATGAAAGGCGCTCGTCTCGTGGCCGATGAGTGTTCCAAGGACCAGATCTTTGATTAAAATGTACCTCTGCCGCTGTTGTAATGTAAAGACGAAGTTATTTGTGCTATGTAGCACTGTTTGATTTAAAATATTACCTTCAGGCGGCTGTTTATAGAATCTTGAAAGTAGGCTGTCGTCGGCTTCCACCCCACGCAACTAGTGCCGGGTGTTCTGGAAAATCCGCATACTCTTTATCCAAATGTTTGGTCCCTTAAGGAGGTATCCGGCAGCGAACAAGGCAATCGGACTATTCGGCTTTATAACTTTCACTTAGCCATAGAAGTCTATAATTTTAAATTTCGGCGAAGCCCCTAGAATCCGGAAGGCCGAATTGGGGCGCTATATACGCCTAGATCGGCCGGAGCCGATTTGTCGCCTAAAGCGGAAAATCTTTAAGGATTTTAAGACCTCTCGAACAGCGACCAGCTCTCGCCACATCATGCCGTTCAGTTTTCGGCTTTCTCTACTGAGGTGCTCGTCCGGAAGAACCGGGACACAATCGCAGAGTTCTCCTGCGCTACCTTAGCCGATATAATGTAACGTAAGGTACCAAAACAAGGGAGCCGGGCTAACCCAATCTGTAGACCCAAGACAAGATTCGGAGCTGATGCATATAGTGATATAAGTTCAGGGTGCCGCACTGTTTAAAGTGTTCGGACTTTAGTTGCCGTAGAACGGGGCACCATAGGAAGCCCCTGGCAAACGGACCGTACCAAAGTGTACGGTTGCAATATCAAAGAGACATTTATAAGAAAAATGTTCAAATAACAATAATGAGCTGACGCTATCCATAATCTCCCATTGATGAAAATACGTTTAAGCGTATGTTTACAATGAATGCATTAAGCGGAGATAAATAGGACTATTTGACATGTCCTATCCGGAGGCAGGCCGTGTATGGATATATAAAACAGGTATAACGATCGTAAATAGATTCCACCTGGTTGTTTCCTTATGTGTGCGAAGCCTGTTGCCTCCTTGGTTTTCTCTCCTATGTAAGTCCGACAATCCGGCTCTTCTGAAGAGGCTGCTCTAAAGCACTGTCCTGAAAAAGAAGAAGGACAGATTATGAAGGTATGTGGCGGTTATCCCGCACTGTTGACTGAGTCGTTGTTGCTCCTCCGCCTATGCCCATGGTATCTTGAGTGCGTAATTGTGTACGCGTGGCACGAATGTTGCTTGGATGGCGCTTAAGCGGAGGCCAGACTGCTAGTTGTGTTCTTGGCGTGCCTGATGATCCTATTGCGGGGTGTTCCGGACTCTCTTGATAGTGCCCGGATTGGTTTGTCGGAGGAGGCCGCATTGTACTTCCGCCGCCAGGGCTGCAGTATGTTCTTCTGTTCGGAGAGAGCGGTCCGTATTTCCGTTCACTATTATGACCCCGCGTGGTCCTGGCATCTTGAGTTTGAGGTATGCGTAGTGTGGTACCGCATTGAATCTAGCAAATGTGGTTCGTCCGAGCAGTGCATGGTAACCACTGTGGAAAGGGACGATATCAAAGATTAACTCTTCAATTTAGAAGTTATCCGGAGAGCCGAAGACCACTTCCAATGTTATAGAGCCCGTGCAACGGGCCTCTACTCCAGGAATCACACCTTTAAAGGTGGTTTTGGTGGCCTTGATCCTTGAAGGGTCAATGCCCATTTTGCAGACTGTGTCCAGATAAAGCCGTGTCTTCAGCGCTGTCGCCGTTGTTCCGTCGCTTATGTCTGTTACGTCGTGGCTTGCCATTATTGTCACGGCCATCCGAAGTGCCAGAATGTGGCGCAGTGCTGCTGCGAGCCAACCAGCTGTCCTTGCCCGCGCAAAAGCGGGTCATTAGTGTTGTGAGAGCTGCCATGGACTTGGGTTTTTCCTGGCCGAGGTGTCGAGCGAGCCACTCGTCACGGATATTATGCTTAAAAGCCGCCAAGGCTTCGGCGTCCGGACAGTCGAATTTTTGGTTCTTTTTAGTTAGGAACTGAGTCCAGAATTTCCTGGCTGACTTTCCAAGTTGTGGAGTAATGTGGCTCAGGTCATCGGCGTCTGGTGGTCGCACATATTTTCCCTGGAAGTTGTCTAGGAATGTGTCTTCCAGGTTTTCCCAACTGCCAATGGAATTTGCTGGCAGGCTGTTTAGCCAGTGCCGGGCTGGCCCTTTGAGCTTAAGGGGAAGATACTTGATGGCATGTAGATCATCTCCGCGGGCCATGTGAATGTGGAGAAGGAAATATTCGATCCATACTGCAGGGTCTGTTGTGCCATCATATGATTCAATGTTTACGGGTTTGAGCCCTTCTGGGAATTCATGATCCATCACTTCATTAGTGAAGTTGAGGGGGTGCGTGGCGCCTCTGTGTCGGGCTATGTGGCTACGCAGGTCGAATTGCTCTGGGTGGCTATATTTGGCCCGGCCAGATTTGTTGAAGGTGTATCCGGCTTGACGGTCGTCCTCGCGTGCCGAGGCGCGCCCCCATGATCCGTAGATCGATCTTGGCTGTCCTGTTTTGTTGCCACGCAGGCGAGTATGTTGGCCCGGGGTGTTGGCTGGTATGCGGACTGATATGTCGTTTTATCCCGCCACGAGGCGGCCGCCAGCCGTATGGCGCCGAGTCCGTATTCCTCGGCCGCCAGACTTACATCCATCTATCGTGAGCAGGTCTTGATCAGCTTGGAGTTGCTGCCGCTTTCTTTTCGTGCTCCTCGCAATGGCTATAAGCCGGCGATTGAAGCGCTCCTGCTCTACGAGATCCTCAGGCACGCCGAACTCGTCGTCGCCGAGGCTAATCTCGTCTTCGGAGGGGGGGCATGTAGCTGTCTTCCTCCGGGTATTCGTCCGTCGCCTGTTCGTCTGGGCTGACCTGCTCATCTTCCTGTTCGGCCTGCTCGAAGGCGGGCTGATCGGGGTTGTATTCTTCTTCGGCACCATTCGGATTGTTTTTGTCTTCTGGGCCGGTATTGCTGTGGTAGGGCTTGGAGTGGCGCCGATGACACCCATTCTTTGCTTTTTTTCCCTGAGGCTTTATCCTCCGTTGCCTCATCGCCATTTGTTTCCTTCGGAGTGTCCACCATATATATATCATAGGAAGAGGTGGTTGTCCACCACCCAGTGAGCGATGGTTCATGTTCTTCTCCTGCATCGTCGTCCATACCGTCGATGTCTTCGGAGTCGAAGTCCAGTACCTCGGTTAAATCATCGACCGTGGCAATGAAGTGGGTGGTGGGTGGGCAACGAATTCCTTCATCGCCTGCCTCCCACTCAAGCTGAACATAGTTCGGCCCCGAGCCTCCTGACAAAGAGAGAGACTTTAATGAGTCCAGCATGTTGCCAAAGGGCGAGTGCTGGAAGATATCCGCTGCGGTGACCTCCATTACCGGAGCCGAACCTGGCTCGGCTGGCTCGGGAGTGCGCGGACTAGAACCCTCGTCCGAATACGAATCCAAGGGTCCGGAGTCGTAGGTCACCATAGAGGTAAGACCCGTGTTCGGCTCCATCACCGATGAGTGCGCGACTTGCGGGGCGGGGTCCATCCCTCCGTCCTTAGGCAGCGCAGCCTGCTCCGGATTTAGGTTCGGGGATACTACGGGGGTGATACCCCAAGCTTCGCCCGACGGCAGGTTTAAGCCATGCTCGTCGTGACTGTTCGGTGCTCCTGGCATAGGCCCAAATCCATCAAAGATCAAGTCTCCGCGGATGTCCGTCGTGTAGTTCAGGTTTCCGAACCTGATCTGGTGGCTGGGCGAGCTGCCGATCTGCTCCAGATGGCTGCGAGTTGGCTCAGAGCGAAGCCGCCGAACACGAAGATCTGTCCGGGGAAAAAGGTCTCACCCGGGATCGTGTTGTTGACAATGACTGGAGGAGCCATCGAGCCCTGTAGCGATGGCACAGAGGAACTCTCAATGTAAGCACCAATGTCGGTGTCAAAACCGGCGGATCTCGGTTAGGGGGTCTCGATCTGTGCGTCTAGGCTGATGGTAACAGGAAGCTAGGGACACAGATGTTTACCCAGGTTCAGGCCATCTCGATGGAGGTAAAACCCTACTTCCTGCTTGATTAATATTGAAGATATGGGTAGTACAAGAGTAGATCTACCACGAGATCGTAGAGGCTAAACCCTAGAAGCTAGCCTATGATGGTATGATTGTAATTGTGATCGACCTTCTAAGGACCAATCTCTCCGGTTTATATAGGCACCAGAGAGGGCTAGGGTTTACATGGAGTCGGTTACAAGGAAGGAAACATAATATCCAGATCGCCAAGCTTGCCTTCCACGCCAAGGAAAGTCCCATCCGGACACGGGTCGAAGTCTTGAGTCTTGGATCTTCACGCTTCAATAGTCTGGACGTTGTATACAGTCTGGATGTTCGGATACCCCCTAATCCAGGACTCCCTCACTTGCCACCACTACAAAAAAATACACTTCCGTGATGATACGTGTTTGTCATAGTAGGTCGCATTTTTTGTCATGCATGTACATCCATGACAATTTTATGACAGAATCAAGATAGTCATACCTGTGCTGTCGTAGAAGTGTTCCATGACATTACCAAAATTATCATCATGGAAGTGTCCACTTCCATGACTATAAATCGTGCGTCACAGAAGTGCTTTCATCAAGGGTGACCGACACGTGGCATCCACCGTAACGGAACGCAGTTAAGCTATTGGGTCCGGTTTTGGATCCGATAACCCGTTAACAGCCTCGACCAATTGGGATTTTCCACGTGTAAAGTCATCATTGGCTGGAGGAAACACGTGTCGGCTCACCGTTGGGACAGATGTCATCCACTCATTGGACCCAAAGCGCCTATGATACGTCGACACGTGGCACGGCCCAACAGAGGCCCATATAGGTTAAAAAGGCCGGCCCAGATAAAGGCCCATAGTACTTACTCAGGTACTAGTGGTGAGGGAGTCCTGGATTAGGGGGTATCCGGACAGCCGGACTGTGTACAACGTCCGGACTATTGAAGCGTGAAGATACAAGACTCAAGACTTCGACCCGTGTCCGGATGGGACTTTTCTTGGCGTGGAAGGCAAGCTTGGCGATCCGAATATTATATTTCCTTCCTTGTAACCGACTCCATGTAAACCCTAGCCCTCTCCGGTGCCTATATAAACCGAAGGGGTTGGTCCTTACAAGGGCGGTCACAATTACATTCATACCATCATAGGCTAGCTCTTAGGGTTTAGCCTCTACGATCTCGTGGTAGATCTACTCTTGTACCACCCATATCATCAATATTAGTCAAGCAGGAAGTAGGGTTTTACCTCCATCGAGAAGGCCCGAACCTGGGTAAACATCCGTGTCCCTTGCTTCCTATTATCATCAGCCTTGTCGCACAGATCGGGACCCCCTACCCGAGATCCGCCGATTTTGACACCGACATTGGTGCTTTCATTGAGAGTTCCTGCGTATGCGTCGCCGTCGAGCTCGATGGCTCCTTCAATCATCATCAACGACGCTCTCCGAGCGATACTTTTCTCCCGGACAGATCTTCGTGTTCGGCGGCTTTGCACTGCATGCCAACTCGCTTGGCCTTCTGGAGCAGATCGACAGCTATGCCCCTGGCCACCAGATCAGGTTCCGAAACCTGAACTACATGGCGTACATCCGCGGAGACTTGATCTTCGATGGATTTGGGCCTATGCCGGGAGCACCGAACAGTAACGACGAGCATGGCTTAAACCTGCCGTCGGGCGAAGCTCGGGGTATCACCCCCGTAGTATCCCCGGACATAAATCCGGAGCAGGCTGCGCTGCCTAAGGACGGAGGGATGGACCCCGCCCTGCAGGTCGCGCACTCATCGGCGATGGAGCCGAACACGGGTCTTACCTTTGTGGTGACCTGTAACTCCGGATCCCTGGATTCGTATCCGGACGAGGGTTCCAGTCCGCGCACTCCCGAGCCAGCCAAGCCAGGTTGGGCTCCGATAATGGAGTTCACTGCTGCGGATATCTTCCAGCACTCGCCCTTTGGCGACATGCTGGACTCATTAAAGTCTCTCTCTTTGTCAGGAGGCTCGGGGCCGAACTATGTCCGGCTCGAGTGGGAAGCAGGCGATGAAGGAATTCGTTGCCCACCCACCACCCACTTCATTGCCACGGTCGATGATTTAACCGAGGTACTGGACTTCAACTCCGAAGACATCGACGGTATGGACGACGATGCAGAAGAAGAACATGAGCCACCGCTCACTGGGCGGTGGACAACAACCTCTTCCTATGATATATATATGGTGGATACTCCGAAGGAAACAAATGGCGACGAGGCAACGGAGGATAAAACCTCAGGGAAAAAAGCAAAGAATGGGCGTCGTCGGTGCCACTCCAAGCCCCGCCACAGCAATACCGGCCCAGGAGACGAAAATAATCCAAATGGTGCCGAAGAAGAATACAACCCTGATCAGCCCGCCGAAAGCAGGCGAGCAGAGGATGAGCAGGTCAGCCGGAAGAACACAAGCGATCGATTTAATACCCGGAGGAGGACAACTACATGCCCCCTCCGAAGACGAGATTAGCCTCGGCGACGACGAGTTCGGCGTGCCTGAGGATCCTGTAGAGCAGGAGCGCTTGAAGCGTCGGCTTATAGCCACTGCGAGGAGCTTGAAAATGAAGCAGCAGCAACTCCAAGCTGATCAAGACCTGCTCACAGAAAGATGGACTGAAGTCCTGGTAGCCGAGGAATACGGACTCGAGCACCATATGGCTGACCGGCCTCCTCGTGGCCGGGATAAAATGGCGTACCAGTCTGCATACCAGCCAACACCCCCACGCCAACATACTACGGTCCGGGGCAACAAAACATGACAGCCAAGATCGATCTACGGATCGCGGGGATGCGCCTCACGCCGCACGACCCACCGCCACGCTCGATACACCTTCAACAAGTCCGCCGGGCCAATATAGCCAACCGAGCAATTCGACCCGTAGCCACATAGCCCGACACAGGCGCCGGGCACCCCTCCGCTTCACCGGGACGAAGTAATGGATCATGAATTCCCAGAAGGGTTCAAACCCAGAACATCGAATCATACGATGGCACAACAGACCCCGCAGTATGGATTGAAGATTTTCTTCTCCACATTCACATGGCCCGCGGAGATGATCTACATGCCATCAAGTATCTTCCCCTTAAGCTTAAAGGACCAGCCCGACACTGGCTAAATAGCCTGCCAGCAAATTCCATTGGCAGTTGGGAAAACTCGAAGACGATTCCTCGACAACTTCCAGGCACATATATGTGCTACCACTTGACACCGATGACTTGAGCCACATTACTCAATAGCCCGGAGAGTCAGCCAGAAATTTGGACTCGGTTCCTAACTAAAAGAACCAAATAGTTGACTGTCCGGACGCCAAGCCCTGGCGGCTTTCAAGCATAATATCCGTGGACGAGTGGCTCGCCGACACCTCGGCCAGAAAAACCCAAGTCCATGGCAGCTCTCACAACACTAGTGACCCGCTTTTATGCGCTGGCGAGGACAGTTGGTTGTCTCGCAGCGCTTATGCCACCACCGCAATTCGGATGGCCGCGACAATAACGGCAAGCCACGGCGTAATGCATATAAGCGACGGAACAACGACGACAAAGATCAAGACACGATCAACGCCGGATTCAAAGGCATCCAAGCCCGGTCAGCGGAAGAAGCCGTTCAAAAGAAATAATCAGGACCGTCGATCTGGACCGTGATATCGAGCGCTTCGTGCAAATTCATGGCACCCGGACAAGCCAGCCAACCACACCAACAGAGATTGCTGGGTATTCAAACAGGCCGGCAAAATAAACGCCGAAGACAAGGACAAGGGGCTGCACAACAACGATGACAAGGAGCCCCGACGTCCGAACACGGGGGGACAGAAGAAATTTCCCCCTCAGGTGAAAACGGTCAACATGAGCTACGCCACGCATATTCCCAAGAGGGAACGGAAGCGGGCACTAAGGGACGTCTATGCGATGGAGCCAGTCGCCCCCAAATTCAACCCATGGTCAGCTTGTCCGATCACCTTTGATCGTAAGGATCATCCCACTAGCATCCGTCATGGCGGCTCAGCCGCATTGGTCTTAGACCCAATCATCGACGGATTCCACCTCACGCGAGTCCTTATGGACGGCGGCAGCAGCCTGAACCTGCTTTATCAGGACACAGTGCGCAAAATGGGCATTGACCCTTCAAGGATTAAGCCCACTAAAACCACCTTCAAGGGTGTAATTCCTGGAGTAGAGGCCCGCTGTACGGGCTCTATAACACTGGAAGTGGTCTTCAGATCCCCAGACAACTTCCGGAGCAAAGAGTTAATCTTCGACATCGTCCCTTTCCGCAGTGGTTACCACGCGCTGCTCGGACGAACCGCATTCGCTAGATTCAATGCGGTACCACATTATGCATACCTCAAGCTGAAGATGCCAAGACCGCGCGGGGTCATCACTGTCAATGGAAATATGGACCGCTCCCTTCAAACATAAGAGCATACGGCAGCCCTCGCGGTAGAAGTACAATGCGGCCTACTCCAACAAACCAATCCGGCAACAACTTCGAGCACCGTCAACCGAGTCCGGAGCACCCCGCAACAGGATCATCAGAAACGCCAAGAGCATGATTAGCAGTCCGGCCTCCGCTCAAGCCCCTCCAAAGCAGCATTCGTGCCACGCGTACACAATTACGCACTCAAGATACCCTGGGCATAGGCGGAGGCGCATCAACGACTCAGTCAATAGTGCGGGTAACCGCCAAATACCTTCATACTCTTTCCCTCTTACCTTTCAAGACACCGCGTTAGTGCAGCATCCTCAGAAGAGCCGACTTGCCGGACTTATAGGGGAGAGACATCCAAGGAGGCAACAGACATTGTGCACAGAAGGAAATACCCAGGTGGAATCTATTTACGATCATTATACCTGCTTTATCTATCTGAACACAGCCTGCCCCTGGATAGGACATGTTAAATAGTCCTATTTTATCTCTGCTTAATGCATCCATTGTAAACGTACGCTTAAACGTATTTCTCGTCAATGGGAGATTATCTACAGCGTAAGCTTATTATTCTTATTTGATCATTTTTTTCTTTTATAAATGTTCATTCGATATTGCATCCGTACACCTTGGTGCGGTCAGTTTGCCAGGGGCTTCTCATGGCGCCCTATAATATGGCAAATAAAGTCCGAGCACTTTCAATAAAGGCGGCACCCGAACTTATAGCACTATATGCATCAGCTCCGAATCATGTCTTGGGTCTCTGATTGGAATGGCCTGGCTCCCTTGTTTTGGTGCCTTACGTTCCGTTATATCGGCTAAGGTAGCGCAGGGAGAACTATTGCGATTGTGTCCCGGTTCTTTCGGACGAGCACCTCAGTAGAGAAAGCCAAAAACTGACCGGCATGATGTGGCGAGAGCTGGTCGCTGTTCGAGAGGTTTTAAAATCCTTAAAGATTTTCCACTTTAGGCGATAAATCGGCTTCGTCCGATCTAGGCGTGTATAGCGCCCGATTCGCCTTCCGATTCTAGGGCTTCACGAAATTTAAAATTGTAGACTTCTATGGCTAAGTGAAAGTTATAAAGCCGTATAGTCCGATTGCCTTGTTCGCTGTGCCGAACACCTCCTTAAGGGACCAAACATTTGGATAAAGAGTGTCCGGGTTTTCCATGAACACCCCAAAGATTTGTTACGAGGGGAGGAAGCCGACGACTAGCCTACTTTCAGAATTTTATAAACAGCCGCACAGAAGGTAATATTTTAAATAACAAAAGCGCTACATAGCGCAAGTAACTTCGTATTTAATTACAAACATGACAGAAGTGAATTCATTCCAGAATGGCGTCCTTGGTACACTCATCAGCGTCGAGACGAGCACCCTTCATCACGCCATCGTAGTACATTTCGGGATGGCGATGCGCCTTGCCCTCCGGCGGCCCGTCCTTTACCAGCTTCTCCGCATCCAGCTTACCCCAATGCACCTTGATGCGGGCAAAGGCTCGGCGGGCACCTTCGATGCAAACGGATCGCTTGATCACTTCAAGCCGCGGGCAGGCATCCACCATCCGCTTGACTAGGCCAAAGTAGCTACTGGGCAGGAGTTCACTAGGCCACATCCTGACTATGAAGTCCTTCATAGCCAGTTCGGCCGCCCTGTGGAGTTCGATCAACTGCTTCAGTTGGTCGCCTAGAGACATCAGATGATCGGCCCCAGCATACTGGGACTAGAACAACTTCTCCATTAAGCTCCCCTCCTGGTCACGGTAGAACTCCGCAGCGTCTGAGACACTGCGTGGCAGATCTGAAAATGCCCCTGGAGAGCTCCGAATTCGAGTAAGTAAAAGAAATGTGTCACGCCCTCGATGCGGCTATATCTCCCACGTGTCGAGGCACGACTTAGAGGCATAACCGCATTGAAAGCAATGTCGCAAGTGAGGTAATCTTCACACAACCCATGTAATAAATAAGGGAAAGAGGTACATAGTTGGCTTACGATGCCACTTCACACAAAGACATAAATAAACATCCATCATTCGTAGTACACTCAAGGTCCGACTACGGAACCAAAATAAAAGAAGATACCCCAAATGCTACACAGATCCCGATCGTCCCAACTGAGCACCACTAATGATCATCTGGAAAAAGACACATAGTAACGACCACGTTCCTCGTCGAACTCCCACTTGAGCTCGGTTGAGTCACCTGACCGGCATCGCCGGCACCGCAACTGTTTTGGAAGTATCTGTGAGTCACGGGGACTCAACAATCTCACACCAGCGAGATCAAGACTATTTAAGCTTATAGGAAGGACAGAGTCGTAAGGTGGAGCTGCAGCAGCGACTAGCATATATGGTGGCTACTTCGCAAAAGAGAGCGAGAAGAGAAGCAAAGCACGGACGTGAAGCTAGTAGCGATCAAGAAGTGATCCTGGACTACTTACGCCGACATAACTCCAACACCGTGTTCACTTCCCGGACTCACGAGAAGAGACCATCACGGTTACACACGCGTTGATGTGTATTTTACTTGAGGTCAACCTCGGGTTTTCTACAACCGGACATTAACAAATTCCCATCTGCCTCATAACCGGGCACGGCTTTGAAAGATATTACCCTGCAGGGTGTCCCAACTTAGCCCATTACAAGCTCTCACGGTCAACGAAGGATATTCCTTCTATCGGGAAGACCCGATCAATCTCGAATACGGACTACAAGACATTTCGACAAAGCAATAAAACAAGACCAGCAAAAGCCGCCCGATTGTGCCGACAAATCCCGATAGGAGCTGCACATATCTCGTTCTCGTGGCACATCCGGATGAGACTAGCTACGAGTAAAACCAAGCCTCGAAGTTTCCCGTGGTGGCCCCAAGCAGTAGCTCGATTCGGGCCAAGACTCGAAGGAGCACCGTCCGGGGGTTAAAATAAAGATGACCCTCGGGCTCATGAAACCCGGGGAAAAAGGCTTAGGTGGCAAATCGTAAGACCAAAGTTGGGCCTTGCTTTGGGACGAAGTCTTATTCAAAGCGAACTGTCAAGGGGTCCCATAAATCACCCAACCGTAAGGAACGCATAAAATCAAGGAACATAACACCGGTATGACGGAAACTAGGGTGGCAAGAGTGGAACAAAACACCGGGCATAAGGCCGAGCCTTCCACCCTTTACCAAGTATATAGATGTATTAATTATAGCATATATATATTGTGATATCCCCAACAAGTAAACATGTTCCAACAAGGAACAACATCTCCATGTTCCAACAAGGAACAAACTTCATCTTCACCGCAACTAGCAACGCTTATAAGAGGGCTGAGCAAAGCGGTAACATAGCCAATCAACGGTTTGCTAGGAAAGGATGGTTAGGGCTGACATGGCAATATGGGTGGCATGATATAGCAAGTGGTAGGCATCGTAGCATAGGCATAGCAAAAGAGCGAGCATCTAGCATAGCAAAGATAGAAGTGATTTCGAGGGTATGGTCATCTTGTCTGCAATGTTCTCAGAGTTGTCGAAAGCTTGATCCTCGTAAGCGTTCTCAACAGGTTCCTCGTACACGCATTTCGTCTCCGGCTCTACCCAAAGCAACAACACAAACAAAGGAACCACAATAAATCACGGTGCAATGCACAATCAACATGATGCAAAACATGACATGATATGCATGATGGGATATGCAATGCTTATGTGCGCTCGGAAGGAAAATGATGAACCAGGCATCAACTTGGCAAACCAAGCATGCCACTGGAAAGATGAGATGATTTCGGTTGAAATCGATATAAAGATCACCGAATCGGATGCACGGTTTAGAAATGGCAAGCAAAACAAGAATGGCACAAATCTGCCATTAACAGCATGATGCCACTTAGCAAGCAACAAATAATTAAGCTTACTGCACCCAAACGTATCAACAAAGTACATGGCAGTGATCTACACAAGATGCTTGACAAAAGATGAGCACTGAGCTTCGGCTAATTCACATCATAACAGGTTCAAACAAGCATGGCAAAAGTGCACAAAATATCAGGCTGGACATGGCAAAAACAGCATCAGGTTGCAATGTTCAGAGCAGCAAAACTACATGCTACAGGAACTTAAAATAGCAAAACAAGGCATGGCATGAATCTACTCAAAGCATAGAACAAAAGTCCCTTACTGACCATAAGCCAAAAGGATCCTAAAATATAGTAACACCCATGTCAATATTGAAAGTTTAGTTAACAGATTCAGCAACATGGCATGTCAAAACTGATAACAAGTAGGCATGTTTACAAGCTCAATGCACTCACTACAGAGCCTTAAATGATAAACTAAGCATACATTCATCAAGAAGACATGTCATAGAAGACATACATGGCAAGAACAATAACATAGCATACATGTATCAACCACAACAACCTTGGCAAAATTGAATAACATGTAAACAATCTGCCAGGAAACATTTTATAGCAAAAGTAGAGCTCGATTGACTCAATCTATGCTACTCCAAAATTGCAAACAAGGACATGGATGGATAGAGCAAGACCTGTTTAACAAAACATCCTTACTGAAGTATCTCAAAATATGCATAGATCTCTCGGTATCATCAAGTTAACATGGCATCAAAATATCAGCTAAACAGGGCTGAAAACAGCAACATCAGGACACCTACTTTGCATGCTTGTTCTAGTCACCACATAGATCACAAAAATACATGGCATACACCCCTGGAAAGATGGCATGGCATATTACAAAACACATGTAGGACTCCAATTCATAGGGTGCACACATCAATCATGGCAAAAATAACAAAAGTGCAAGTTCTGTTAACAAACAGAAACTAACATCACATAGCACACTTCCAACAGCATTTCGGGCATCAAGATGAGCTCAAATGAAAATGATGCAATGGAATGAAATGACCTACTCTTCGAGACGAACATTTTGACCTATTATACGCGAAAAATGGATCTACGGATGCGAAGATATAACAAGTTGAAAATGCACAATATAACATTAGATGCAAAATACTTAGAGAAATAAGAGGAGGGAGAAGAGGTCAACGGCGCGCTGGACCGAGGCCGGATCGGATCGGGCCGGGCTGCGGCGGAGGGAGGAGCTCGCTGGGTCGGCCGGGCGAGGGGCGGCGGTCGGCGGGTTGCCGGGCGGCGAAGGGGTCGGCCGTGACGGGCCACGAGGGCGGGCCAAGGCGCGAGGAAGGCGGCGACGGAGGTCGGGCCCGAGCGGCGGGTGGTGGGCGCGGCGCGGCGGCGTAGGCGGCGCTGGCGGCGGCGCGGAGGCGAGGGCGGCGGCGGAGGCGCCGAAGCGGCGCGGACGGGTCATGGGGCCGGGAGGGCCGCCAGGCTCATGGGTTCATGGCGGGCAAGGCGGGCGGCGGCGCGCTGAGCGTCTGGCGGCGGACACGTCCGCGCAAGGTGGACGCTTTTAGGGTTTCGGGAAGAGGATGATCCGGATTTCGGGAGGTGTTTAAATAGGCATAGAGGAGCTAGGAGAGTCCAAATGAGGTGTAGTTTTTCGCCCACACGATCGCGATCGAGCAGCCGGAGAGCATGGGTGTGACTTAGATGGGTTATAGGGCTGTTTTGAAGGGGTGTTGGGCTGCAACTTAAAAGAGGCCTTGCGAGAGTGCGGTTAACCGTTGGAGTACCAAACGAGCTCCAAATGACCCGAAACTTGACCGGTGGTCTCCGGGTGGTATACCAAGGCCACTAGACAAACCTCGGTCCATTTCGAGAAGGTTTAATACCCGCACACCGGAAAAACGTAAAAGGGACCGCCGGGGAGATAGGAGTGTCGGATTGCAAAAGCGGACAACGGGAAAAATGCTCGGAATCATGAGACGAACACGTATGCAAATGTGATGCACATGATGACATGATATAAAATGCATGACATGGACAAAATGCAAAAAGAAGAAAACCCAACCACGGAGGGAATATCATATCACAATGCCGAAAATGGCAAGAGTTGGAGTTACAAATATGGAAAGTTACATCCGGGGTGTTACAACACTCCACCACTACAAGAGGATCTCGTCCCGAGATCTAGGATGGCACCGGAGGGAAAAGGAAGAGGAAGATAAGCGGTAAAACTAAGTTGCTTCTTCGACAAAAGAATGAGACCAAAGAACCTTGAGAGGTTGAAAAGTTATGAATGACGAGCACAATGAACAAGAAGGAATTGGAACCACTCTGGTTGAAACGAGATAAACAAGAAACAAGGAAGAACAAATTCGGATAGAAATCCGGTTGAAAAGAGATGCGAGACTTGATAAGATGCAAAAAAAAAACTTAGCAGAGGTGACACAACACTCCGGTTAGATGGATAAGCACGAAAATAACACGATCCTCACAATACGAGAAGATGAGTGAAGAGAGCAACATCACAATGCCTTCGAAAGAAAGAATAGAAGATAGATCATTGGAATAACAAAATGGAGAAGAGACTGCCAACTTTTGCCACAAATGAACTTGGAAAGCACCCTTCCAAGAAGGTTCGAACGGAGTCGTTGGAAAACCAACAACGAAAAGAATAAGCTAGTTGTGGGCTTATGGAAAACATCTCAAACTTAGAGGTGAATACATGCCACTATGGAAAACAGTTGATTGCTTGAGAGCAATGCGCAGATGAAAACTCTTTCACCGAGAAGAGAAGGAGAAACTTGGATCATTAATAAGCACCATAATTAGCAACATTCCTTAGGGAAGGCTTTAGGTGAAATATGACACAAGATAACTCCAACGAAGAGATTGATGGATTTAAAAATACCTCGTTCTTGACAACATGTGGATCATGAAGCATGAAGGAAATTGTCAAGAATGACATAACACCACCTCAAAAGATAAGGTCGAAAGAATTGCACTTGAATGCAAAATGAAGAATACTTGAACTCCTCAAAACAAAACATGTGTTGGAACACCATGTTTATTTTGAAGTATGGCTTGACGGATCTTAACTCCGAGAGAAATCTTGAAGAACAATTGAAGAATGAAAAGAATCCTTGATGAACCACCATGTAGAGCCTCCATGAAGAACTCCGGTAAGAAAAGGATGATAAAAGAAAGAGAAGTTGAAAACACAAGGTGAAGCCTTGCGGATAAGAAGAAGCTTTGAAATGATATGACCGAGAAAACTTTGAACTCCGGAAAGAAAAGATGAAGCATCTCGGACCGAGAATGTGATATGATGAACAAACTCCGGAAAGAAGAGATGAACAACTTAGAACTGAGAAATTGATACCATTACGAACTCCGGAAGAATGAATCAATCACTTGGACAAACAAGAACAAGAATTATGTTATGCGTATCCTTCACCAATTAGATTGATGACAAGCAACGGATTTGGCATACTACTTATTCCCGTAGAAAGGATTAAGATAGATATGGCGGAAACTTGGGAAGGTCTTCAACAATTCACCGGTAGGATTCGGAAAGAACGAATGAATTGATACGATAATAAAGGAAATGAAATCTTGAACGAACCACCGTAAGAATTGAGAATGAAAGTAGCAAAGGCACAATTCACGGGAAGAATTGGAAAACGAATGAAGATATTTGAGGGGATTTAGATACAAGTGAACGAATAGATGACGAGCTGATTGGAGAATACTTGAATGATGCACGGTAAGATTTGGAGAGTGAGATGTTGAGAATGAATAAATCTAAGATGATGGCTCTAGATAATCAAACTGAAAAAGATTTCTGAATTGCTCCGGATGGGTAAAAAGAATTCTCACAATCGAAAACAACTATGAGAGGCGGCATCAAACTAGAACCATGAATCCTCAAGAGAATGGAGCAAGATTAAAGAGAAACTCTTCTTCGGTCTTCAAAATCCGATAATGACGACGAGAAACACCACCATGAATTGTTGAGGCACTCCGGGATGAAAAATTAGAAAGGTTGAACCAACGATGAAGATAATTTGAAAGATCTTGGAGAAAAGCATTTGGTGATGATAAATCATTCTTAAGTCAAACTTTGCAAAGAATTTGAGAATAACTCCAGAAAATTAGAAGAGTCGTAAGATCCTCGAAAAGACACGTGGGTTAGGCCCACTCAAAAGAAACACCGTTGAACGATTGCTTGAAATAAAGATTGCACGGTTTAATTAAATGACTTGAATGAGATAATAATCCCCAAATAGCTTGAACGGATCTTGAATGAAAAGACGAGCCTTCGGAGATATCTTCAAAGACTCCGAGAACAAATCAATAGCGAGAAGTGAGTGATTGATAGGTGCACCGTATGAGAAAGCATTTGAAACGGGAAAATGATATGATCGACAAAGCTTGAATTGAATCCACCGGAGAAGAAAATTAGAATGGAACAACGATAAGGTTGAAGCTTCCTTAGCGTCTTCATGAGAAATCACCGGATAAAACATTAAAGGAAAAGAATGAAGAAACTTCACAACAGTAAAATGGATGCTTGATTAAGAAATCTGAGTCCTTGAAGAAAAAGGGGTGGGAGGGTGGGAAAACAAAAACAACTTGGGATGGATGAAATGAACACCGTTGAGAAAAAGCTTAGAATTGATCTTGCGAATGTTGGAATGATCGGATCCACTTGAAGAGAAGCACGCCGGTTGGGAAAAGAATTAACATGACGACCTCGATGATCAAGAAGGATTAGTATTCACATAGAAATATGAGAACACATTTAGAATAAGGTATGGAATCAACACTTGACATTGAAGCAACTCGAATACCACAACTTAAAACAAAACAAAGGAGTGGCTTGCATAATAAGCCGTAAACAAACATATGATAGATCCCATATCGTATCATGTGTGTGTTGGAAAGATATCCTACGAGATACTTGAATTCCCACCTATAAACTCCCGAAACTTTCTGGTTATGCAATCTGGTGTTGGGGATACAGGGGACACAAAATATATCACCCAAACTAACAATACCTAGATCGAGCTGTATCCATCCGTCAACACATAACCAAGAAATCCTCGGAAATCATGTACCTCGACCTTCGAAAAACATCCGTTATACAAGTCATGGCAATACTCCACTTTTCGCCTCGATCTTTGGGCTATCAGGTTATCTCACCAACAACTGCACAAAAGAGATTTCGATGTCGGCAAAACTCGTGTATTCCAGAATCGCAACGATAAAATTGTGACGACAACACCTCGGAGCTCAACTCCCCGACACCGCCACAACCCCTAAATGTCGAGGCACCAAGAACAATGTTCTCGTCACAAAACCATCGGAACGATTCCAAGATACCCACGTGATCCTAAAAATTTTTTAGTGAAATTTGAGAAGAGAAGAGTCAAAACTCTCGTCGGGGATACCTCACAGAGCGATGAAGGGACTGAGGAGTAAAAAGAATCCTACTCTCCGATATATATAATCCTAAGACTCAAAACATTTTCCATTCTAGACTCAACAACGCCAGCAAACAATCAAGTAGGGGGCTCCTAAGTCGGGGAAGGCTCTAATTACCAACTTGTCACGCCCTCGATGCGGCTATATCTCCCACGTGTCGAGGCACGACTTAGAGGCATAACCGCATTGAAAGCAATGTCGCAAGTGAGGTAATCTTCACACAACCCATGTAATAAATAAGGGAAAGAGGTACATAGTTGGCTTACAAATGCCACTTCACACAAAGACATAAATAAACATCCATCATTCAGAGTACACTCAAGGTCCGACTACGGAACCAAAATAAAAGAAGATACCCCAAATGCTACATGCATCCCCGATCGTCCCAACTGGGCACCACTACTGATCATCTGGAAAAGACACATAGTAACGACCACGTTCCTCGTCGAACTCCCACTTGAGCTCGGTTGAGTCACCTGCACCGCATCGCCGGCACTGCAACTGTTTTGGAAGTATCCTGTGAGTCACGGGGACTCAGCAATCTCACACCCGAGATCAAGACTATTTAAGCTTATAGGAAGGACAGAGTCGTAAGGTGGAGCTGCAGCAAGCGACTAGCATATATGGTGGCTACTTCATAAAGAGAGCGAGAAGAGAAGCAAAGCACGGACGTGAAGCTAGTAGCGATCAAGAAGTGATCCTGGACTACTTACGTCCGACATAACTCCAACACCGTGTTCACTTCCCGGACTCACGAGAAGAGACCATCACGGTTACACACGCGTTGATGTGTATTTTACTTGAGGTCAACTTCGGGTTTTCTACAACCGACATTAACAAATTCCCATCTGCCTCATAACCGCGGGCACGGCTTTCGAAAGATATTACCTGCAGGGTGTCCCAACTTAGCCCATTACAAGCTCTCACGGTCAACGAAGGATATTCCTTCTACCGAAGACCCGATCAATCTCGGAATACCGGACTACAAGACATTTCGACAAAGAATAAAACAAGACCAAAGAAAGCCGCCTGGACAGCCGACAAATCCCGATAGGAGCTGCACATATCTCGTTCTCGTGGCACATCCGGATGAGACTAGCTACGAGTAAAACCAAGCCTCGAAGTTTCCCGTGGTGGCCCCATGATCAGTTCGATTCGGGCCAGACTCGAAGGAGCACCGTCCGGGGTTAAAATAAAGATGACCCTCGGGCTCGCGAAAACCCGGGGAAAAAGGCTTAGGTGGCAATCGGTAAGACCAAAGTTGGGCCTTCTTTGGGCCGAGTCTTATTCAAAGCGAACTGTCAAGGGGGTCCCATAAATCACCCAACCGTGTAAGGAACGCAAAATCAAGGAACATAACACCGGTATGACGGAAACTAGGGTGGCAAGAGTGGAACAAAACACCGGGCATAAGGCCGAGCCTTCCACCCTTTACCAAGTATATAGATGTATTAATTATAGCATATATATATTGTGATATCCCCAACAAGTAAACATGTTCCAACAAGGAACAACATCTCCATGTTCCAACAAGGAACAAACTTCATCTTCACTGCAACTAGCAACGCTTATAAGAGGGGCCGAAAGAAGCGGTAACATAGCCAATCAACGGTTTGCTATGAAAGGATGGTTAGGGGCTGACATGGCAATATGGGTGGCATGATATAGCAAGTGGTAGGCATCGTAGCATAGGCATAGCAAAAGAGCGAGCATCTAGCATAGCAAAGATAGAAGTGATTTCGAGGGTATGGTCATCTTGCACGCAATGTTCTCAGAGTTGTCGAAAGCTTGATCCTCGTAAGCGTTCTCAACAGGTTCCTCGTTCACGTACTCGTCTCCGGCTCTACCCAAAGCAACAACACAAACAAAGGAACCACAATAAATCACGGTGCAATGCACAATCAACATGATGCAAAACATGACATGATATGCATGATGGGATATGCAATGCTTATGTGCGCTCGGAAGGAAAATGATGAACCAGGCATCAACTTGGCAAACCAAGCATGCCACTGGAAAGATGAGATGATTTCGTTGAAATCGATATAAAGATCACCGAATCGGATGCACGGTTTAGAAATGGCAAGCAAAACAAGAATGGCACAAATCTGCCATTAACAGCATGATGCCACTTAGCAAGCAACAAATAATTAAGCTACTGCACCCAAACGTATCAACAAAGTACATGGCAGTGATCTACACAAGATGCTTGACAAAAGATGAGCACTGAGCTTCGCTAATTCACATCATAACAGGTTCAAACAAGCATGGCAAAAGTGCACAAAATATCAGGCTGGACATGGCAAAAACAGCATCAGGTTGCAATGTTCAGAGCAGCAAAACTACATGCTACAGGAACTTAAAATAGCAAAAAAAGGCATGGCATGAATCTACTCAAAGCATAGAACAAAAGTCCCTTACTGACCATAAGCCAAAAAGGATCCGAAAATATAGTAACACCCATGTCAATATTGAAAGTTTTAGTTAACAGATTCAGCAACATGGCATGTCAAAAACTGATAACAAGTAGGCATGTTTACAAGCTCAATGCACTCACTACAGAGCTTTAAATGATAAACTAAGCATACATTCATCAAGAAGACATGTCATAGAAGACATACATGGCAAGAACAATAACATAGCATACATGTATCAACCACAACAACCTTGGCAAAATTGAATAACATGTAAACAATCTGCCAGGAAACATTTTATAGCAAAAGTAGAGCTCGATTGACTCAAGCTATGCTACTCCAAAATTGCAAACAAGGACATGGATGGATAGAGCAAGACCTGTTTAACAAAACATCCTTACTGAAGTATCTCAAAATATGAATAGATCTCTCGGTATCATCAAGTTAACATGGCATCAAAATATCAGCTAAACAGGGCTGAAAACAGCAACATCAGGACACCTACTTTGCATGCTTGTTCTAGTCACCACATAGATCACAAAAATACATGGCATACACCCCTGGAAAGATGGCATGGCATATTACAAAACACATGTAGGACTCCAATTCATAGGGTGCACACATCAATCATGGCAAAAATAACAAAAGTGCAAGTTCTGTTAACAAACAGAAACTAACATCACATAGCACACTTCCAACAGCATTTCGGGCATCAAGATGAGCTCAAATGAAAATGATGCAATGGAATGAAATGACCTACTCTTCGAGACGAACATTTTGACCTATTATACGCGAAAAATGGATCTACGGATGCGAAGATATAACAAGTTGAAAATGCACAATATAACATTAGATGCAAAATACTTAGAGAAATAAGAGGAGGGAGAAGAGGTCAACGGACCGAGGCCGGATCGGATCGGGCCGGGCTGCGGCGGAGGGAGGAGCTCGCCGGCGGGGTCGGCCGGGCGAGGGGCGGCGGTCGGCGGGTTGCCGGGCGGCGAAGCGGGTCGGGGCGACGGGCCGGGCCAAGGAGAAGGCGGCGACGGAGGTCGCCCGAGCGACGGGCCGGTGGCGGCGCACAACGGCGGCGGGCGGCGGCGCCGGGCGACGCCGAGGCGGAGGGCGGCGGCGGAGGCGCGCTGAAGCGGGCGGCGGCGCGGACGGGCCTGGGGTCGGGGAGGGCTGCCAGGCTCATGGGTTCATGGCGGCGGCGGGCGGAGCGTCTGGCTGGCGACACGCCCGCGCAAGGTGACGTTTTAGGGTTTCGGGGAAGAGGATGATCCGGATTTTGGGGGAGGTGTTTAAATAGGCATAGAGGGAGCTAGGAGAGTCCAAATGAGGTGTAGTTTTCGCCCACACGATCGCGATCGAACGACGGAGAGCATGGGTGTGACTTAGATGGGTTATAGGGCTGTTTTGAAGGGGTGTTGGGCTGCAACTTAAAAGAGGCCTTGCGAGAGTGCGGTTAACTGCTGGAGTACCAAACGAGCTCCAAATGACCCGAAACTTGACCGGTGGTCTCCGGGTGGTATACCAAGGCCACTAGACAAACCTCGGTCCATTTCGAGAAGGTTTAATACCCGCACACGGAAAAACGTAAAAGGGACCGCCGGGGGAGATAGGAGTGTCGGATTGCAAAACGGACAACGGGAAAAATGCTCGGAATCATGAGACGAACACGTATGCAAATGTGATGCACATGATGACATGATATAAAATGCATGACATGGACAAAATGCAAAAAGAAGAAAACCCAACCACGGAGGGAATATCATATCACAATGCCGAAAATGGCAAGAGTTGGAGTTACAAATATGGAAAGTTACATCCGGGGTGTTACAAAATGCCTCCTCCACATGCTTGCTTTGCATAAAGAATTTCTTACCCGCTGTTATCTTTTTGGCCTCCTGGATCTCCTGCTGTGCTTTCTCGGCTTCGGCCTTGGCATCTTTCAAATTTACAAGGGCCTTCGCAAGCTCGACCTCCTTCATCTTCAGATCATGCTCCACGGACTCGCACTTCTTGCCGAGGTCCTGGAGCTCTTGTTGTACCTCGCGTACCCTAGAACTTTGCTTTTCGCGCTCCTTGCATTCCAAGTCCGCTTTGTTTTCAGCCTCGGGCAGCGCTTTCCTCAGGGACGCCACTTCGGCGGTGGCCCCTGTTACACAGTCACGACACTTTAGGCGTTAGACTGACTAATTTTGCCTATCTTCAAATACATACGAATGGGGTATCGTTTACCTTTATTCTCCTCGAGCTACCTCTTCGTGAGGCCGAGCTCTCCCTGCGCCTGCTCCAGATCCCGCTTCAGTTCGGCGACTTCGGCAGTGCGGGCAGCAGCAGCAAGCAGCACAGCCTGTTTATGCACACGAATGTTTATTATTATACCCTTGCGGATTATAATTGATCCTCCATTTGGTTTTTCTTTCCGAACACCAAACAGAGTATCAGGGCTACTACCTATTGGGTGGTAATTTTACACATATTTATTACTTACCTCAAAACCTGTCAAGAGGTTGGTGCAAGCTTCGGTTAGTCCGCTCTTGGCGGACAAAACCTTCCGAATCACCGAACTCATAAGAGTACGGTGCTCCTCGTCTATGGAAGCGCCGCGAAGCGCTTCCAGCAGACCATCCGGCGCCTCGGGTGCACCGGAATCCCTCGATGCAGACGGCTCGCTCTCTCTGACGAGGGGCTGCCCGCCTGAGTTCGGAACCATTGAAGGTTCCGGGGCGAGTTCGGTGAGCCCGCCTATTGTGGCTCTCACCGACACGATCCGCGGGGACCTTGAACCCCGCGTGTCCGACGTCTGGGACCCTGCCTTGGGGCGTCTCTAGAGTCATCTCCCCCCGCTCGGGGATCCTTTGGGACAACACTTTCGTGTCGTCCGCGGGTTGAGGAGTAGTGGTTGTCGGAAGCGAATTGATCTCCGAATCACTCAGGGATCCGGAGGAAGACACTTCGGAGTGAGCCCTGGCCGGACTGCATATATGTTCGGCACTATAAGTATAAAAACTACAAAGTGAAACCATGATAGAATGCGGACACTTACGATCGCACCGGGGGCTTCCCCCGGGGCAGCCACCCTCCTCGTATGGCGGCCGTATGGCGGAATAGTCCGAAGGGTTACCTTCCCTTCTTGGGCCCAGCCTCCCCCTCGGGCGGCTTTTCTCTTCTTCTCCCCTAGTGCGGGAGGTGGAATTTCTTCTTGATTCCCCCGCCTCCCATGAGGAATCTGTCGTCGTCATCGGGGCAGCAGGGTATTACGTCCTTGCGCCGAGGGCCTTTTCCGGCCCCCTGGCCCGCCTCTCCGGGCCCCTCATCCTTTCCGGATGGGGCGTCTTCTTCTTCTTCCTCCTCCCCTTCGTGGGAGGAGTCTGCCTTGTCATCTTCGGATGAGGCTCCTGGCGCAACCTTGCGCTGGAGACCCTTTCGGATCCCCGGGGCCTTCTTCTCGGCCTTCTTCTCCGGCACCTTGTACGGTGCCGGGACTAGCATCTCCGTCAGGAGAGCATCAGCTGGATCTTCTGGCAACGGAGCCGGAGAGTTAATCCGCTCCGCTGTCTTCACATAATCCTGAGGCAAATATACACAAATACTTAAAACTACCCCATGAATGTATTGGGAAAAACTAAACCGGTGGTGGTCCCAAAACTCACCGGACTCGGGGGCCGCGACTGCAAGAAGTCTGCGGTCCTCGGATGTGGGAGCAGGTACTTCGGAGGCCTTAAACAACTCCTTCCACACGTCTTTGTGCTTCATGCCATAGAGCCTCTGAAGCGTCTGGTGTTCGGCCGGGACAAACTCCCACAGATTGAATGCCCGCCTTTGGCACGGCAGAATCCGGCGAACGAGCATGACCTGGATCATGTTGACAAGCTTGATGTTCTTGTCCTTCATGCTCTTGATGCAGGTTTGGAGTCCGGTCAGCTCTGTAGGTTCGCCCAAGTCAGGCCCTTCTTTTTCCGGAGGTGAGCCGCATGGGGGCTCCGGATCTGAACTTCGGGGCCGCCGCCCGGATTAGCGCCCAAGCTGCTCGGTGATGTAGAACCACCCCAATTGCCACCCTTTTACGGTCTCCGCAAAAGAGCCGTCCAGCCAGGTGACGTTAGGCATCTTGCCCACCATGGCCCCTCCGCACTCCGCTTGCTGGCCGTGTACAATCTTCGGCTTCACGCAGAAGATTTGCAGCCACAGCCGAAGTGAGGCCGGATGCGGAGGAAAGCCTTGCATACGACGATGAACACCGAGATGTTGAGGATGAAATTCGGGGCTAGATCTTGGAAATCTAGCCGGTAGTAGAACATGAACCCGCGGATGAAGGGGTGAAGTGGAAACCCCAGTCCACGGACGAAGTGGGCGACGAACACGACCCTCTCATCGGGTCCCGGGGTCGGGATGACCTGCCTAGCGTCCGGTAGCCAGTGCGCTATGTCTGCGGCCAAGTATCCGGCCGCCCGAAGATTTGCTATATGCTTCTCCTTGACGGTGGAAGCCACCCACTTGCCTCCTGCTCCGGACTTGTTTAGCTGTGCGGAGAAGACTTGGGCTTGGGTGCTGGAGCTCGAGGGGGCAAGAGCGGGCGAAGGTGGAAGAAGGCGCGGGTAAAAATGGGGAAATCTTATCCCTTTATAGAAGCGACGAGAGCGGTGCGCCTCCCCACTTGCCCATTGGAAATCGCTTGCTTCCCAAGCGCCACGATTGATGATGTGGTGGGATTACCCATACCCGTATAGATGAGAATCCCATGATAAGGGGACACAATCGCTGCTTCGACAAGACGTGTCAAAGAAACCGCTTCGCGATATGCGCTATGGCTAGTTGTGGGAAAGCGGTTCGAATAATGACCTGACCGTAATGACACGTCACGTTGCCTAAAAAGTTGTCAGCAGATTGCATTTGTGAAATACCATTCTCTCTACGGTGGCATGTGAAGATCATTTTGTGGATCCGGACACGGTTCAAGTGTTCGATAATTACCTTGGAGTATTCGGAGGAGGAACCTTCCCTGCAATGCCGAAGACAAATACTGCGCGCCGAACTCATCGTAATTGAAGCCTGGTTCAGGGGCTACTGAGGGAGTCCTGGATTAGGGGGTATCCGGCAGCCGGACTGTGTACAACGTCCGGACTATTGAAACGTGAAGATACAAGACTCAAGACTTCGACCCATGTCCGGATGGGACTTTCCTTGGCGTGGAAGGCAAGCTTGGCGATCCGGATATTATATTTCCTTCCTTGTAACCGACTCCATGTAAACCCTAGCCCTCTCCGGTGCCTATATAAACCGGAGGGGTTGGTCCTTAGAAGGACGATCACAATTACATTCATACCATCATAGGCTAGCTCTTAGGGTTTAGCCTCTACGATCTCGTGGTAGATCTACTCTTGTACCACCCATATCATCAATATTAATCAAGCCGAAAGTAGGGTTTTACCTCCATTGAGAGGGCCCGAACCTGGGTAAACATCTGCATCCCTTGCTTCCTGTTATCACCAGCCTTGACGCACAGACCGGGACCCCCTACCCGAGATCCGCCGGTTTTGACACCGACAAGTGGGCCAGCCCAATAACGGCCTGCTTAATAAAGGCCCATTTATGGCCCGAAGGCAGATCTGGCCCGTTAATTGTTCACCGAATATTTGGGCCCATTTACGCCCCGAAGCCAGATCTGGCCCGTTAATTGTTCGCCTAATATTTGGGCTCAATTATAGCCCAGTGACTTTCGGCCTGTTAGAGGCTCGATGTAGACATGGGCCCATTTCAGCCCGGTGTGACTTTCAGCCTGGGAATGACCCGTGCTGCCCATGGGTCATATATGGTCCGACGGGACATCGGGCCCACTAACGGCCCGTGATAAAGGTGGCAACAGTTAAGCCCAACGTGGCTTTGGGCCTGTTAAAGGCCTGTCGCATAATTCGGCCCGTTGATGTCTGTACTAAGCTTTCGCCTTCTTAATGGCCCATGATATCAGTGGGCCAACTAAGGCCCGAGATATGTTTCGGCGTGGTAACTGCCCGTGATATAACTGGGCCCAAAAAGGCCCGATTTACATATCAGCCTGCTGAAGGCCCTTCGACGACTAGTGAAAATTGAGGCCCAATATGCATTTCGGCCTGCTAAAGGCCCATGGTTTCATCTGGGCTATAACAGGCCAGTACAATATTCAGCCTGTTAATGGCCCAATGCTACCTGGGCCAAACTAAGCATTGGGTCCACAAAAGGCCCAACTAAAATATAGGCCGGTGTAAGTTGTGGGCCTCGCGCAAAGTGTGAAGGCCCCAATTATTCGGGCCCAAGAATGATGTAGGCCGGCCCAATTGTGGCCCGCTAAACACCAGGCCCGTTAGAGGCGAATGTTTCGGCCCGATCGACTATATCTGATTTTTTTTTCAGATAGCGAATGATGGCAGTAACTAGTAGGAATTAAGAACAAACCTACTCTATACAATAAAGAAATTACGGCATAGTAACTAAGAATAAACCTACAATATACAATAAAGGATTTATGGTATATTACATCCACTGGGCATCGAAGTTCGCCACCAGTTATCATAAAGCGCAACGAAGAAGCAGATTACAAAAACTGGGCACCATTGCAGCGTAACAAAATAATACTGAACCGAGACCACTTCCAAGACAGTTCAAGAAAGGTTAGCCTTGCGCAGGAACTGCTGCGCAAGCTGCTGAGCAAGGCTGTGAGACCGGCCTAGCATGTCGGTCATAGCTTCCAAGTGTAGCTGTTTAGCGATGAGGTTCTCATTGGTGTTCTCCGCAATCTTTCTTAGAGATAGGACTTCAAGTCGAAGTTGAGTTGCAAAATGCCTTTCTGCTAGAACTTGGGACTGAAGAAGTCGAACTGATTCAGACAACAAATTCTATGAGCTTGTCTGACTGCTAGTCTCAAGTAACTTGAACACTGCATCAAGACAAGACTTTGGGGTTGTCTCGCTATCTTCAAGATGTTTTGCCTTCTTTGCTACAATATATGTTGGGTTTTTATCACAGCCTTCAGCAGACTTGTGCATGCCATCGGGCATATCACCCTGAAACAAAGCAGAGAGATGACAGGTTTTGCACGTGTATAAACAAAGATGCTAACTGTGCTGTCAATTCCATCCAATTTCAAATTAGAAAATATAGAGTAAATTCAAAATATCAATAGCATAATTTGGCATTGTTCATAATGCGGGGAGCTTCACCACACTCTTTGGATTACCATGTCAACATAACAAGCATAGATGAAGGGCAAAGAAAATCATTGTATCTATTTTGGTTAATGTGCATGGCATGTTGTTCATATCATCAGCCACATCAGTAAGATAAAACAGGAGATGACCAAGGTGCAAACGTGGGCTGCTTCACCACACACTGGATTACAGATCCACAAAAACAAGCATACATATAGGGAGTATTGAGTAATGTGCATGGTATGAATAAGGAATTTGGTTTTACAAGTAAAACTTATAACTTACGGTTCTTGCGAACATGCATTTTGGTAGAAACAGCAAACTAAACAGTAGCAAACAATAGGGAGTATGAGCAAATTAAACAGCAGTTGAGGATAAAGGCTTTAGAAGGACTGACTTACATTAACAGTTAACACCGGCTTTATAATGCCCTTCTCCATGTCAAGGGAAGGACAACTCAAGAATTTTAGCACAGAATCTTCTTCATAAGCATTGCCTGTACTCTACATTTTGTAGAGAGTAATTATAGATATGATAATACCGAAGGGATAGAGGATAATGAAGATAAGATGCAGATTGATGCTACATAATCAACTACCAATCCACGAAGTACAAGCATTACAGGACAAAATGTCTTGACAAGAGCAATGGGCTACACTTACGCAATGGCATTGTCTGTGTATTTTACTTTTTGGTAAGATTAAATATAGATATGATCTTTTTTAGTAAATGGTGGGCGAGGGAGATAAGATGCAGAATGCTACACAATGAACCAATCCCTCTTCACATAATACAAGAGTGTTTTGAACATTGGTGTACTGTCCAAAACGTTCTTATATTATGGGACGGAGGGAGTAGCTGTTAATGTAAGTACAGTGATAGACGACGTTCAGTCCTTACAAGAGGACTCCAGAGCTAAACCTCTTCAAAAGCATTGGGTTGGTTCTAAATTTATGTAAGAGTCCATACGGATCTTATAATGTCCACCAAATGGACGATAACGAGGCTAACATGTGCAGTGATGCTACATAATCAAACAGCTATGAAAGTAAGTATGGTCATACAGGGAAAGAGGAACTCACAAGAGCAATGAAGTGTGTAGTATAGTTGCGAGATTATGTGGTCCCTTGAGAACGAATGTTCTTCTGCTAACATTTTTCGTACAAGTGAGACGTGAAGGCAAATGCAGAAATGTCGTTCAAATTGTGATGTCATATCATAGATAGTACCTTACGCTGCAGCCGAGACCAATGTGTAACAAGATTATTCCAGTCACCGTCGGATAAATGTAGCACCGAAGACTTTACAGAAATTTCATTTAGAGGCTTGCCATCGAAGTGCGCTTGCCTCAGGTAGGAACGATACTTCATCAACGAGTGCTTGAAAAGCGCAACCAACCCTTGCTCGTCTTCACAATCCAGTTTGGTCCTCGTCTATTTAAAAGAATGAAATCTTGTGTCTTCTGTCAGCAGAAACATATGCAGCAATGACCATGCATAACATTAGTACATTACTTACGCGTAAGTTACGGAGGAAGACTGGAAATTGTTCTGTGTCTGCGGTATAATCTTTCCATGAAGGAAAGATGCGCACAAAGTTCCTCACAACAATATAAGCTTTGTCTTCTAAACTAGGAAGAAATGAGACAGGGGTCCTATTTGCTGCAATTCGGGCTCTCTCTGGTTCGAAAAGGGATTTGACAACTGGATTTGGTGTACTCTTTACTGGAATGGGGTTTTTGCATCGTAGAGCTGGTGCTATGTCAACTCGCATAATCATAATGTTTGCTGCAGCTTGGGGTTACTTGAGTTGGGGCATCTAAATGACCAAAGGTAGTAGGGCTAGAGTCTGCTAGAGTTGGGGTGTTTTGTGGGTCAGGTTATATTGCAACTACACCTAATGGGCTATTTGATTTATCAGGTGCCACTACCTTTTCCAAATACTTTGCTTGTGCTCCTCCACGATCAGCAATCGCCCTCTTCCTTTTGAACATTTGATACACAAGAACAACATTTGAATGGATAAATATGGTATGATGACAGATGGAATATGTACTGAAAATGGATAGGCTGGCCGTATTCACATAGACGATGTGTAAACTAAGCTAATGGCAGTTCAACAAAGTAGAAGAAATGCAAAACATCAGTTGCAAGATATGTGCGACAAATATAACCTTGGAAAGTTAGAGCAAGCACCTTGGTGGGTGAATAAGATAGGGCATCTTCCTTTGACTCCTCCACTAGGGAGCTACATTGACTTAGGTCTCCCTCTAGCTCAGAATCACTATTAGGATCATATTCTGAGCATGAATCTGTAGGTGGAGAGCGTTTGCATTGCATTGCATCCAGACTTGATTTCAGTCCCTTAATGCCAAGTTTGACAGCCATGGCATTGTTCTGCTTTATTATTTTCATGCGCGCAAGCTCATAATCATCATGATACTGTTCAGAATCTGAGATTCATGAAAACATAAAAAGTAGTCATATTATCTATGGAATGCATTGCGGATTCAACTCGAAGAGTCTCTCCCTATAAACCCCTACATATGCAAAGTTCACCCCCAACCGTGCTGACCAGACCACACACAGAAATACAAAACCCTTATGTCTCTATAACCGGCAGACACACATTTCAAAAATGAAGTAGGAACATTAGAATTATATGAAATTCGTATTTGAACAAATAAACTAAGGAATTATGAGTGACATAATGTTTAGCTTCAAGGGTGGAGTGTTGGTAGTGCGACACAAAGCAAGTAGGCAGATTGCATTCCCTGTAAAAGATCAAAGCCTATGTAAAAGCTGGAAATGACACTTTCTTTCTATCAATGCAGTGTTCATTGTCCACACATGATGGAAGAGATCACATAGAGAAATACTATTCACTCATGTCTACGGTTGCAGTATTTAGAAACAGGGTGGTCCACCCTAAAAGAATATTGACAACAAATATGACAAGGCAAGCATAGATGTAGTGAATCAATCATTTACACCGTGAGCTCACTAGGACAAGTATGCGTAATTGTAATCAAAGAAGAGACCATCCAAAATCTGAATCAAGAAGTTTGTCTAGCACTTATTGTTTGCAACTAATCGATGTGAATAATTGGATATTATGTCGAATGAGTAAGAAAGACAAGTAGAATTTTCAACAAACCTGGCTTGCAGTAGTAATCTGGGTTAGGGGGTGTCCGGATAGCCGGACTATAACCTTTGGCCGGACTCCTGGACTATGAAGATACAATATTGAAGACTTTGTCCCGTGTCCGGATGGGACTTTCCTTGGCGTGGAAGGCAAGCTTGGCGATACAGATATGTAGATCTCCTCCCATTGTAACCGACTCTGTGTAACCCTAGCCCTCTCCGGTGTCTATATAAACCGGAGGGTTTTAGTCCATAGGACGAACAACAATCATACCATAGGCTAGCTTCTAGGGTTTAGCCTCTCTGATCTCGAGGTAGATCTACTCTTGTACTACCCATATCATCAATATTAATCAAGCAGGAGTAGGGTTTTACCTCCATCGAGAGGGCCCGAACCTGGGTAAAAACATCGCGTCCCTTGTCTCCTGTTACCATCCACCTAGACGCATAGTTCGGGACCCCTTACCCGAGATCTACCGGTTTTGACACCGACATTGGTGCTTTCAATGAGAGTTCCTCTGTGTCGTCATCTTTAGGCCCGATGGCTCCTCCGATCATCTACAATGATGCGGTCCAGGGTGAGACTTTTCTCCCCGGACAGATCTTCGTATTCGGCGGCTTTGCACTGCGGGCCAGTTAAACCAGCCATCTGGAGCGGATGGAAAGCTACATACAGCCATCAGTCAGATTTGGAAGTTTGAACTACACGGCCGACGTCCGCGGAGACTTGATCTTCGACGAGTTCGATCCACGTACCGAGGCGCCGCCTTGTCACAATGGGCATGATCTAGCTCTGCCACCGAGCAGTGCCACGAGGTCGCACCCGTGTCCGCTCCAACCCTTAGCTCGGAGCCGACTGCGCCAATCGAGGACGGGTGGCTGGACACCGCCTCGGGGGCTGCAATCTCTAAGGTGATCGAGCCAAACACCAGCCTTGTCCTCTGCGAAGCTCGTGACTCCAAGGTGCCGGACTCCTCTCCGGACTCCGAACCTTCCGCGCCCCTGCCAATCGAATCCTATTGGGCGCCGATCATGGAGTTCGCCGCCGCGGACATCTTTCAGCACTCCCCCTTCGGTGACATTCTGCATTCACTAAAGTCTCTCTCTTTATCAGGAGAGCCCTGGCCGGACTATGGTCAGCAAGGTTGGGATGCGGACGACAAAGAAATTCAAAGCCCACCCACCACCCACTTCGTAGCCAATGTCGATGATTTAACCGACATGCTCGACTTCGACTCCGAAGACATCAACGGTATGGACGCCGGTGTAGGAGACGACCAAGAACCAGCGCCTATAGGGCACTGGAAGGCCACCTCATCGTATGACATATACATGGTGGACACCCCAAAAGAAGGGAAGGGCGATGGAACAACGGAGGATGACCCCTCCAAGAAGCAGCCTAAGCGCCCGGCGTCGGTGGCGCCGCTCTAAATCCCGCCAAAGCAAAAGCAGCGATTCCGCACAGAGATAATAACACCCAGAGCGAGTGCGAAGACAACCCCCTCGGCAGGATTCAAGACAGAGGATGGAGAAGCCAGCCCTCATGAGAGAGCGGCATGAGAGGTAGAGGGCGATAATTACATGCCTCCCTCGAAGACGAGGCAAGCCTCGGCGACGGCAATTTGTCGTGCCCGAGGATCCCGTCGAACAAGAGCGTTTCAAACGCAGGCTTATAGCCACGGCGAGCAGCCTCAAGAAAAAACAGCAACAGCTTAGAGCTGACCAAGACTCGCTAGCCGACGGATGGATCAAGTCCTTGCGGCGAAGAGTCTGAACTCGAACGCCCTCCAAGAGCTACCCAAAGCGCAGGCCGCTACCCGATTAGAGGAGGAAGCACCTAAACCTACATCACGGCGCCGCAGCCAGCGGCCCGATCGGCCACCTCGTGGTATGACGAAGAGGTCTCTCGGCCCTCCACTCAAGCCGCACCCCGGCGTCGCTCAAAAAATACCAAGGCACGGGGAAATGCGCCAGACCTGCGAGATATATTGGAGGACAAGGCAAGGCAAACAAGATCAATCTACGGATCGCGTGGGTGCCCCACGACACGTGACGATAACCGTCATGCCGGATATGGAAAATCCGGCCGGGCCGAACACAGTAGACAAAGCTCATTTGAGCTACGTCGTGATATAGCCCAAAGACAGAGGCGCCAAGACACCCGCTATGCTTCACAGATGAAGTAATGGATCATCAAATCCCCAGGGGTTTCAAACCCATAAACATCGAATCATACGATGGCACAACAGATCCTGCGGTATGGATCAAGGATTATCTCCTTCATATCCACATGGCCCGCGGTGATGATCTACACGCCATCAAATACCTCCCACTCAAGCTTAAAGGACCAGCTCGGCATTGGCTTAACAGCTTGCTAGCAGAGTCAATTGGTTGTTGGGAGGACCTGGAAGCCGCATTCCTCGACAATTTCCAGGGCACCTATGTGCGACCACCAGACGCCGATGACCTAAGCCACATAATTCATCAGCCAGAGGAATCGGCCAGACAATTAAGACACGGTTCCTAACCAAGAAAAATCAAATAGTCGATTGTCCGGACGCAGAGGCCCTCGCAGCCTTCAAACATAACATCCGTGACGAGTGGCTTGCCGGCACCTAGAACAGGAAAAGCCGAAATCCATGGCAGCCCTCACAACACTCATGACCCGCTTTTGCGCGGAGAAGACAGCTAGCTAGCTCGTAGTAATAACATGACCAAGAGCCCCGTAATTCGGATACCAAGGACAACAATGGCAGGTCGCGTCGCAACAAGCACAAAGCGCCGCGTGCGCAGCGACAATGCCGAGGATACGGCAATTAATGCCGGATTCGTGAGGCTCTAAACCCGGTCAGCGAAAAAGCCATTTCAAAGAAATACTCGGGCCCGTCCAGTTTGGACCTAATACTCGATCGCTCGTGCGGATACATGGCACCCAAAACCAGCCAATCACACCAACGAGGATTGTTGGGTGTTCAAGCGAGCGAGCAAGTTAAATGCGAAAACAGAGACAAGGGGCTGCATAGCGATGACGAGGAGGAGCCCCGGCCGCCGAACAATAGGGGACAAAAGGGCTTCCCCCCACAAGTGTGGACGGTGAACATGATATACGCAACCCACATACCCAAAAGGGAGCGGAAGCATGCACAGGGACGTATATGCATTGGAGCCAGTCACCCCAAAGTTCAACCCGTGGTCCTCCTGCCCGATCACTTTTGATCGAAGGGACCACCCCACTAGCATCCGCCATGGCGGATTCGCCGCATTGGTTCTTGACCCAATCATTGACGGATTTCACCTCACTAGAGTCCTTATGGACGGCGGCAGCAGCCTGAACCTGCTTTATCAGGATATAGTGCGAAAAATGGGCATAGATCCCTCAAGGATTAAACCCACAAAGACGACATTTAAAGGCGTCAAACCAGGTGTAGAGGCCAACTATGCAGGCTCGATTACACTTGAGGTGGTCTTGGATCCCGGATAATTTCCGAAGCGAGGAGTTAATCTTCGACATAGTCCCGTTCGCGATGGCTATCACGCCTTTGCTCGGACAAACTGCATTGCAAAGTTCAATGCGGTGCCGCTCACGCATACCTCAAGCTCAAGATGCCAGGCCCTCGAGGAGTCATTACGGTCAATGGAAACACCGAACGCTCTCTCTGAACGGAGGAGCATACGGTGGCCCTCGCGGCGGAAGTACAAAGTAGCCTCTCAAGGAAATTCTCGGTCCGGCTATTAAGCGTCCGGACACCGTCAAGCAGCGCCCGGAGTAACCTACAACAAGACTGCACAGCACGTTCCGGAAGCAAGCGTAATGCGGCCCCAACCCCAGCCCTCGCGAAATTGGGGAACCAGTACTACGCGTACGATAAATACGCTCTGGAAATACCATGGGCATAGGGGCACGACCACGACATGCCCAAAATGCGGTTCAACCGCACTAGGGGCTCCCGATTTTGTCATTCTTTTTTCTTACTTTCAGGACTCCACTCTCCGGAAGGCCTGTCCGGCAGTACAATCGCTAAACACACGATGCAACAGCCAGGGAGGCAGAAAGCTACGTAGAATGTCCAGGTGGTCTCTATAACGAGCTAAATACCTGTCTTACATACTTTCTCGCAGCTTGCCCTGGAGGGGGACATGTCAAATAGTCCCATCTCTTGCTTATCACACTATTTGTATCGTTCTGCTTTCACAGCAGCCTTTTAATAAACAATGCTCAGCTTCAGCTTATTATTGCATTTTCTATTTATTTCTTTTTCAATACATATGTTCAGTTATGAAATTTAGCATCCGTACACTTTGGTATGGCCAAATCGCCGAAATGAAGTACCCCATAATACGGCGTGGGAAGACCGAACACTTTAACAAGTGCGGCAGCCCGAACTTATAGCATTATATGCATCAGCTCCGAATCATGTCTTGGGTCAATAGTTGGGTTTGCCCGGCTCCTATGTTTGGTACCTTACGTTACATTATATCGGCTAAGGTAGCGCTTAGGAGAACTCTGCGATTGTGCCCGGTTGAGCTGGGTTCAAGACCTCAAGAAGAAAGCTAAAACTGACCGTCATGATAGGGCGAGAGTTGGTCGCTGTTTGAGAGGTTTCGAGTCCATAAAGACTTATGCCGCTTAGAGCGAGGAGTCGGCTTTGTCCGGCCTAGCCGTGAATAGCACCCCGAACTCGGTCTTCCAAATACTAGGGGCTTCGCCGAAATTTAAAATTATAGAATTCTATGGCTAAGTGAGAGTGATAAAGCATTATAGTCCGATTGCCTTGTTCGTTGTGCTGAGCGTCTCCCTCGAAGGACCCAAGAATGGGAACAAGAGTGCTTAGGTTTATCCCGAACACCCCAGCACTCGTGGCATGGGGCGTATGCTTACGACTCGCCATCTCTCGATTTAATAAACGGCCGCACATAAGGTAATATTTTAAATTCAAAAGCGTTGCTTAGCACGTATGAACAAGTTTTCAATGCATGGATAACACGAAGCGAAGTTTACTCAAAAATTACATCCTTGGAACATTCATCCGCCATAAGGCGGGCACCCTTCAGGACGCCCTCATAATACATCTCGGGCTTGCAATGCTCCTTGCCCTTCGGTGGCCCATCTGTCACCAGCTTCTCAGCATCCATCTTGCCCCAGTGTAGTTTAGCACGGGCAAGGGCCCTACGGGCGCCTTCGATGCATATGGAGCGCTTGATGACTTCAAGGCATGGACAGGCATCCGCCAGCCGCCTCACCAGTCCAAAGTAGCTCCCAGGCATGACCTTCCCAGGCCATAGCCGGACTATAAGGCCCTTCATGGCCTGTTCGGCCACCTTATGGAGCTCGACCAGCTGCTTCAGCTGGTCACTCAAAAACTGCACGGGTGTCCGGCCTCAAAGATATCGAGACCGTAACACCTTCTCCGTCGAGCTCCCTCCTCGGTCCCAGTAGTATGCGGCAGCGTCGGACACTGCGGGGCAGATCTGTGAATGCTCCTGGAGAGCTCCGGACTCGAGTAAGTAACAAGTAATTCACTTTCATGTGCTTTCTTTGCATAAAGAATGCCTTACCCGCCGCTATCTTCTTCATCGCCTCAATTTCCTGGAGGGCTTTTTGGGCTTCGGCCTTGGCAGATTTAGCGCTCTCAGGGGCCGAGGCAAGCTCGGACTCTCGAGTCTTTGAGTCAAGCTCCAAATTCTCGTGTTTTTTCATGAGAGCCTGGAGCTCTTGCTGCACCTCCGCCACCCGCGCCTCCTGCTTTTCTCGCTCGATACGCTCCATGGCCGCATTGTCTTCGGCCTTGGACAGCCCTTTCTTCAGGGTTGCCACCTGGGTTGTGGCCCCTGTAATACTCACGTTGGTCCTGTCATTTTTTGCAACCACATCTTTTTTATATACTTACATAAGGTATTACTGACCTTCCTTGTCCTCGAGCTGCTTCTTGGCAAGGCCGAGCTCGTTCTCGGACCGCCGAGGCTCGCTTCAATGCATCGACCTCTGCGGTCGGTCTGGCAGAGGTCGGTAGCCAACCTGCATTCCCATATTGACATACTTATGTTAGACTCCTGCGTATATCTTTTAGATCCTCAGTTCGGCTTTTCTTTCCGAACACCAAACTGAGCATCAGGAGCTACTGTCTATGCGGTAATATTTTTACATATCTTAAATGCATACCTCAAAGCCTGTTAGAAGGATGGCACAGGCTTCAGTCAGCCCTCTCTTGGCGGACTGAACCTTCTGGATCACCGCACTCATAATAGTGCGGTGCTCCTCGTCGATGGAGGTGTCGTTAAGCACCTCCAGGAAATTATCCGGTGCCTCCGGTTGGACGGAGGTCACCGGCATCGTAGGCTTCCCTTCTTACTAGGGGGCCGCCTGCCGGACTCCGGAACCATTGAAGGTTCCGGTGCGGTGTCCGGCCCGGGGCCGGACTTGGAGCCCTTGGGGGTTTTGTCCCCTTTGCGCCTGGAGTCCGGGAGGTCGCCTTGCGGCGCCTCCAGGACCACCTCCTCCTGGCTTGGACCCTTTTGGGACTCCACCTCGGCATCGTCCGTAGGGCGAGGGGAGGTAGCGGTCGGAAGCGAATTCACATCCGACGAATCCAGGGAGCCGCTCGACGAAGCGTCGTGCCGGGCCTTGGGCAGACTGCATGATTATATTCGGCGTCAGGGAAAGTTGTGCAATAAAAGAACACTATGAATCACTCTGGTGTCCGAACACTTACGACTTCGCCAGGGTCTTGGCCCTGGGCGGCAACTCCTCCTCGCTATCGGCGACGTTGGTGGAGTAATCCGGGGGAAGGGTTCTTCCCTTCTTGGACCCTCCGGCCTCCCCAGTCGGGGCGGCTTTGCTTTTCTTTTCTTCCCCTGCTGGAGAAGAAACCTCTCTTTCCTCCTTCTCGTTTTCGTGGGAGGAGTGCGCCTCGGAATCATCAGACGACGAGTCCGGCTCCACCGGGCGCCGGGAGCTCTTTCGGGTTCCCGCGGCCTTCTTCTTGGCCTTCTTCTCCATCACCACGTAAGGTGTCGGGACCAGCAGCTTCGCCAAGCGGGCATCTGCTGGGCCTTCGAGCAAAGGAGTCGGACAGTCGATCTGTCCGGTCTTCTTCTCCCAGTCATGTCAAAGGAACGGGAGCTTAGATCCCGCATAGAGTCAAACTATGAAAAACAAGTATCCCGTAAAGGGTAAAACAAGCTTACTACGCTGGCTTGGCGCTTCGCGCAGAATCCTCGATCCTCGGTAATGGGAGGGGGAACCTCGGCGCCCTTGAATAGCACCTTCCAGACATCCTCGTGCGTTGTGTCAAAGAGCCTGGTCAGAGTTTGGTGTTGGGCCGGGTCGAACTCACACAAGTTAAAAGCCCGTCGTTGACACGGGAGGATCCGGCGGATGAGCATGACCTGGACTACGTTGACAAGTTTAACCTTCTTGTCCACCAGGTTTTGACCGCAGGTTTGGAGTCCGGTCAGCTCTTCCGAATTACCCCACGACAGGCCCTTCTCTTGCCAGGAGGTGAGCCGTGTGGGGATGCCAGATCGGAATTCGGGGGCCGCTGCCCATTCAGGGTCACGCGGCTCGGTGATGTAGAACCACCCCGATTGCCACCCCTTGATGGTTTCCATGAAGGAGCCCTCGAGCCATATAACGTTGGGCATCTTGCCCATCATGGCGCCTCCGCACTCCACTTGCTGGCTGCGCACCACCTTCGGTTTGACGTTGAAGGTCTTCAGCCATAAGCCGAAGTGGGGCTTGATGCGGAGGAAAGCCTCGCACACGATGATAAACGCCGAGATGTTGAGGATGAAGTTCGGGGCCGGATCGTGGAAATCCAGGCCGTAGTAGAACATGAGCCCCCGAACAAATCAGTGGAGTGGGAAGCCTAGTCCGCGGAGGAAATGGGTGAGGAACACCACCCTCTCATGGGGCCTGGGGGTGGGGATGAGCTGCCCCTTGTCTGGGAGCCGGTGCGCGATGTCATTGGACAAGTATCCGGCTTTCCTCAGCTTCTTGGTGTGTCCCTCCGTGACGGAGGAGACCATCCACTTGCCTCCCGCTCCGGACATGCCCCGAGACCGACGCTCCAGATGCCTTCCTTGTATTCCGAGATTCATCTTGTGATTTGTTTTGTTCGTTGCATTCATCCTTGTATCATGTGCATTGCATCATGTCATCATGCAACCCCTTTTGAAAACTCACCTAAATAAAATGCATAGATCGTTGATCTATTTAAATCGAGGGATATTCACATGGTGATTTCTCTTTAAAACATATTCAAAGTCTCCTACTATTATTAGGGAGCTATAATAAAATTATTCCATTTATTTGGAATTGATCATAACACACTTGCAAATAAATCCCAATGCCTTTGTTATCTCAATTCTTGGTCTCCAACCTTGCGCATAATTTCTTTCATCATTTTTCAGAGCTCCACCAAAAATCTCAACATTTTTGGACACTTCAAAAACCAAGTCCTAGTTCAAATCCATTTGAGTGAAATTCAAATGAGTTTGAATTTACATCTTTCAACCATGGCCTTTTCTATTTTCTCGGAACTAGCACATTCTTGTGGGTCCGGGAAAATTATCAGCGTGTCCAATTTCTTCCCCAACACCTCCTTTTCTTCTCCTTTTCTTCTTTGTTATTTTCTGTTTCTAGAGAATAAGAGAGAGGGAGAAGAGAGCCCAAATGCCTAGCCAGGCAGTCCCATCTGCACCTAGGCCCAGCCGCCTCTATAACCCTAGCCCGATCGAACCCTCCTCTCGATCGCTCCCTCGTTCCCTCACAGTGCCGCCACCCCTTCGTCTTGATCCCCATCTCCTTCCCCACCTACCTTGCCAGAGAGGAGTGAGAGCCTCTCGCTCGATCCCTTGCAGGGAGCCCCAGCCCGATCCCCATCATCACCAGTAGCGCCCGTCGCCCGATCGTTGGACCTCGCCTGGACCCGTCAAGCCCCGCCCTTGGCTGTTGCCTGCATCTCCACCGACGCTTTCCATCCCGCCGCTTTGGGTATGCCCCTGCCTCGTCCTCCGGCTGGGGTGCTCCAAGATCACGCCCTCCGCTGCAGTTCGCAGCGCCTCTGCCTGCGCCATGGCCCCTCGCAAGCTTCCTCAGACGCCTTGCCTCACCTCTGCACCTTCCCGTTGGCCCGGTTTCTCCTCGCCCTGCACGCCCGACGCCGCCCCGTCTCCTCGTGGCGGCCCCGTCGCCAAGTCCCACCGCCGGAGACCGCCTTCGTCCTGACTCCGGCTGGATCAGGCCCCTGCTTGTCGCACCCCACTGGATCCGCCCTCCCGCGACCCGGATTTGCTATCACCGCTCATCCATGGCGCCATGGCCTGTGCCCCCGTTGGCCGACCCGTTGCTGCCATGCTCTGTTGTGCATGCTCTCCACTGCCTAGCTCTGTTGACGTCAAGTACCATCTCCGGGATTCACCAAGTACCACGACGTCGGTGTCCCTCCAAGGTTGATGTTGGAACATGCACAGCTACCGTCGCCGAAGACCCGGGTAGCAGAAACGGCAAGTTCCTCTCCGCCGTGAACCACTACTTCCACAACGCGACCGTGTACCACTACCGTCACCAAGATCACGAGTACCTCTACCGTCGCCGTGAACAACTACTTCCATGATGTCCGTGAACCACTACTTCCACTACCGCCGCGAGAACGACTTCTTCCACTACGGCCCGTGTACCACTACTTCCTTCTTGGAACTCGACCCGCTCCGAAACGCACGCTTCAAAGGTATAATCCCGAGATGATCACCCGTGGACCGAATGCATGTGTTGTATGAGATGCTCGGGTTTGCACCGTGTCCGAATTGTCACTCGTTTCCATGCCACTATCCCGTGGGAACCCGGTAGTCGGGATCACCCCACCATCTCTAGCATGTTGCGCACATCCGCACGCCTCCTTTTGCACCGGTATCTCCATGAGCTACCGGAACCGATATGTTGCCGTGGCATCGTTTTCGGATTCGTCGCCTTGACACCCTTTCTTTCCGCACGATGACAAATGCCTCGTATCTTGCTCATGTCAACATTTTCATACAATTGCTTAAAACTTGCATATGTCATCCGCATCATGATAACAACAATTAAAATGTCTAAAATTGTTGTTTGCGTTAAATTGCTAAATAACATATGGGGATTTCCGGAATTGTTGTTTGTTGTTTCCGGCCTCACTTAAACTTGCCTAATTAGTTAGTTTAATTATGCTTCATCTCTTGCCATGTTTAATAACATTTAATATTGTTGAGTACCTAACCGGAAGTGAACTAAATAATCGAATGTGGTGTTTCGTCAATATGCAAGTCGTTGCATATTGAGCTCCACTTAATTTGTAGTATTGTTTGTTGCATTTTGCCAAGCTATGCCTCATTTAAACCGGACATGCATCATACTTGATTGTGCATCATGCCATGTTTATGATGGTGTGTTTACTATGATGTTTTCTTCTTTCCGGTTGCGCTTCTCCTTGATAGTTCCGGAAACGTTGCGTTTGTAAGGATCCGTTCGACTACGTCCATTTGTCTTCTTCATGGACTCGTTCTTCTTCCTTGCGGGATCTCAGGCAAGATGACCATACCCTCGAAATCACTTCTATCTTTGCTTGCTAGTTGCTCGATCTTTTGCTATGCCGCGATACCTACCACTTGCTATATCATGCCTCCCATGTTGCCATGTCAAACCTCTAACCATCTTTTCCTAGCAAACCGTTGTTTGGCTATGTTACGCGTTGCTCAGCCCTCTTATAGCATTGTTAGTTGTAGGTGAAGTTGAAGATTGCTCCATGATGGACATGATTATGTTGGGATATCACAATATCTCTTATCTTAATTGATGCATCTATATACTTGGTAAAGGGTGGAAGGCTCGGCCTTATGCCTGGTGTTTTGTTCCACTCTTGCCGCCCTAGTTTCCGTCATACCAGTGTTATGTTCCTTGATTTTGCGTTCCTTGCGCGGTTGGGTGATTTATGGGACCCCCTTGACAGTTCGCTTTGAATAAAACTCCTCCAGCAAGGCCCAACCTTGGTTTTAACATTTTCCACCTAAGCCTTTTTCCCTTGGGTTCTGCAGACTCAAGGGTCATCTTTATTTTAACCCCCCCGGGGCCAGTGCTCCTTCGAGTGTTGGTCCAAACTAGAAACCATTTGCAGCGCCACCTCGAAACTTGGCGCTTTGGTTTTAGTTGTACGGACTGCTCATCCGGTGTGCCCTGAGAACGAGATATGTGCAGCTCCTATCGGGATTTGTCGGCACATTCGGGCGGCTTTGCTGGTCTTGTTTTACCATTGTCGAAATGTCTTGTAAACTGGGATTCCGAGACTGATCGGGTCTTCCCGGGAGAAGGAATATCCTTCGTTGACCGTGAGAGCTTATAATGGGCTAAGTTGGAACACCCTGCAGGTATTATCTTTCAAAGCCGTGCCAGCGGTTATGAGGCGGATGGGAATTTGTTAATGTCCGGTTGTAGAGAACTTGACACTTGACTTTATTAAAAGCGCATCAACCGCGTGTGTAGCCGTGATGGTCTCTTTTCGCGGAGTCCGGAAGTGAACACGGTCTTTGTGTTATGATTGTGCGTAAGTAGTTTCGGGATCACTTCTTGATCACTTCTAGCTTCACGACCGTTCCGTTGCTTCTCTTCTCGCTCTTATTTGCGTATGTTAGCCACCATATTTGCTTAGTGCTTGCTGCAGATCCACCTCATTACCCTTTTCCTACCCATAAGCTAAAATAGTCTTGATCTCATGGTGTGAGATTGCTGAGTCCTCGTGACTCACGGATACTACCTAGCGATTGCAGGTGCCGATGATACCAGTGCAGGTGATGCAACTGAGCTGAGATGGGAGCTCAACGAAGATCTTGGTCATTGCTATATTTTGTTTCATGTTGATCAGTAGTGGAGCCCAGTTGGGACGATCGGGGATCTAGCAGTTGGGTTATCTTCTTTTCTTTTGGCTTTGTCCGTAGTCAGACTATGTGTGTACTCTGAATGATGTATGATTTATTTAAGTACTTGTGTGAAGTGGCGTTTGTAAGCCAACTCTTTATCCCAGTCTTGTTCATTACATGTGATTGTGTGAAGATGGCCCTTCTTGCGACAAAACCACAATGCGGTTATGCCTCTAAGTCGTGCTTCGGCACGTGGGAGATATAGTCGCATCGTGGGCGTTACAAGTTGGTATCAGAGCCATCCCCGACTTAGGAGCCCCCTGCTTGATCGAATCGCTGGCGTTGTTGAGTCTAGAAAAAAAAATTGAGTCTTAGGATTATATATATCGAAGAGTAGGATTCTTTTTACTCCTCGGTCCCTTCGTCGCTCTGGTGAGGCCCCCTGACGTAGAAGTTTTGACTCTCCTCTCCTCAAATTTCACTAAAAAAAATTTAGGATCACGCGGGTATCTTGGAATCGTTCCGATGATTTTGTGACGAGAACATTGTTCTTGGTGCCTCCTGACATTTAGGGGTTGTGGCAGTGTCCCGGGGAGTTGAGCTCCGAGGTGTTGTCGTCACAATTTTATGGTTGCAGTTCTGGAATACCTGAGTTTCGCCAACATCGAAAATCACTTTTATGCAGTTGTTGGTGAGATAACCTCGATAACCCAGTATTGGGGCGAGTTCGGGAGTATTTCCATAACTCGTATAACGGATGCTTTTCGAAGGTTGAGGTAAACGATTTCCGAAGGTTTCTTGGTTATGTGTTGAAGGATGGATACTGCTAGATCTAGGTATTGTTAGTTTGGGTGATATATTTTGTGTCCCCTCTATCCCCAACACGTGATTGCATAACCAGAAAGTTTCGGGAGTTTATAAGTGGGAATTCAAGTATCTCGTAGGATATCTTTCCAACACACACATGATACGGTATGGGATCTATCATATGTTTGTTTCCGTTTTATTTCCTAAGCCAATCCTTTGTTTTGTTTTGGTTTGTGGTATTCGAGTTGCTTCGAAGCCAAGTGTTGATTCCATACCTTTCCTAAGCGGTGTTCTCATACTTCTATGTAAATACCAATCCTTCTTGATCATCGAGATTGTCATGCCAATTCTGTTCCAACCGACGTGCTCTTTTTCAAGTGGATCCGATCATTTCAACATTCGCGAGATCAATCTCAGTTCTTTGCAACGGTGTTTGCTTCATCCGTCCCAAGTTGTCTTTGTTTTCCCCGCCCTACCCTTTTTCGTCAAGGACTCAGATTTCTTAATCAAGTATCCATCTTATAGATGGGAAGTCTCTCCATTCTTTTCCGTCAATGTTCTTATCCGGTGATTCTCAGGAAGATACTAACGGAGCCTTAACTTCATCATTATTCGTTCTCTTTCTTCTCCAGTAGATTAAATTCAAGCTTCGTCGATCATATATTTTCCTTGTTTCAAATGTTTTTCTCGTACCGGTGCACCTCTTAATCATCCACTTCTCGCTATTCAATTGTTCCGGAGTGTTGAAGATATCTCAGAAGATACAAGTTTCCATTCTCAATTCACTCAAGTTCTTTTGAGGATGCTATCTCATTCAAGCCATTTAAATCAACCGGTGCATTATCTCTTCCTAAGCAATCGTTCAACGGTGTTTCTTTTGAGTGGGCCCTAACCCATAGGTCTTTTCCCAGGATCTTACCTGACTCTTCTATTTTCACGGAGCTTCTAAAATTCTTTTCAAAGTTTGACGTAAGTATGGATTTCACCAGTCATATGCCTTTGTCCAAGATCTTCCAAATTCTTTCATCGTTGGGTCAACCTTCTATTCTTCATTCCGGAGTGCCTCAATAATTCATGGTGCCATATCTCGTCGTCATCTTAGATTTTGAAGACCAAAGAAGTGTATCCTCTAAATGTTGGTCCGTTCTCTCGAAGATTCATGGTTCTAGCTTGATGCCATCCTCTCATAATTGTTTTCGATTGTGAAAATTCTTTTCAACCATCCGGAGCATTTCAGGAGTCTTTTCAGTTTGATTCTCCAGAGCCCATCATCTCAGAATTATTCATTCAAGCTTTCAGCTCTCGTTCTCCAAGTCATACCGGTGCATCATTCAAGTATTATCTAATCAGCTCAGGATCTCTGCGTTCACTTGTATCTAAATTCTCTCAAGTATCTTGGTTCATTTTCTAATTCTTCCCGGTGTTTCTTTATCTTTTCTTCGTTCATTTTCAATTCTTACGGTGGTTCATTCAAGAGTTCTCTTCCTTCATTATCATATAGATTCATTCGTTCTTTCCAATCCTACCGGTGGTTCGTTGAAGACCTTCCCAAGTTTGCGCCATATCTATCTTAATCCTTTCTACGAGAATAAGTAGTATGCCAAATCCATTGCTTGTCATCAATTTAATTGGTGAAGGATGAGCATAATGTAATTCTTATTCTTGTTTCATTGAGTAAATTCAATTCCTTATTCTGGAGGTTCATCAAAATTCTTTATTTCATTTGTTCATCTTTCTTTCCGGAGTTCCAAGTTTTCTCGGTTATATCATTTCAAAGCTTCATCTTATCACTGCAAGGCTTCACCTTGTGTTGTCAACTTCTCTTTCTTTCTATCATCCTTTCATTACTGGAGTTCTTCATGGAGGCTCTACATGGTGGTTCGTCAAGGATTCATTTCTTTCTCGATTTGTCCTTCAAGTTTCTCTCGAAGTTAAGATCCGCCAAGCTATACTCTAAAATAAACATGGTGTTCAACACATGTTTTGTTTGGAGGAGTTCAAGCATTTCTTCATCTTGCATTCCGAAGTGCAATTCTTTCTACCTTATCTTCTGAGGTGGTTTTATGTCGTTCTTGACAATTTCCCTTCGTGTTTCATGATTCACATGTTGTCAAGAATGAGGTATATTAAATCCATCAATTTCTTCCTTGGAGTTATCTTGGTTTAGATTTCACCTAAACCCTTTCCTAAGGAATGTTGCCAATTGTGGTGCTTATCAATGATCCAAGTTTTCTCCTATCCTCTCGGCGAGAGAAGTTTCCATTTCTTCGTTGAACTTAAGCAATCAATTGTTTTCGTTAGTGGCAAATTTCACCTCTATTTTTGAGATGTTTCCATAAGCCCGCTACAAGCTTATTCTTCTCGTTGCTAGTTTCCCAAGAACACCGTTCAATCCTTCCTTGCAAGGATGCTTTTCAAATTCAATTGTGGTAGAAGTTGTCATTTTCTTCTCCATTCTGTTATTTCAATGATCTATCTTCTATTCTTTCTTCCGGAGGCATTGTGTTGTTGCTCTCTTCACTCATCATCTCAATTGCGTAGACCAGGTTCTTTCCTTTGCTCATCCATTCAACCAGTGTGTCCTTTCATCCATTCAAGTTATCTCACCTTATCAAGTTTTGCCCCCTTCTCAATCGGAGTGCTGTCTGAAATCTTTCCTACCCATTGTGCCATTCTTTCAATAGTTCTGGAGACAGTGTGTTGTTGTTTTCATCAAGTATCCTCTCATCTTGTCAAGTTCATGTTCAATTCCTTCCATTTACAGTCGGGGTGATGTCCAAATTATATCATTCTTATTCCTTCTCTATCTTGTTTTAACCGGAGTGGTGTCAATATCTATCTTGTCACTTAACCTCATGGTTCTCGTTGTATCCCATGTTCTTCTTATCCTATGGACTGTTCACAATCTTGTTCATTCCATTGTATTCTTTCTTTCAATTTGCTCAACCTCTCAAGGTTCGTGGTTTTACTCGTTTGTCAAAGAAGCAACTTAGTTTTACCTCTTCTCTTCCTCTTCCGTTTCTCTCCGGTGCCATCCTAGATCTCGGGACGAGATCCTCTTGTAGTGGTGGAGTGTTGTAACACCCCAAGACCGACGCTCTAGATGCCTTCCTTGTATTCCGAGATTCATCTTGTGATTTGTTTTGTTCGTTTCATTCATCCTTGTATCATGTGCATTGCATCATGTCATCATGCAACCCCTTTTGAAAACTCACCTAAATAAAATGCATAGATCGTTGATCTATTTAAATCAAGGGATATTCACATGGTGATTTCTCTTTAAAACATATTCAAAGTCTCCTACTATTATTAGGGAGCTATAATAAAATTATTCCATTTATTTGGAATTGATCATAACAAACTTGCAAATAAATCCCAATGCCTTTGTTATCTCAATTCTTGGTCTCCAACCTTGCCCATAATTTCTTTCATCATTTTTCGAGCTCCACCAAAAATCTCAACATTTTGGACACTTCAAAAACCAAGTCCTAGTTCAAACCCATTTGAGTGAAATTCAAATGAGTTTGAATTTACATCTTTCAACCATGGCCTTTTCTATTTTCTCAGAACTAGCACATTCTTGTGGGTCCGGGAAAATTATCCGCGTGTCCAACTTGTTCCCCAAGATCTCCTTTTCTTCTCCTTTTCTTCTTTGTTATTTTTTGTTTCTAGAGAATAAGAGAGAGGGAGAAGAGAGCCCAGCAGCCTAGCCAGGCAGTCCCATCTGCACCTAGGCCCAGCCCCATCTATAACCCTAGCCCGATCGAACCCTCCTCTCGATCGCTCCCTCGTTCCCTCACAGCACCGCCACCCCTTCGTCTCGATCCCCATCTCCTTCCCTGCTTTCGCGCCACTTGAGAGGAGTGAGAGCCTCTCGCTTCGATCCCGCATGCAGGAGCCCGCCCGATCCCCATCATCACCAGTAGCGCCCCGTCGCCCGGTCTCTGGACCTCGCCGGGACCCGTCAAGCCCGCCACTGGCCTGTTGCCTGCATCTCCACCAACTCTTTCCATCCCCGCCCGCTGGGTATGCCCCTGCCTCGTCCTCCGGCTGGGGTGCTCCAAGATCACGCCCGCCGCTGCAGTTCGCAGCGCCTCTGCCTGCGCCATGGCCCCTCGCAAGCTTCCTCCGACGCCTTGCCTCGCCTCTGCACCTTCCCGTTGGCCCGGCTTCTCCTCGCCTTGCACGCCCGACGCTGCCCCGTCTCCTCGCGCCGGCCCCGTCGCCAAGTCCCACTGCCGGAGATCGCCTTCGTCTCGACTCCGGCTGGATCAGGCCCCTGCTTGTCGCGCCCCGCTGGATCCGCCCTCCCGCGACCCGGATTCGCTGTCACTGCTCATCCATGGCGCCATGGCCTGTGCCTCCTTTGGCCGACCCGTTACTGCCATGCCCTATTGTGCGTGCTCTCCGCTGCGTAGCTCTATTGATGTCAAGTACCGTCTCCGGGATTCACCAAGTACCACGACGTCGGTGTCCCTCCAAGTTTGATGTTGGAACATGCACAGCTACCGTCGCCGAAGACCCGGGTAGCAGAAACGGCAAGTTCCTCTCCGCCGTGAACCACTACTTCCACAACGCGACCGTGTACCACTACCGTCACCAAGATCGCGAGTACCTCTACCGTCGCCGTGAACGACTACTTCCATGATGTCTGTGAACCACTACTTCCACTACCGCCGCGAGAATGACTACTTCCACTACGGCCCGTGTACCACTACTTCCTTCGTTGAACTCGACCCGCTCTGAAACGCACGCTTCGAAGGAATAATCCCGAGATGATCACCCGTGGACCGAATGCTTGTGTTGTATGAGATGCTCGGGTTTGCACCGTGTCCGAATTGTCACTCGTTTGATGCCACTATCCCGTGGGAACCCGGTAGTCGGGAGCACCCCACCATCTCTAGCATGTTGCGCACATCCGCACGCCTCCTTTTGCACCGGTATCTCCATGAGCTACCGGAACCGATATGTTGCCGTGGCATCGTTTTCGGATTCGTCGCCTTGACACCCTTTCTTTCCGCAACGGTGACAAATGCCTCGTATCTTGCTCATGTCAACATTTTCATACAATTGCTTAAAACTTGCATATGTCATCCGCATCATGATAACAACAATTAAAATGTCTAAAATTGTTGTTTGCGTTAAATTGCTAAATAACATATGGGGATTTCCGGAATTGTTGTTTGTTGTTTCCGGCCTTACTTAAACTTGCGTAAATAGTTAGTTTAATTATGCTTCATCTCTTGCCATGTTTAATAACATTTAATATTGTTGAGTACCTAACCGGAAGTGAACTAAATAATCGAATGTGGTGTTTCATCAATATGCAAGTCGTTGCATATTGAGCTCCACTTAATTTGTAGTATTGTTTGTTGCATTTTGCCATGCCATACCTCATTTAAACCGGACATGCATCATACTTGATTGTGCATCATGCCATGTTTATGATGGTGTGTTTACTATGATGTTTTCTTCTTTCCGGTTGCGCTTCTCCTTGATAGTTCCGGAAACGTAGCGTTTGTAAGGATCCGTTCGACTATGTCCGTTTGTCTTCTTCATGGACTCGTTCTTCTTCCTTGCGGGATCTCAGGCAAGATGACCATACCCTCGAAATCACTTCTATCTTTGCTTGCTAGTTGCTCGCTCTTTTGCTATGCCGCGATACCTACCACTTGCTATATCATGCCTCCCATGTTGCCATGTCAAACCTCTAACCATCTTTTCCTAGCAAACCGTTGTTTGGCTATGTTACCGCGTTGCTCAGCCCCTCTTATAGCATTGTTAGTTGCAGGTGAAGTTGAAGATTGCTCCATGATGGACATGATTATGTTGGGATATCACAATATCTTTTATCTTAATTAATGCATCTATATACTTGGTAAAGGGTGGAAGGCTCGGCCTTATGCACAGTGTTTTGTTCCACTCTTGCCGCCCTAGTTTCCGTCATACCAGTGTTATGTTCCTTGATTTTATGCGTTCCTTGCGCGGTTGGGTGATTTATGGGACCCCTTGACAGTTCGCTTTGAATAAAACTCCTCGGCAAGGCCCAACCTTGGTTTTAACATTTGCCACCTAAGCCTTTTTCCCTTGGGTTCTGCCAGACTCAAGGGTCATCTTTATTTTAACCCCCCGTGCCAATGCTCCTCGAGTGTTGGTCCAAACCAAACCCTTTGCGGCGCCACCTCGGGGAAACTTGAGGCCTGGTTTTAGTTGTACGGACTGCTCATCCGGTGTGCCCTGAGAACGAGATATGGTGCAGCTCCTATCGGGATTTGTCGTCACATTCGGGCGGCTTTGCTAGTCTTGTTTTACCATTGTCGAAATGTCTTGTAAACCGGGATTTCGAGACTGATCGGGTCTTCCCGGGAGAAGGAATATCCTTTGTTGACCGTGAGAGCTTATAATGGGCTAAGTTGGAACAACCCTGCAGGGTATTATCTTTCGAAAGCCGTGCCCGTGGTTATGAGGCAGGTGGGAATTTGTTAATGTCCAGTTGTAGAGAACTTGACACTTGACTTAATTAAAACGCATCAACCGCGTGTGTAGCCGTGATGGTCTCTTTTCGGCGGAGTCCGGGAAGTGAACACGCTCTTTGTGTTATGATTGTGCGTAAGTAGTTTCAGGATCACTTCTTGATCACTTCTAGCTTCACGACCATTCCGTTGCTTCTCTTATCGCTCTTATTTGCGTATGTTAGCCACCATATTTGCTTAGTGCTTGCTGCAGATCCACCTCATTACCCTTTTCCTACCCATAAGCTTAAATAGTCTTGATCTCGCGGGTGTGAGATTGCTGAGTCCTCGTGACTCACAGATACTACCACAACAGTTGCAGGTGCCGATGATACCAGTGCAGGTGATGCAACTGAGCTGAGATGGGAGCTCAACGAAGATCTTGGTCGTTGCTATGTTTCGTTTCATGTTGATCAGTAGTGGAGCCCAGTTGGGACGATCGGGGATCTAGCAGTTGGGTTATCTTCTTTTCTTTTAGCTTCGTTCGTAGTCGGACTATGTGTGTACTCTGAATGATGTATGATTTATTTAAGTACTTGTGTGAATCCCGGATACGGTACTTGACATCAATAGAGCTATGCAGCGGAGAGCACGCACAATAGGGCATGGCAGCAACGGGTCGGCCAAAGGAGGCACAGGCCATGGCGCCATGGATGAGCGGTGACAGCGAATCCGTGTCGCGGGAGGGCGGATCCAGCGGGGCGCGACAAGCGAGGTTCTGATCCAGCGGAGTCGGGACGAAAGCGATCTCCGGCGGTGGGACTTGGCGACGGGGTCGGCGCGAGGAGACAGGGCGGCATCGGGCGCGCAGGGCGAGGAGAAGCCGGGCCAACGGGAAGGTGCAGAGGCGAGGCAAGGCGTCGGAGGACGCTTGCGAGGGGCCATGGCGTAAGCAGAGAAGGCCGCGAATCTGCAGCCAAGGCGTGATCTTGGAGCACCCCACCGGACGACGAGGCAGGGGCATACCAGCGGCGGGGATGGAAAGAGTCGGTGGAGATGCAGGCGATCGGCGGGGCTTGATGGGTCCAGCGAGGTCCAGCGACCGGGCGACGGGCGCTCTGGTGATGATGGGGATCGGGCGCGGGGCTCCTGCGTCTTTGGATCGAGCGAGAGGCTCTCACTCCTCTCTGGCGGCGCGAGCAGGGGAAGGAGATGGGGATCGAGACAAAGGGGTGGCGGCGCTGTGAGGGAACGAGGTAGCGATCGAGAGGAGGGTTCGATCGGGCTAGGGTTATAGAGGCGGCTGGGCCTAGGCGCAGATGGGACTGCCAGGCTAGGCTGCTGGGCTCTCTTCTCCCTCTCTCTTATTCTCTAGAAACAAAAAATAACAAAGAAGAAAAGGAGAAGAAAAGGAGGTGTTGGGGAAGAAATTGGACACGCGGATAATTTTCCCGGACCCACAAGAATGTGCTAGTTCCGAGAAAATAGAAAAGGCCATGGTTGAAAGATGTAAATTCAAACTCATTTGAATTTCACTCAAATGGGTTTGAACTAGGACTTGGTTTTTGAAGTGTCCGAAAATGTTGAGATTTTTGGTGGAGCTCCGAAAAATGATGAAAGAAATTATGGGCAAGGTTGGAGACCAAGAATTGAGATAACAAAGGCATTGGGATTTATTTGCAAGTGTGTTATGATCAATTCCAAATAAATGGAATAATTTTATTATAGCTCCCTAATAATAGTAGGAGACTTTGAATATGTTTTAAAGAGAAATCACCATGTGAATATCCTTCGATTTAAATAAATCAACGATCTATGCATTTTATTTAGGTGAGTTTTCAAAAGGGGTTGCATGATGACATGATGCAATGCACATGATACAACGATGAATGCAAGGAACAAAACAAATCACAAGATGAATCTCGGAATACAAGGAAGGCATCTGGAGCGTCGGTCTCGGGGTGTTACACTGGAGAAGGGTTGGGTGGGGTGTGCGGACTTGGGCGCTGGAGCTCGAGTGCACGAAAATGGATAAGCAAAGGAGGAAGTAGGCGTAGATGAAAAAGGTGGATCCTTATCCCCTTATTTGGGCGGACGAAACTATGTGCCCCCACCAGCCTGGTAAAACTCGCTTATCTCCCAAGCTCGTAATTAATGGCACGGTTGGGTTACCCACGCCCGTATTGATAAGAATCCCGAAATAAGGGGACACGATCTCTGCTTCAACAAGACGTGCCAAGGAAACCGCCTCGCTAAGTGCGCTGAGGTGGGACAGTAAAAACAATTCGAATAAAGGCTTGGTCGTGGTGTGATGTCACGCTGCGGAATATGTCAGCAGGTTGGATATGTGTAAATATTATTCTCTCTACGGTGGTATGTGGAACTTATTTTGCAGAGACGGACACTATCCTTGTGTTCAAAATATTCTATGAAGTATTCGGAGGAGGAACCCGCCTTGCAATGCCGAAGACAATCTGCACGCTGGGGTCATCGTCATTGAAGCCTGGTTCAGGGGCTACTGAGGGAGTCCTGGATTAGGGGGTGTCGAGGTAGCCGGGCTATAACCTTTGGCCGGACTCCTGGACTATGAAGATACAAGATTGAAGACTTCGTCCCGTGTCCGGATGGGACTTTCCATGGTGTGGAAGGCAAGCTTGGCGACACGGATATGTAGATCTCCTCCCACTTGTAACCGACTACTGTAACCCTAGCCCTCTCCGGTGTCTATATAAACCGGAGGGTTTTAGTCCGTAGGGACGAACAACAATCATACCATAGGCTAGCTTCTAGGGTTTAGCCTCTCTGATCTCGTGGTAGATCTACTCTTGTACTACCCATATCATCAATATTAATCAAGCAGGAGTAGGGTTTTACCTCCATCGAGAGGGCCCAAACCTGGATAAAAACATCGTGTCCCTTGTCTCTTGTTACCATCCGCCTAGGCCTTGCAGTTAGGGACCCCTACCCGAGATCTGCGGTTTTGGCCACGACCAACAATCCAAAATGACTAGTGTCTGCATTTCCTAGGGCGAATTTTGAAAACCACATGAACTTTACGGTACTAAAGATTACCGAAATACATCTGAACCATTAAGTGTAGGTAGCACTAAGCACACAACAAACCCTAATGACAGTCCTGCCTAATGAGTAATGAATCAATTAGAAAATGGGTGATGAGGAGTGGCTGCAGAGTGTTGATGACTTATCTCAGGATAAATCAGGTTGGCTTAGTGGGTGCTTTACGCCTGAGCCCGGAACGGACTGGGAAGGTAAGCACGGCGGCGCGCCCGAGCAGCGGTGACACTGTTGGGCGAGCGGCTCCTGACCTCCTGTTAGTCCGGCGTCTCCTCCTAGAGTCATGCCGTCCAGGGACGGCAAGTCACCGGGCAGGCGGTGGCTGAGGGTAGTAGAGATCGAGCGCTTGCAGCGAGAGGAATCAGGGCCTGGGACGACCCAAAATCCCAGGGTGGGCCGACCCACCGTGGGCACCCTGTAGAGATACACACCCGAGCGGCGAACATGCATTTTTGAAACTAATTTAGGAACATTTAGCTGACCAATTAAACGAATCTGTTTTAATAATATCAGATTCGTATTTGAACAACTAAGCTTGTTTAGCTTGATGGGTCGAGCAGTGCTATTATGACACGAAGCACGTATTCTGATCGTATAGTGATCATAAAAGGGGGAAACCGGAGAAATGATATTTAGCAGCCATTGTTTGCTTCGAACTAAGAACTAAATTCTAAGAGCTGAAAAGAATGTAGAGTAACCAAGTTAAGATCTATTTTCTGGTTGAGATCAAAAAGTTGAGGAGATATGAAGTACCACCTCTCTTGCGACGTAGTGTAGGCATCGGGAGTGTGATGGCTGTCGGTGGCGTTGAAGTAGATCTGCGACGGTAGAAGGGTGCATCGGGGGATAAGTCCCGTTGCGGTGTAAGAGAAGGTCGTGTGAGCGGCCCCGGCAAAGAGGACGATGGCGCCGATGAAGCGAGAGGATGTGATGCAAGGCTCTTGGTCCGTCGCCGTGGACGAGAAACGTCCATCTCTAGCAGTGGACGACGTGGTCCTTGTAGGCGCTCCGGCATGGTGGAGGACGGTGGCGATGGATGTGGTGGAGGATGGCGGCGATGGATGTGGTGGAGGACGGCGGCGATGGATGGGGTGGCGGACGGAGGCTGGTGTGGGGATGGTGTTCTAGCGCAGACGGTGTATGAATGGGAAAATGGAGGGAGAGGTACGGGGAACCATGTTTTTTGGATGAGCCTGTCTGAAATATAGGAAAGTTACGAACTTAGCCCCCGTTTAAAATTTGGACGTCTCGTTGGTTGGGGATACGAGGTAATCTCGCATCTCGCCAATATTTGCCCAGAGCGATTTCGGGCGAGGAGAGGGTGGTTGGCACCTATCGGCGTTCTGGGAACGGGGGTACCCAGACTTGCCTGCCTGCGGCCTGCGGCGTGGCTCAAGGGGTGGCACTGTACGGCCCATATTCATAAAGACAAGCTCAAGACCCTTGCGAGGGGCCAAGCCTCGCGGGGCGGACGATAGAAAGCTTCCTCAGGCACGGCCTCGTCAGGCTGGCTCGCGAGGAGGCGGAGAGATCAAGGCGGGGTACCTCGCGAGGTGCCCATGACGCAAGCCATGATGACCGAGGGCACCAGGCGGGTGCCAGCCCGCGCAGTGTCCCCATTTCCCCTTTGGTGCAAAGGGGGCAAGCGCAGGCCAAGGCATCAGGCAAAGGCAACCATTTCGGTGCAACGAGACCAAGACCAGCAGAACGGCAGGAAGGAGGTCATCGTGGAGCCCAAGCCGGCGTAACCGTCAGAGTCTTCGGCACGCGAGGACCGACTTTAGTCAGGATAAGTGTACTAGATGTTCCCCTTCAAAATGGCCAATTGTTGGCGCCCTTCCCGCTCAATATTTGGGGAGAGGCCTAGGGCCTCTGCCTATAAATAGGAATAGCCACCACCAAGTCAGAAGGATCAGAGAGAGGATCAATCTGAGAGAACCCTAGCAGAGAGAGAGAGAGGCGATCGAAATCACCCAAGTAGTTCATCGCACCAGCTCAAGAACAGCCCCTCGTGAGGCTGTTCTCCCTTTGTATTGTTCATCATCAGCCCCCTGAGGCAATCCACCACACCACACACTGGAGTAGGGTATTACACCACAATGGTGGCCTGAACCAGTATAAACCTCGTGTCCTCTGTGTTGTTCTTCGTGTAGTTTAGATCCTTGCGAGGCGACGAGAAGTAGGTAGGTTGTAGGTGCAATCTCTACGTGCACCCGGAGTTTGAACCTAGAGGGTCTGCCGGAACCCGAAATCCAACATTTGGCATGCCAGGTAGGGGTGCACCGGAATCCGCCTTCCGCCGCCCTGCTCTTCGCCGCCCCTCGCATCCATGTCAGACGCTCGTCGAGCCCGCACCGAGCGTCGGGCCGCTCTCGCTACTCGCGTCGCCCAGACGGCTCCCGTCGGCGGCCACCCCCGCCGTTCCCCGTCGCCTACCGTCAACGCCGCCACCGGCCCGGCGGGGAACGAGCAGCAGGCATCGTCTCTGCATCCTTTGGTGCGGCGGGAAGGCCGCACCGCCACCCCGTCGCTGACTCCAGCCGGTTCTTCGTCCCACGCCCGTCGCGCTCCTACGGACGCGCACGCCGCGTTGCTCCTGGCACGGGAACCCCTGCACTACCGTCCCGTCGATGACCTCTACGACGAGTGGCTCTCCCGCATCACCGAGCTCGTCAGCGCCGCTGGGGGCTCCCCTGCGCCATCCCTCTCGCTGCACCGCGCCCCGCCTTGCACGGGCGATGAAGCTCCGGGGGCGCCTCAGCCGCCTCCCCCTCAAGAAGGCGCCTTGGCCCCAAGGCGCGTGGCCCCTGGGCGGAACCCACTCCGTCCAGCACCAGCACAGCAAGAGAAGAGCTGCCAAGAGGTCCCTCATCCCCAAGAAGCTGCCCGAGTGCTCCCCGCACCGGCCCGTCACGACCGCGCTCCTGCTCCAGCGCGCCAAGACCCCGCGCTGCTCCTGGCGGCAGCGCACGGAGACCTCCAAGATCAAGCCCTCCGTCACCAAAGGCCTCCCATGGCCACTCCAGGCTACCGTGCCTTCACCGCCGAGCTGCGCAGCATGGCCTGGCTGGGCAAGTTCAAGCCAGACCTGCCCCCACGCTACGATAGCACGACCGAACCTGCGGAGTTCCTCCAGCTCTATGAGCTGGGCATCGAAGCCGCCAACGGGGACGAGAAGGTCATGGCGAACTGGTTTCCCATGGCGCTCAAGGACGGTGCCCGCACCTGGCTCCTGAACCTGGCTCCTGGCACGATTTCCTCCTGGAATGAGATGCGCACCCGATTCATCGCCAACTTCCAAGGCACCCGCGATCGGCCCCCGGCCATGAGTGACTTGCGCCGCATCAAGCAGCAGTCAGGGGAGACCCTGCAAAAGTTCATCCAACGTTTCAACAACGCTCGCCTTAAGATCCCCAGGGTGTCTGAGGAGGCCATCATCTCAGCCTTCTCCGATGGTGTGCGTGACGTCAAGATGAAGGAAGAGCTCGCGATCCATGAAGACCTGTGCACATCCCTGGAGCTGTTCAACTTGGCGACCAAGTGCGCCAGGGCTGAGGAAGGACGCCTTTCCCTTCTCGAGCTGCCGGCTGCCGACCCAGAAGAGAAGAAGCCCAAGGTCAAGGACGTGAAGCGCAAGGGGGCTGACGTGCTTGCAGCAGAGCCGGACACCCAGCGAGGAAGGGATCAGCCTGAGTCATCCAAGGGCAGTTGGTACTGCGTGTACCATGATCTCCACACCCACAACACCAACGAATGCCAAGAGCTCAGGCCCGTGCGGGACGTGCGTGCCGGCCGACGCCTCGAGCACAGCGACCGGGGCTATGGCCGAGGAGGAGGAAGAGGTGGAGGACGATGGGAAGACCTTAGCCCTCGCCAAGGGTGGCGTGACCGACCTCGCGAGGACCGCTGGAAGGATCAGCCTCGCGAGGGAGGTTGGAGGGACCCGCCTCGCGAGGGAGGCTGGCAGGATCAGCCTCACGAGGATCACCCACAAGGCAACGCAGGCCTCCCTCCTCTGCCACTGCAGCCAAGGAGAAATGAAGACCATCATCAGGACGAGGGGGCTGGGGGCTTCCAGGAGCCGCGCGCAATCGCTTGCATCCTGGGCGGAGCTCAAGCCCCAGCCTCTCAGTGCATATTCAAGCAGTTCGCCCGTGAAGTGAATGCAGTCCTCGCCAGGTTCGAAGCCACACGCCCCCTCAGGTGGTCAGCGTGCGCCATTACATTCAGCTCAGCGGATCAGCTCAAGTGCGCAGCCACAGCCGGAGTCCTCCCGATGCTTTGTTCCCCAATCATCAGCAATGTGCAAGTCACCAGGACCCTCATCGATGGCGGAGCAGGGCTCAATGTCTTGTCCGTCGAGACATTCAACAATCTCCAAGTGCCATACAATCAGCTTCAGCCAACGAAACCTTTCTCCGGATTCACTGATGGTTCCACAGTTCCAATAGGGCAAGTCCGCCTTCCTGTCACCTTTGGGACGCGCGACAACTACCGCACCGAGCTCATTGACTTCAACGTCGCTCACATTCGTCTGTCGTACAATGCCATCCTCGGGTACCCAGCTCTGGCCAAATTCATGGTCGTGACTCATCACGGCTACAAGGTCCTCAAGATGCCAGGAAGCTGTGGAGTCATCACGGTGCCTTGTGAAGAGAGAGATGCTGTGTGTTCTCTGGAGCGTGCTTTCCGAGCCGCATCAATTGAAGACCCAGATCACAGGAGCGGGAGGCTTCCCGAGGCTGCTCCTAAGAAGAAGAAGACATCGCCTGGTCGGACCCCTTGGGAGGCAGGCCCCTTAGGGTCCGCGCCTGTTCAGGGGGCACCTCCCTCTGTCACATAGGAAGGCGCGCCGGCGCTCTCTTCGAGCAAGGCTCGGGGGCTCTCTCCTGGAGGGCCACCGACTTTGCTAAGATCACGAGGGAGGCGCTCGGGCACCACTTGGAGGCGTGTTTCAAAGCACGTTTCCCTCAGGAAGGAGCAAGGCAAGGAGGGCCAAACCCTCAGGAGTTCGTCAGCAAGATCATTCAGGAGCTGCAGGAGTCAAGAGTCATGAGTGGCAGCCGCCGCTTACCTGCCGTAGCTCCCCATCCAGGCGAGGATGGTGGGCTGCGCGTCTGCATCGACATACCAGGGCTCAACCGAGCCGCCTCTCAGGAGCGCCTCTGGCCCTCACGCGTGGCACGCTGTGAAGGTCCACCCCACAGCTATGTTCGCATGCCTTACGGCTTGCCGAACGCGGCTGTCGCGCGCCAGCGCCTCATGAGGAGCATCCTGGAGGCTCAAGTGGCCAGGCGTTCCGCAGTCCTGGCGGAGATGGAGACGGTCCGCGAAGAGCCACCGGCGTCTCCGGAGCCTCCCGAGGCTCCTGGGCCTGGGAGCTCGTGAAGATCTGCCTCCGCAGCGCATGTCGTCTGCTACTTCAACATCCCTTCATCTCCAACATCACCAGGTGACGTCCTTCGAGGTTCATTTTCAGCTGGGAGCGGCCCCCAGGGCTGCATCATTCCCAGGCCGCGTGGGTCCGTCCCTGCGGCATGTATCCCTTTTGATTCATGTTTCTAGTTTACTTTATTGGGGCCGCCCCTCGGGCTGCGTCGTCCCCAAGTCGCTTGGGCCCGACCCAGCAATGTTCGCCTTCTCTGCGCCTATCTAAATGGATTTGCTCCTTTGTGATTAACGTGTTTGACCTAATCGCCCGCTTGATTGACACCAACTGATGGAGCTGCTCCCTAATGGCACGACGCTTGCGCATGGGTTCGTCCCTGCAACATCGACAAACCTGAATGGCTGAGCTCTGGCCGCGGCAGCCCTGCAGGGTGCCACCTCGTCAAGCCTTCAGTGCCTCGTCACCCCTCCAGAGCAACCAACGGCTGACTGTCGATTGTCATGGCGAACTCTCGTTCTTCTTGTGATGAGCCTGCAGGATCTCTTCAAGGAGCGGTGTCAGACGATGCCTTCACGGCGTCTCCTTCACTCTCGTCCGCGCGAACCGCTTGCACGTTAAGGGGGGGGGGTACCTGAGCATCGTGACTCATGGACTCCTACTGGCTCTCCAGCCCTCACCTCCTGGCCTTGTCCACGACATCGCGGCCTAGCATACCAGCGGCGGCTGAGCTCGCTCGAGGGCCGGGACCCGAGGACGTAGAGCAGAAAGGGGAGTAAAGGAGAGAGGGAAGGGGCACGCGGGGACCTCGCCGGGCAACTCCTCAGCTGCCGATGCGCGGACCTAACGCTGCACCAAGAAGCGGTTCCTGACTCCCGAGATAAGTCATCCTCCGGAAATACTAGCTATCGCAGCACCGACCTCGCTCCTAATGCAATCCCGTGTTGGCAACGTCGCGCTCCATTCTCACCGAACGATGGCTGCCTGAGCGCTAAAGGGGACCTCCTGAGCATCACGACTCAGGGGCTCTTACTGGACCCCGGGCCGCTGACCTCCTGGCCTTGACCACGACATTGCGACCTGGCATACCAGCGACGGCTGAAGCCTGCCTTGTGACCCGGACCTATCGGCGCAGAGCGTCAAGCCCTCGCGAGGTTCGAAAGGAGGAACTAAGCTAAGATGGGATGAGCATCTCGCACCACTTCACGACAAGGATCATATTAACAAACGGAACCGCAGGCACCTTACAAGCCCCCACGGGGTGTGTTCTTCGATTCCTCGCAGGGAACAAAAGGAGCAGATCCTAAAGAGCGCTAACTACGCGCGTCTCCGCAAGGAGACGCCATCATCAACAGTGGGCCGCCAGGCACCGGCGCCAACCCCATCCAGATCACCGGCGCTGGAAGCCTGACGCGCCCGCCCGGCTCCGAGCGCGGTGCAAGCTCGGAGGCTCGTAGCTGTCGTCGCTCGTCTCCGGAGTCGCGAAGAGCTCGACGGAGTCGCTGGATCCTCCGACGCCTCCGCTGCCGAAGGAGCTGCTGGGGGAGCGGTCGGCGAGCCTGGTCCTTGCCACGGCAGGGCCCCAGTCGCCTCTCTCAGAGCAGCACTCCAGTCGGCGTCCTTCCGTGTCGAAGACCTTGAAGAACATCAAGGAAGCGCCATCGTACTCCAGGTGGATCACGAGGGTGCCCCTCGTCCGGCAAACCCGGGCGATCTCGCCCCAGCCTCGGGTCATGAAGACCTTGCCCGGAGCAACGACCGCAACCTCCGCTCCGGTCACAGGGGTGCTGCAGCCGGCATGCTGCAACCAGAGCTCCAGAGAGCCTCTCTGCGGAATCACGAAGGCGAAGGAGGGAGGAAGGCAAATCCAAGACTGAGGAGGCATGGCGGCGTGGAGCACAAGCTCTCGGGAGGAGCCCTCGGCATGGACTCCGGGAGGAACAACGCGCACTGCCGTGACCCGCCGACACCGACGGCAGCATCGTCCGTGGCGCTCGGCGTCAACTCCTTCAGGGCCCTCAATGCGGGCGTATAAGGGCAGCGGCAACCCTGGCAGTGGCCGCTCGTACCAGGGCCTCGACACCTCCTGCGGGGCGCCCTCATCTCGGCGGCAGAGGGCTAGCCGTTTCTTCGACGGAAGCGGATCGGGACCCTCTCCCGGGGCCTTTCCTTTCTCTTCTGCGGAGAACCGGCGGATCGGAGCCATTGTCGCAATGTGGAGCAAGGGCAAGGATGGAGAAGAAGGAGAAGCAAGAAGAGATGGACTGGAAGGGCTCGCGCAGTTCCGTACATATAGCCAGGGGAGGCCAATCGTCGACCTCCATGATCACAGGTAATCATGACCTGCTTTGCATGCAGGGACTTGTCAATTCATGTAGTTGCAGAGGCGTCGTGGGGAAGCAGGGACGCCCATGTCCAATCAACCGCCACGTGGCGCCCAAGGCCGCAGGCTGTTGGGGCCAGCGGCGCTTCGCACTTGCCCCTTCACTTCTCTGCTTGCCAATAATCTCGCATCTCGCCAATATTTGCCCAGAGCGATTTCGGGCGAGGACAGGGTGGTTGGCACCTGTCGGCGTTCTGGGAACGGGGGTACCCAGACTTGCCTGCCTGCGGCCTGCGGCGTGGCTCAAGGGGTGGCCCCAGTACGGCCCATCTTCATCAACACAAGCTCAAGACCCTCGCGAGGGGCCAAGCCTCATGAGGCGGACGACGTAAAGCTTCCTCGAGCACGGCCTTGTCAGGCTGGCTCGCGAGGAGGCGGAGAGATCAAGGCGGGGTACCTCACGAGGTGCCCATGACGCAAGCCATGACGACCGAGGGCGCCAGGCGGGCGCCAGCCCGCGCAGTGTCCCCATTTCCCGTTTGGTGCAAAGGGGGCAAGCGCAGGCCAAGGCATCAGGCAAAGGCAACCATTTCGGTGCAACGAGACCAAGACCAGCAGAACAGTAGGAAGGAGGTCATCGTGGAGCCCAAGCCGGCCACCGTCGAGTCTTTGGCGGCGAGGACCGACTTTAGTCAGGATAAGTGTACTAGATGTTCCCCTTCAAAATGGCCAATTGTTGGCGCCCTTCCCGCTCAATATTTGGGGAGAGGCCCAGGGCCTCTGCCTATAAATAGGACTAGCCACCACCAGGTCAGAGGGATCAGAGAGAGGATCAATCTGAGAGAACCCTAACAAAGAGAGAGAGAGAGAGAGAGAGAGAGAGAGAGAGAGGTGATCGAACTCACCCAAGCAGTTCATCGCACCAGCTCAAGAACAGCCCCTCGCGAGGCTGTTCTCCCTTTGTATTGTTCATCATCAGCCCCTGAGGCAATCCACCACACCACACACTGGAGTAGGGTATTACACCACAATGGTGGCCTGAACCAGTATAAACCTCGTGTCCTCTGTGTTGTTCTTCGTGTAGTTTAGATCCTTGCGAGGCGACGAGACGTAGGTAGGTTGGAGGTGCGATCTCCACGTGCACCCCAGAGTTCGAACCTAGAGGGTCTGCCAGAACCCGAAATCCGACAGCACCCATGGTTGGCGCCCACGGTGTATGAAAGGGGCTGACAGGTAGGGCGGTTGTGTCATGTCTGAGTGAAGTTACAAACCTGCCCCTATTGAAAATATTTGCCTACATCGATTTCGGCCGAGTCGAGTTTGTTTTGCCGCCCACCGTGTATGAATGGGGAAATGGAGGGAGAAACAGAGGTCTTTCGGACGGGCTTGAATCAAATGTGTTTTGCCGCCCATGTTTGGCGCCCACCGTGTCGGAATGGGCTCAGAGGCGGTCGTGTCACGTCTTATTGAAGTTACTATCCTACCCCTATTTAGAGCAGTGGAAATCGGGCCGATGGATTGTCCGTGTAATGGAGTAATTTCCATCTCCCGAACACTTGGCTTCAGGCAGCCGACGTGGGAGTGGACATTTTGCCGCTTCTTTCGAATTTTGGGACAATAAGCATCGACGTTTACCCTGGCAACTGAATTCGAATCCATTTTGTATTCCTATATGAATCTTTATAAATCATTCTATGTGTTTTTATATATCTTCAAAAGGACGACAAAGATATATTCCACTGTCATATATGAATATGGTTTACAAATGCCGATACTCAAATTCGTGAAGCTAGAATCCGGTTTAAGGTGAATTCGAATATTTGGAACACTTCATGTCCAACTCAAATGTCACACGCAGCATAATGTGTACTCCCATTTAGATATGTACACGAGCGATGTATCAAGATTCAAATACCGGGTGAATCAACCAAGAATGTACAGAACTAACAGACATATAAACAGTTATAGAGTATATGGATCAATAATATCAACTAACATACATAAGCCAGGCCGCTGTACTTTTCTTTGCTACAACAGCATCCTTTTTTTTCAGCCAAGCTACTATAGCATCTTGGCCCTTTCCGATGCGTGCCACTTATGGTCCATCTATACTACTATTATTGCTGAATGCACATTCAACCCGATTGGCATATTTCTAGGTCTGGCTCAGCAATCAAAATGAAATGTCTCCGAGTCTTATCAATTAATACAGACTTGTGCTCAAATAAAATTACAAACCAAAAAACAAAAAACAAAAAACAATTATTACATGATCTCTAAAACAAATGGTTTGATTGATTACATGAACAAACAACACAAAGGTTATTCAACGCTGGAAAGAACATTTCACCTATGATTTACCAAGTGGGAATTTAATTTCCTTTTTCCTTCAGACCTTAACAATGTGGTGGAGTCTCAGCTTGCTTCCTTTTGAAATCCACCAAATATTTAATGGTTGTCTTGAGTAATCGCTACTGATTGTGTTGTTTGCTTCCTCAACATGTCAACTTCATCTCTAAGTGCGTACAGAATCTCTTTCTACCACTAGTTTAGCCTCTAGAGCATCAGCAGTTGGCAATTCATAATGCACGATTGGGCCGGCGCCACTGCTGTGGGATGATACAACGTCCATGGTGACCTCGCTCTTTGATCTTGGGCTAACCTGTTTTTCCTTTAAAGTTCCGATTGAATTCAGAAAAGTTGAAGTTAGCAAAACATCTCAACTGGGAGTTATAACAACAACAAATCGAGTTAAACAAACAAGGAATTAAAGAGTTTCAATTCGATTTGAAAAGTAGTTATTAACATCATTGTAACCCGTTGTTGCAGCAGCAAAGCAGTTAAACAAACAAGTACCTATTTAAGTTCAGGCAAACAGGTAATTCTTAACAGTAAGTATCAAACACATAGATAGGTGCAATCTATAATAGGATTAACATGCTGTGGCATTGTGTAATCGGCAGAAAACTAAATTAAGCCAAGCAACGTAATTGAACAATTTTGCAATAAGTGGCTAACTAAAATTCCAAGAAGCAGGTAACTGAACTTATGCTAGTTCTTTGTACAGGCACACTGCAACTTATTTTTCGCTTACAAGGTTGTACGAAGGAGTCCATGGTATCAATTGCTTGGATACGCAGTCCCAATACTTCTTTCTTCCCACACTGCATTGGTAAGCGAATGGTTAATCTGGTAAGATGGCGCGTCCTTGATATGTTATATGAGGACGTGTGGTCAGACTAGTTGTTGCCACACACATGACACTGGCTTTTACTGCATATTTCATGCAATTACTTTTGGCATATTGACATCTAAGCAATCTACAATAGGATGAAAAGACTGGCATCCTTCACATTATTGGCGAACTCAGTTCATAAAAACAAGCAATTCAACCATTATGTGGGTAAATCAAAAGCGCCCATCGAATATTTTTTCACTACCCCTATCATACACGCAAAAAGGGGCGACGCCACCATAGGGGCTGGTATGGGCGGCTTCCTCGGGTGGCTCGAAAGTGTGCACCTAGTTTGAGTCGTCCAGGTTGGCCCAGGCTAGTTTTGTTCTTCCCAACGCACGAGCAAGCAATGTAACAAATGAAGAAAAATGTTTCAATTTGGATAGGCGAATAACATAAGTGCAAGGCAGGCCCTATAGCAGGCTCGTGGCCCAAATGAGCGCCTCCCATATCGATCAACAGCAGGAAAAATCCCAATTCATCCGCTCCAGCCTCTAGTCTGGTTTGCTCCTAACCTAGCCACCGCTGGACAGACTAACACAGCACTTCCTCACGCCCTCGTTGGAGGGTAATCGCCGGGTTTCAAGCGAACAGAAGGACAAGAATATGAAGATCCAACCCTGGGTGTAGCCTACGTGGGAGGCAGCGGCGGCAACACGGGCATGGCATCGAGCTTGCGCAAACGGACAGTCGAAGCTTGCAAGAGTAGCATGCGCAATGAGCAGGTACATCACAGCCCTGATTATATCTAATTCAACTCTTCAATTTATGGCCAATAGTTAAACCCGACGGTGTTGTAAATCTGCTTGTATGTAGGGAATCTATGAGAAAATGAAACCAATTTCTACTTATTTTATAACTCCCCCAATCAATACTGAACTGACTGAATCTGATGTATCTTATCAATTTTCCGGTGCAAACATCCAAGCTCATGTTGTTCTTGAGCCTGAAGTGTCTAATGAACAGACTACTAATGAAGGATTTGATGCAAACATTTTACATGCTCACGGTGATGAACATATAGTGTCTAATGAGGCATCTAATGCAAGCATTTTGCAAGCTCCCATTGAAGGATTTAGTGTCTAATGATGATCTGCTATGTTGAGAGAGACATAGAGATTTGCAGGCATTGATGACAAGAAAATTATAGTGCATTTTCATGGCTTGAGGAAACGTCGAGGCCATCTACCAGAAAGTCCCCGTATCATGACAACGTAGCATAAATACTTTTCTAATCTATTGTTTGAAACTATTGGCATACTTGTGCAGGATAGATATATTGATATGCAGTTTATGACTGGTTATAGGTGCAATTACACTTTGATATTTTCAGCGGAAGAACTAATAATTCAAGCAAGTACAGACCATGTTTGTAGTCCTTGTACACCATGTTGCATTTTGTGTTTTTTGGTGCTTGCATCATTTAGTGTTTATAATCTGAACTACTTTGGATCATTAGCTGGTTTTCAAAGTGCATGTAGCTTCACATTTCTCAAGTTATGTTGATTTGAGGAGTGCAAGTGCCTTCGTATTTTTTAAGTTAAATGTTCGCCCCTTGTAACTTGAATTCGTGGATCCGTCACTGCACACAAATCATACACGAATGCCAGTACGAATTAAATGAAATCTAGGGACTTACGCTAGCTCGTTGTACAGGCTCACTGCAGCTCTGCTTGCGCTTGGGATGTTCCATGTACAATTCCATGTTACCACTTGCTTGGATGTGCAGGCCTTGTGCTCCTTGCATCCCTCTCTGCATTTTTGACACGCCGAATGGCTGATCAAATAAGAGGAATCAACATTGCTGTTGTACCGGAGGACAGATACTTACAAGGTTATACGGGTGTGCAGGATGTGTACCAGATCCCGTAGCGCCGTCATGCTTCGCTAAAAAATGGATTTGCTTGTTTCAGATGATATCTCCAGAAGAAATAAGAGCTAAAGTCAGAGCTGGATAGGCGTGTAAGCTAAGAGAGCAGTGAAAGGATATCCAAACATCGTCAGAACAGTGAAGGGAGTGATGTGTGGATACCTAGTTCGGGCCGGCGTTTGGGCATGCTCGCCTAGCTAGAGTGCGGGTCACTTCACAGTCGTTGAGGGTGATGTGCGGGCATTGGCTAGCCGCGCACGGATGCAGATCTTGAGTGGCAGCGGAGCGCTACGATGCGGTGGACGAGACTGTTGGTGAAGCCCCAGCGGCCTAGGGAGGCAGAGGCGCGATGATGTGCTTGGTGTAGTAGCCCCAGTGAGCTGGGAGACGGTGTCGGTGAAGTGCACCTGATGCAGTGGAAGTTGGTGTCTGTGAGGCACATCGGTTGCGGCGGCCGACGTTGTCGGTGGACCACCCGGTGCGGTGGACGAGGGCGTAGATGAGGTAGCCCCGATGTGGTGGTGAAGCGCGACCGTCGTCTTCGTCGTCGTTGTCCGGCACAGAGGTGGGGAAAGAGACGAGACGAGGGGCGATTTGAACTTTGCTTGGGTTGGCGGTGAATTAGGGATTTGAGCAATCTGGGCGTGGAAGGGGACGGTGGAGAAGGGAGATTTTGCAAGGCTGGAATTGGGGCCGCCAGATATTTCAGTCCGAAACGTGGAAGCGCGAACTTATTTTGTCGTCGTCCTTTTTTTTGGGTGGGTGGCTGGGTGCTACGCGTCCGTCCGACACACGCGACCACCACGACACGACCCTGGTCCGCCTACATTTGAGAATGCAAACGAACCTTCTTTCATTTGCAAACGAATCTATATGTATTACCATGCCCGTGTTTTCCTTGCAATAATTAGTCATTCGAAATGAGATACTATAAATTAATTAATGAAGAGTTATTTGAAAAAAATCGAAACGGTATCCATGCGAACGTGGATTAGAGTGTGTGTCACATAATTAGTTATTTGAATTAGAGTGTGTGTCACATAGCAATCTCCAATTCTAACCTGGATTTCGCATTTCACTGTATCCATGCTACTTTTTAATACAAATTCATATGTATATGATGAACACCATGGTAGTGAGAAAACTTTTGGATGGATTCAAACATATGACCTACAAAATAGCACAACAAATCGAGTCAATGTCAACTTTTCGAAACTTAGCATGGCATGAATTCGAAATAATTACCCATATGCATGGTCCTCAGTTCAAATATTACAATGTACACCGAATTGAAACATCGATGTTAAGTCTCGTACTATCTACAATCAAATGTTGTTTTTAGCCCCCCCCCCCCCCCCGCCACACACACGCTACATACTTCCTGTATCGGTCAATCTTCCTCTCCTAACCACATTAGGAAGCTATCGGTTTCCAACACACATCCATTCTTTCTCTCCATGTTTCGATCTCTAACTCTCTCAACTACACAACCCCCTTTTCCCACTCTGTTAAGAAATGTATTAACCTCACACACCCGCCATTGCACCCCATGCCGAGCTCTCTCTCTCTCTCTCTCTCTCTCTCTCTCTCTCTCTCTCCCTCTCCCTCTCACCCTCTCGCGCTAAATACATGCATTGCCTATCTAGCCCCCCAACCTCTCGTGCGCACGCACGCACGTTGTCTATCTAGGTCACTCCCTCGAGACTGTCTCACTCTTTCTTCCGCACGGCGGGCCACACTTGCTCAATCTCGCTCTCTTTATCTGAGTCTCGTTTAACCTCATTTTCTTTCACACACAAATGATATATCTCCCTGTTCGGGCCTCGATCGGCACACTCTACACTCTCTCACACAGATTGTCTATCTAGGTCAGTCCATCAAAGCCGTCCCCACTCTTTCGACCTCATGGCGGGCCATGCTCGCTCTCTCTCTCTCTCTCCCTCTCTCTCTCCCTCTCTCTCTCTGTATGTCTCGATTGACTTCGCTCTTTATTGGACAAAAACGATATATCACCATGTTTGAGCCCAATTTGACTTATTCACATTGCATACTCTCTCACGCACATTGTCTATCTAGGTCACTCTCTCCAACCCGTCTCACTCTTTCGATCGGACGATGACCCTATGTGATCGATCGACCTTGCTTCCAACCACGCACAAAATATATCTACACGTCTGTGACTGGATCATCTCTCAAGCTCTATCTTACAGCCCTCACCCTTGCCAAAAGCTCAATCGGACAATATCTCTCCAGAGCATATATATTTGTTCCATGAATGTCGGACCACACTCACTTTGTCTCTCTATCTATATGTCTCTCGACTGACCTCGCTTTCTCACGTCGTATCTTCCACACATTGAAGCTACCTCTCCATCCCTCGCAAAGCCAGAGCTATTTACATTGCGAGGGGCACTCCAACCTTGGATTAATTTGTGTAGGCATTTATTCCGGTCGGTTTAGATTATATTTTCGTAGCATTCGGCCCACAACTACTCCAAACACCGTTGCAACCCCCGCAACTCACCTAGTTGATTTCCCTCTGACTCGGTCATTGTTCTCTCGCACGTCCTTTCTCAGCTTCAACGTCGCACCATGGTATTATTGCAAAAAACTCTGTTGTTCTCTCTAATTATTATAAATAAGCTACAAAACTACACACCGATAGTCCACTTGGAATGGAACAAATTTGGATCCACAAATTAAAGTGCTACAAACTACACACCGAGGGGCCCACATGTCATGAAACAAATTTGGACCCATATACAAATTAAAAAATAAAGGACGAGGATCGAACATGCGACCAGGGCCTTCAAGACGCACGTCAATAGGCAACATATGTAGAACAACAATGTTTGTTTTACCTCCCTTTGTTCACTTAATGTTTTTATATTACCACAGCCTATTTAATTGATAACATGTAATATTATTTTTAGTACTATTCGCCTTCACTTACTGGTGGGTTCCATGTGTGCTCTCTCTCTCCTCCCCTTCTGCGTTTAGACGCACGAGCATACACGAAGAACTTCATGAGGCGATGTTGCCGTTGACCATATCTGGACGCAGTCATAAGTTACGACACCAGTTTCACGTGCTAGCAGCACTAGTCAGTGTGTACGTGCAATGCACGTTAATTTGGAAGTGTATTAAGTGCATGCTGATATTAAGTTGGATATTATTTGCGTGTTATTATGTGATTAGCACAATTTTTGGCATGAAATTAACTGCACGCTAAACGTGTTGAGCACTCGACATAGAAGCAGTCTAGGTCGCTGGATGACAAGGAATACATGTGGCTTGATGAAATTTTATATTTAATTTGATACGGCTCTAGCACACCATTCAATCGATCAAACCATAGATTTCGTTCAGTCTGACTCCAACTTTAAATTATACGACGATCAATCTAAAATAAACGGAAATGATAAACGTTCGGATTTTTCATGGCAAATTTAGATTACGCGGCGGCGGCGGGGGCGTCTTGCAGTGGGAAGCGGCTCCTCTGCCGTGCTCTGTGTGTCGTCGGGCCAATGACCGATGGCGACGGCGGCGTCTTGCGCCGTTGTTGGCGTACTCATGGACGTTGGCCCTAGCTTCAAGGAAGGCCACAATGTTACGACTTCGTCTCGAGAGCGAAGTCAATGGCGGGAGGAGGCGATCGGGCGTTGGTGCAAGGAAGCGGTCGACGGCGGCCCTCCATGTCGCCGAGGGGGACCTTGCACCAGCTGGGACAGCGCTGTCAATGGCGCTGGCGGAGACATTCGTGGTGCACGGGCACCAAAGACGGGCACGCACGCTGCCAGACACGCAGCGCATGCGCCGGCAGTGCACGGCACTGCACGGGCGCAGGCGTGCCAGACGCAGCAGAAGCGCATGCGCTGGCAGGTGCACGGGTGCGTGAAAGTTGGCAGGGACCTCGTGGAACCCCGTGGCATCAAGCTCGGCGACAATGTGCGGCTCCCAACCCATCAATGCCACGGGGATGGGCGCTGGTGCGCCGGGCGACGGAGCAGGGAACGGGAGCGGGGACAGGCGTGGCGCCTTCCCGCAAGGCCAATTCAAGCTCGTCCCAAAGCGCCTTATGTTCTTGAGACTCCGGCTGGGTGTCTTCCTCAGGAAACTGGAAGACTAAGGGCAGACCATCGTGATGCGGCATGGCGTACATTTAGGTCAAGCTGGTTGGAGGTAGACGACAGGAGAATCGGAGAGGAAGAGAGAAGATTGTAGCGATACCGGGTAGTGCGGGGTTGATTTTAAACTGCGGCGCCGGCGACATTAAAAGTGGAAGTAGTTGGGACGAAGGTGGGCGGCAGAGCCTGGTCAAAGGGCTCGCCTCCCGGTGAGCCTGCACGGCGGTCTGCTCGCACGCCTCCCTGTCACCCGGCGCAACGGTCTACTCGTATGCCTCCCGTCGACTCACACGCTTGCTCGGACGGCACCTGCCGATGAGAAGCGGGACTCGTGGCGGCACGTAAATGCCCACAGTTTCAATAGTGAAAGCGTTCGCCTTAACGTGACAGGTCTTTGTTCCAAATACCTTGGCTCTTCATTTGTGCAACTTGTTATAAGCAGCTTGTCTCAAATTGAAGAAAAAAAATTACGAAGTAATATTTGTGCCATATCACGTGACCATGCTCAGTTTCAAGAATTTATGATCACTTTTGTATTTTCTGAAATTTAAGATCCAGGATTCAAAACAATATCATAACCTGCATCATGCAATAAATTTTCAAGCTATACATCTGTCTCGTTGTATTTCTTAAGAAAGGATTTGGTCAAACATTTTGCTTAGTTAGACTTTAGACAAGTTATATATGCAGAGCAAAAGGATAATCCCTCCGTACCAGTGCATTGCCTGATATATTAACTCAAGTACTAGGCACGAACAAACGGGCTCAATTATGTGCTCATCCTGGTGTAGTAGTAGTAGTACTAGGCAATGCAGTTGACAGGTGACCTTGGCGAGCGGCGACCGAGGGAATTGAACCGTGCTTGGCACGGTAGGTAACGTTGTCTAGTTTCTTTTTTTTAACACAACATTGTCTAGTTACTAAAGCATCCCTCCATTGTTCATCGGTAGTCATTATGGACCGGGGACATGAGGGGAATTTCCTAGGGCCAAAATTCTGGCCGCCAGATATTTCGACTCGAAACACGGAGGCTCGACTGGTTGGGGTTGCCTAATGTGCGTACCACGCACGCCACCAGAAGGACACGAGCCCAGTTTTTTTATTTTTTATTTTTTTAGGATCAACACGAGCCAAGGTCTGGCTGGTACGCCGTTGGGTCCTACCATTCAAGAATACGAAAGGAACCTTTTAAGTTGCCGAACGAATCTATGTGTATTACAATGCCCGTATTTTCCTTGCAAATACTAATCTCAACGTGGTAATTGATTTATGACGAGTTATTGAATTAGAGTGAGTTTGTGATATAGTGATCTCAACTTGGATTTCACATTTCATGGTATCCCTGCTAAGTTTTTCAATGCAAATGACACCCACACACGAACACAACAACAATCCAATAAGTATAGTGCATCTATTTTTCCAAACCATGCATGTATGACACGAATTCAAAATACTCATACATTTCCTAAATATTTTTCTTTTAGAGATTTCAACAAGGGACTACATACGGAGCAAAATGAGTGAATCTACACTCTAAAATATGTCTATATACATCCGTATGTGCCAGTCCACTTGAAATCTCTAAAAAGACTAATATTTAGGAACGAAGGGAGTAAAATGTAAGACATGCATGGTCCTCAATTCAATATTTAAAATGAACATGAAACTGAAACATGAATATTAAGTCTAGTACTACAGTACATGCAAATGTTGTGTTTAATTAGGCGGAGCTATGATTGTCGGGGGTCACCCCCTCGACCTTAGATAAAATTGTTGTCGGGGGTTGGGTGCGACATATGCCAAAGGATGGCTTATCATGGTGGGGGCGAGTAGAACGTCGCCGGTGCCTGGAAACGGGATGAGGCGAAGGCATGCACGCCGGCGGATCTTACCCAGCTTCAGGGCTCTCCCTGGAGATAATACCCCTACTGCTGCTCTGCGGGGTCTCTGCATGATCACTATGGCAAAGTGGGTACAAGGTTGCTCCTTGAGCTGTTCGGAGTGAGGAAGGAGAAGGGCGCGGCTAGCTCTCCTCTTCCCTCTATGTGTGTCTAAAACTATCAGGGTCCAACCCCTTTGCATGGGTGCCCCGGGGGGTTTATATAGGCCTACCCCCTGGGGGTACAATGGTAATCCGGCTGGGCTCGGGTCCTAGCCGTCTGTCTCTCAGGCCGCCGTCTTCTCCGCCGACTGCTGGGGCCTGCCGACTGCTGGGGCCCGCCGACGGGCCCGACATGGAGCCGACAGGCCTTGTCCGCTGTGGGCGGGTCTTGCCGGCTGCGGATTACTGTAGCCGCGCCTCTAATGACGCTGGCTTGGTCATGGGGTCATGGCAACAATGTCGCCGCCTGATGGGCGATCACTGTTGCCATTCCCCGTCTTGTCTGGTTAATGGCGTGCGGGGCCCGTGGGAGGGGCTAGCCGACTCCTGGGGGCCGACTCCTGACGGGTCCGTCTGGTGGTGCTCTCGCCGTGTTCTGTACCCCCGCTGACAAGCGGGTCCCGCCGTCTCTGGGTCATGCAGATAGGCCGTCGTGGGCACAGGGCGCCGCCCACGGGGGCTGATGTCAGGGCCGGCATGGCAACAGTGCCGCGCCGGATGGAGATCTCCGTTGATGCAGCGCCTTTGTGGCCATGCCTGCCCTTCACGAACGGGGCAGGGATGGGCCGCGCGGTGGCCGTACCCCGTCCCGTCCATTATTGCGAAGGCAGGAGGTGGTTGGAGTCGCGGGCCGACTCCCCATAGCCGGCTTCTCTGGAAGCCGCCAGTTAGGAGTCGGCTTATCTCGAAGTCGTCCCTGGGACTCGGCCGTGAGGGGCAGTCGGCGGCCTTGCCGCTGACTCTCAGAAAGCGGCTCTTCGTCTTGGGGTCTTGAGGGGCGCAGCCTGCCCCGATGTCTTGAAAGGTCCGGGGGCTCGGGTTAGCCTACCCGTGGCCCATTACTCCGACAGTAGTCCCCGAAGCTGGTGAGGCGCCGAGGGCAACATGTCGAGGAGCCTCATCAGTTTCATCCTCCTGGTGGTGGAATCTGGGCCTTGCTCGCCGTCTTCCTCTAGGCTGACTAGGTGGAGCCGGACTCGCAGAAGGCCGTCTTGCCCCTTAAAGAGTTTGAAAGTCGTAGTGGGATCCAGGCAGCGTGCCTGATAAGCTTCCAGGAAGCTGCCCGTTGCGGACCCATCGCATGGCGCCACGCGGCAGGGTCAGTCTGCCCACCCACGCGCGCGACGGGGCAGGCCTTAAGGCGGGACCCGCCACTACCGCGCCTCGGCATGCGAACGAATCTGTTGCGGCCGTGCGGACGGTTGGGGTTCCCACGTCGTAACTGCGCGCAGTAACTTCGTGGGGTAAATCGTGGGGGCGTGGGGTCCTGGGCGCAGTTAATCCCATGTCCGCCCCATCGGCTTCTCAGCCCATGAGCCTATAAGTAGGCAGGAGGAGGGGGGCGGCGAAGCACGCGCGCCCATCTCCCTGCACCCCCCGCTTCCTCTTGCTTCTTTTTCCTCTTGCCGCCGCTGCGCCGAACCACGCCACGCCGCGGCGATGAGCTCTTCCTCCGCCGCCGCACCTCCTGCCGCGCGCTCCGGCGTGTGGGACGGCTCCGAGGTGGACGACGACCACATCGAGTTCCTTCGCCAGACGCGCCGTCTCCCCGGCAAGAGCCTAGTGCGGGCCCGCGCCGCGCCGGCGGGGGAAATATCGCCGGCGCCGGAGGAGGGCGAGCGGGTCGTATTCCGCTCGCACCTCATGCGCGGCCTAGGGCTGCCGGCGAGCGGTTTCTTCCGCTCCTTCTTGGAGTTCCACGGGCTCCAGCCGCACCACCTTACTCCGAACACGGTAGTGCTGCTGGCTGCCTTCGCCACCTTGTGCGAAGGCTTCCTCGGCGTTCTCCCCACCATCGAGCTATGGGGGGAGTTCTTCCAGTCCAAGCTCGGCACGCACATCGCTGGCGTGCCAGCCCTGTGCGGTACCTTTATCGCGATGCGGAGATCGGTGGTCGACAACCCGTTTCCCACCATCCCGCTGATCAAGTCGGTGAAGATGTGGCAGCGGTCCTATTTTTACGTGAAGAACGTCGCCCCAGAAGGCGACTGGGTCAACCTGCCGCCTTACGAAGCCGGCGCACTGGCGGGGAGGCTCCCCAGCTGGTCCCACCGGGCCAGGACGCTGACTCCCGCTGGTGCCGCCGCCGTCGCGCGACTCCGAGTGCTGACGCAGTCGGAGGGCTTGACCGGGGCCGACCTGCTGGCCGCCTTCGTGGCGCCGAGTCCTTCCGCTCCAAGGCCGACCTCATCTGATCTGTCAGATGAGCGGCCACCGGGACCCAAGTCGGCTGTGCTCCAAGGACATGCCCCACGCGGAGGTGGCGGACACGGTGAATTACATCGCAAACTGCAATCTCACGGCGGATTGGCAGTTCGGCAAGGAGCCGTACTCACGCGCCAACCCCCCGCCTGTTGTAAGTCGTCTCTCTTATTCTTCTGTTTTCTTTTTCAGCCGAATCCGACCTCTGATCTTTTTGGTTTTTTTCGAGTTAGAACCCCCTCATCCAGCCTTCAGCTGGCACCACGGGGCCGGCCCGTCAGTTCGTCCCCGACCGAGCGGAGAGCGACGTCGACGACCCTGACTTGGGGGCGGCGGCGATGGAGACCGACACCGAAGGAGGAGGAGGAGGATCTGGCGACTTCAGGCCCTCGACCACCTTTGCCGACTGGCTTGATGACAACGCCGAGGGGGAAGTCGCCCCGCGCCACCAACCAAAGGTCGGCCAGCCGAGTGCGAGTTCCTCCGCCGGCTTGGGTGGTTAAGGCGGCGTGAAGAAGCGTCGGGCCGGGCCGAGCTTGCTTGGCGGCCGGTCGAAGAAGTTCAAGGGGGCGGCCATGCGACCAAGCGGGAAGAGGCAGTCGCAAAGGCTTCCGCAAGGAAGTGAAAAAGCCGCCACTGGTCTCTGCGTAAGTGCTTCCGCTTTTTGTCTTGTTTTCTTCTGGTGAATCTTGTCCAAATCTTTTACATGTCTTCTTCGCCAGGCTCCCTTACTTTAGAGAGGGTCGCCGCCCGCCTCAGTCATGGGGTCGGCAGAGACGTCTGCCACTACTCGGCGGATTGACTCCGCCGCCGACCTCCGGGAGGCGACGGAGCAGAACGCGCAGGAGAAGCGCGACGAGGAAGAAGCCGCCCGCCTGGAGAAGGCGGAGGCCGAGAAGGCGGCGGCCTACGCCTAGAGGAAGCTGGATGAGGCCGAAGCTGCCGTCGCGGCAAAGCGGGCGAGCTGAGGAGGCCGCGCACCGCCAATCGGCGTTGCTCATCATCCCGCTGAGCTCCGCGCCGCCGCCCCCGGAGTTCACGGGGCAGACTGAGGGAGCCGGCGGCGAGTACCCCATCATGGAGAGGGAAGGCGGCGAGACCTCCATGTCGGGCACGGCCGTGCCGCCACCGCCGCCTCCGCCGCCGTCTGGGAGCGCGCAAGGTAAACAGCAGGTGGACCCGCCGGTGCCGCCGACTGAAGACGAGGCCGTGGCGAAGCTGCTCCTTCAAGTCGCCTCGCCAGTGCACCGCCGCCTCGAGAAGGCAATTTCGGCTCCACGCCCCTTGGAGACCGGCGCCGCCAGCTCGGCCATCCCAGACGCCGAGGCAACAAGCGCCATGCCCGTTGGGTGGGTGCGAGGAGGCGGCACAGGACCGCTGAGCCAGGCGCTTCTGGACGTTCAGGCGAAGCTGCGAGCCGAGGGCGACGCAATCCAGAACGACACCAAGGCGCATCTGGCGTCGCGAGTAGCCGTTCGGGTATGCTTTCTTCTTTTGAGTTTGTTTTTCTTGTTCTTCTCTGTGGGGGCGCGCCAGGGCACCCACTAGGTGTAGTCCCCGAGTTTCGGGCCGGCTGCTGAGAAGGCGGCTTGGAACACCATCTGGTGAGTTCCAAATATTTACCTTTGTCTGAAATGCTTATCACAGGAGTATCACAACCTCCGCATCACTGCCTTCAACCGCAATGTTGAGGAGCTGGGCAAGCGGACCGCCGACTTGTCGGAGAGCCGGAGTGAGTCCTCTTTCTTCTTTCAAGCGCACAAGCGCTGCATGGCTGTTGTCCCCGAGATTCGGGCCGATCACGAGCGCCGAGCCGGATCTTCCCGCGACCTTCTTAGTTGACGACTTAACGCCCTTTTTCTTTTTATTCTTCAGAGGCCAACGCCACTCTCCAACAGCAGCTGGGCAAAGCCAACACCGCCTTGCGTGCCAAGGGGAGGAGTGCAGCAAGCTCGCCGCAGAGCGCGACCTGCTGGCTACGCAGCTGGCGGAGCAAAGGGAGCTGCTTAAGAAGGCGCAGGACGAGGCGGAGAAGAAAGAGACTGCTCTCCTGGCCGAGTTCGAAAGTGAGCGCTCCTCTTGGACCGACAAGGAGGCACTGCTGACCTCCGGCTTCCATGAGATCGAGGACATCGTCGACGGTGAGTTTCTTTACTTTCTTTCTTTGAGCCGCTGACTATAGGTCGGGCTGACTCCTGATTTTTTCACTTGCTTCTTTTTCGTCTTGGCAGACTTCTTCCCTGGCCACACGCAGGCGGCCACTCAAGCCATCGAGGCTGATCGCGAGGCGCGGAGGGAAAATGGTGCGGAGATTGCCGCCAACGCCCCCCGGACCCTTGATGAGCAGCTTCTGAGCATCGAGGCTCGTCTGCGGCCGGCCCATCGGATGCTGCGCCGGCTTCAACGTGTCGGCGCCCAGGCGATTGTGCCATGTGTCCAGACATGCCGGTTCTGCGCACTCCCAGTCAGACTGCCGACTGGCTGGAGGTCGCAGCTGGCCGTCTTGAGGCCTGGAATGGTTCCTCGGCCCGGGCTGGAGCGCGCCGAGCCTTGGAATTCGTCAAGGCGTGGTATCCAGGGCTGGATCTGGACCGGCTGGCAGTGTTCCGGTCAGAGGCCCAGGCGGAGCTGTTAGATGCGGAAGACGCCCTCGTCGAGCGTGCGGCGGCGATCGCCGACTACACAGACACCGGCGTCTTCGTTCCTGAGCGGGCTGAAGACGGCGGGGAGGCGCCGCCGGAGTGGTTCGAGATGAACCCAGATTATGACGAGGACTCGGCGGAGGTGATCGGCTCCAGCGCCGAGGAGAAAGGCGAGGCGGAGGACGGAGGTGAGACGGAGGCGCCAGAAGATGGAGCGGGTGACCAGCCTCAGCTCGACCGCGCCTCCAGCAACGAGCCGCGCCCGACCGGGCCGGCTGTCACCGGAGACGATCAAGCCGAGACTGCCCAGCCAGTCGCCCCGGCGCCTGACACCGCCATCTCTTCCGGCCCTCCGAACCCGTCTGCCGCTTCCTAAGCTGCCGTCTTGCCTTTATTTTATCTGCTTTAGTAGTCTTTGAGGAACTTGTTAATTCGCACAATTCCACCTGCGGGGTGTATTTTGAACTTCTGCTAGAAGATTCGGCCAAGGGCCTATGTTATGTAAATATTTATCCTAATTCTATCTTTCCTTGCTCATTGCTCCTATGGCTTTTTCCTTTGCCGCCTTCCATTAGTCACCGCCTTGCCAGTCGGACAACCGCTCTGTGGACTGCCGCTGGATCAAATGCTTGGCTACTCTTGGGAAGGCAAGTACTTGGCCATTTTTAGAGTCTTTTTAACAAGTTGGATAGAAAGCGGCAAGCCGACCACTCAAGAGTCGGCTTTGCGAAGAGAGGCTGGAAGCCGGCTTAAGCTATGTTCATGCTTTGGGTCCTTAGCCATTTTTCATGTGGGCGCCCATTCTTCCTTACTTCTGCCCACTAAACAGTCGCTCTGCGAGCTGCGGCTTCTGACAGGAGACGGCTTAGGCACCACACACTACTTGTCCGACTGCAGGAAGCATTCCATAGCGCGAGGCGGCGAGTCCCCGGGCCGACTAGTCGAACCCGGTGCCAGGCGGCATAACAAAAAGTAGCATACTCGAAGGCATAATTCTTATCATACAGATAACAAAAAGGGCAGTCCCCGAGCTCGTCTCGGGGGGCCCGAAGTCTTGGTACTTTAATACAAAGGGTAGCGTGGTACATACTGCATCAATCAGTAAAATCTTCGGAGAAGATTTGCATTCCATAACCGTTCTGTCTCTTTGCGGTGTCGTCCCTCTTACGCTCGGGGCTTCGGCGTCGATCAGTAGTAGGAGTCGTTGCCCAACACTTTGCCGATAACGAAGGGCCTTCCCAAAGGCGCCCGACAGCTTATCTGGCCGGCTGTTCATTTGGATCGATCGGAGCACAAGGTCGCCCTCTTGGAAAGATCTCACCGACCTTCCTGTTGTAGTATCGCGGCGAGCTATCTTTGGTAGATGCTTTGGACCGGCGAGTGCCAACAACTGACCCTCTTCCAGCAGACGATCGGCCTTCCTTGACGTGCTTCTTCCGCTTCCTCCTCGGTGTACTTGGTGACTCATGGAGTCGAACTCTATGTCCGTTGGGATGGCGGCTTCAGCACCGTGGCGAGGAAGAAAGGTGTGAAGCCGGTTGACTTGTTTGGAGTCGTCGCAGACTCCGGAAGGGACGGCAACTCATCAAGCCAACAGCCGGCCGAATGCTCCAGTGGTTCGACCAGTCGAGGCTTGATGCTAGACAGGATGAGGCCGTTTGCTCGCTCCACCTGTCCGTTTGACTGCGGATGGGCAACGGATGCTAAGTCCAGTCGGATGCCTTGTGTCGCGCAGAAACGGGCCAGGGCGCCTTTAGCAAAATTTGTGCCATTGTCGGTGATGATGCTGTGTGGTATGCCGTACCGAGTCGTGATGTCGGCGATGAAAGTCACTGCAGTCAGACCATTCAACTTCTTGATGGCCTTTACTTCTATCCACTTGGTGAACTTGTCCATCGCGACAAGTAAGATAGTTAGGCCACCTCGTGCTGCTTTGAATGGTCCCACCATGTCTAGGCCCCAAACAGCAAAGGGCCGGGCGATGGGGATAGTCTTGAGTGCGGAAGCCGGCTGATACGGCTTGGAGCGGAACATCCGCACCCTTGCATTTTGGACTAATTCCTTGTCCTCTTCTAGGGCAGTTGGCGGAAGAAACCGTGTCGAAAGGCTTTGGCGGCGAGTGCTCTTGAGGCCGCATGGTGGCCTTTTCGCCTTGATGGATGTCTTCGAGAATCGCTTGGCCTTGCTCGCTCGGCCTTATACGCCGGTAGACACCAGTGGCCGCCGCTGACCAGCTCTCTGTTGACTATGGTGTAGGCTGCCGCTCGGCGTTGTACTTGCCGAGCCAAGATTTCATCGGTTGGCAGCTCTCTGCTCACTAGGAACTTCAGGATGGGCTGGGCCCATGAGGGTGCTGCTATTTCTTCAACTGCCAGCACTGCTACTTGGACGAGGGCGGCTGGGTTGGGAGGCGGCGGGCTGGAGTCCGCGGCCGCTTGCTGGATTGATGAAGTCCTCGGGCCGACTGGTGCAGTCCCCGGGCCGAGCTCTGGAGTCTTCGCAATGTTCGCTGCAGTCCCCGGGCCGGGTCCTGAAGTCCCCGGGCCGGCTTCGACTGCGGCATTCTTGGAGCCATCTGTAAGAATTCTCGTGCCGTCTGCTGGGGCTCTTGAGTCGGATCCGACTTCTTCAGGGGGAGCCGGCACAAAGATGGAGTCTGACTCTGGTGAAGGCTTGACAGATGGCTTGAGGAGGCGCTGAAGGGCGACGCCAGATGGTATTGTCTGGCGGGTGGAGCCGATTCGTACCAGGGTGTCTGCTTGGCCGTTGTCATTTCTTGGCACGTGAAGGAACTCGCACCCCTCGAAATATCCACTGAGTTGTTGTACAAGGAAACGGTAGCTCGCCATGTTTGCATCTTTGGCGTCCCAATCGCCAGATGACTGTTGGACCACCAAATCGGAGTCGCCATAACACAGGATCCGGCGAATGCCAAGTTCTTTGTGGCAAGCCGGAGCCCGTGAATGAGCGCCTCAGATTCGGGCTAAGTTGTTGGAGGCGGCGAAATGGATCTGCAACGCATATTTGAGCTTGTCGCCTTTGGGGGAGGTGAGGACAACGCCGGCTCCCAAGCCGGTGCGCATCTTGGAGCCATCGAAATGCATCCGCCAATGGGTGGAGTCGGCGCTGGCGGCAGGTACTGGGTCTCAGCCCAATCGGCGAGGAAGTCGGCCAGTGCTTGCGACTTGATGGCGGTGCGGGGCTGGTAGTAGATGGTGTAGGGAGCCTGCTCTATGGCCCATTTGGCCACTCGGCCAGAAGCATCTCGGCTTCCGATGATCTCGGCTAGTGGGGCTGTGCAGACCATAGTGATTGGATGCTCTTGAAAGTAAGGCTTCAACTTCTTGGCGGCAAAGTGCACGCCGTAGCACATCTTCTGGTAGTGGGGGTAGTTCTGCTTGGAGGTCGACAGTACTTCGCTCAGGTAATATACCGGTCTCTGGACAGGTAGCGCCTTGCCTTCCTCCTTATGCTCAACTACAATGACCATCTTGACTACCCGGTGGTGGCGGCAATGTACGTGAGCATGGGCTCTTTAGGAGTCGGGGCCGCCAAAGACAGGGGAGTAGTCAGCATTTTCTTCAACTGGAGAAAAGCTTCGTCCGCCTTGTGGTTCCATTCGAAGAAGGTGGTCTTCTTCATGAGCTGGTATAAAGGGAGAGCTTTCTCGCCCGGCCGACTAATGAATCGGCTGATGGACGCCAAGCAGCCGGTGAACTTTTGCACATCTAGCAGTCGGCGGGGTACTTCCATCCTCTCGATGGCCTTGATCTTTACAGGGTTGCACTCTATGCCGCGTTCAAAGACCAGGAAGCCAAGGAGTTGGCCGGCTGGTACTCCGAAGACACACTTCTCAGGGTTGAGCTTGATCTGGAATCGGCGCAGGTTCTCAAAGGTTTCCTTAAGGTCCTCCAGCAGCGTTCCACACTTTCCGTCTTCACTACCACATCGTCCACGTAGACGTGGGCGTTTCTGCCGAGTTGCTTGAGGAGGCACTTCTGCATGCAACGCTGAAAGGTGGCGCCAACATTCCTCAAGCCGAACATCAAGGTCAGGTAGAAGAAGGCTCCAAACGGCGTGATGAAGGCGGTCTTCAGTCTGTCAGCCGGGTTCAACTTGATCTGGTGATATCCTGAATATGCATCTAAGAAGCTCAACAGCTCGCATCCGGTCAGGAGTCTATCACCGATCAATTCTCGGCAGAGCGAACGGGTCCTTGAGGCAAGATTTGTTGAGGCTTGTGTAGTCAATACACATCCGCCACTGCTTGTTCTTCTTCAGTACCAGGACCGGGTTTGCTAACCATTCTGGAAAAAACACTTCCATAATGAAGCCGGCTGCTAGGAGCCTGTCTATCTCTTCTCCATCAACTATTCTCTTCTCTTGACAGCGGCGCAAGGGCTGCCTGACGGGCTTCACATCAGATCGGACATGTAACTTGTGCTCAGCGAATTACGTCGGTACACCTGGCATGTCTTTAGGGGACCATGCGAAGATGTCCCGATTCTCACGGAGGAAATCGACGAGCTCGCCTTCCTATTTGTTGTCAAGGTTTGCACCTATGACAGCGTACCTCTCTGGGTGCTCCGGATCCAATGGTATCTTCTTCGTTTCTTTGGCCGGCTTGAACGAACCCTCAGCTTCCGACTCCTTGGGGTTGGGCGATATCTCGGGCTGCTTGCTGGCCATCACCACAACCCGATCAAGAAGCCGCTTCTCAGCTGCGATCACCAGGGACTCGGCTAGCCGACTGCTTTCAGCCGCCCAAGCGGACGACTTTCTGTAGTCGCCGGCTACAGTCAGAATCCCCTTGGAACTCGGCATCTTCATCTTGAGGTAGGCGTAGTGGGGGACCGCCATGAACTTGGCCAAAGCGGGTCGACCAAGCAGTGCATGGTACGGACTTTCGAGGTCCATCACTTCAAACCAAACTGGCTCTCGGCGGAAATGATCTTTGTCTCCAAAGAGGACATCTATCAGGATCTTGCCGATCGGTGAGTAGGAAAGGCCAGGTACAATGCCGTGGAACACAGTCCGGCTGCTCTGAAGCTGTCTTTGCTTGATTCCTAACTTCTCCATGGTATCCTTGTACAGGATGTTGATGCTACTGCCTCCTTCTATCAAGATCATGAGAAGCGAGCGGCCCGCCTATCTGTGGCAAAGGTGGCTCCCAAGACCAGGGCGTAGGAGCCCGGGCTCGGCATCACCTCTGGGTGATCACCTCTGCTCCAACTGATAGGCTTCTCGGACCAGTGCATGAATTTTGGAGTATCTGATGCTACTGCATTCACCTCTTGCGCCTGCTGCGTCGATCGTCGGCCACACTAGTGAACACCACATAGGTTCGTGCTCTTCTGGGTACTCATCTTGTACTGCGCCGACTGGCTTGACAGCCGGCTGCCGGGGCGGCGGGGGAGGCAGCGGCCCAGCAGGCGGGGGAGGCAGGAGGCTGTCTCCCTTGGCGATCCTTGTGAGCCAGTGGCACTTCCGGGTGGTGTGGTTTGACGGCTTCGCGCCGCTGTGGAACTTGCAGGGACCATCTGGAGTCTGCTCGTAAGAGAAGGCCGGCAACCAGTTGGACTTGCCGCCTTTCTGTCGCTTGGCCGGAGGCTGCCCCTCCGGCTGCTGGTCTTCGACTGTCGCAACCTGTCGGCTGCTGGAAGCCGGCTGTGGGGCTTTGCGCTTGTGATCGTTTTGTTGTTGTCGCCGACTGGCGTCTCCAGCCGGAGTTCTCGGAGCCTGAGGGGCCACTTTGCCAGTCGCACTAACTTGAATCTCCGCCCTCATGGAGGAGTCGGCTGTGGCGTACTTGTCTGCTATGATCAGCAGCTCGTCGAGGGTCTCCGGCTCGTCGCAGAGGAGCTTGTGCTTGAGGAGGGTGCCTTCTCTGCACCCGGCGGTGAAGTACTCGATAGCTTGCACCTCGTGCACGCCCTCGCAGGAGTTCCGAAGCTCGGCCCAGCGCGTGAGGTAGTCGCGAGTTGACTCGTTGGGGCCTTGCACGCACAAGGAAAGCTGGCGAGGCTTGGGAGGTCGCTTGTACGTGCTTGTGAAGTTGCGGACGAAGGCTTCGGTGAAGTTGACCCAGCTGTTGATGCTGCGGGGCTTCAGGCTGTTCAACCATGTCCGGGCCGTGCCCTGGAGCATGAGTGGAACATACTTTACGGCAACACGCTTGTTGTCGTTCGCTATGTTGACGGCCGTGGAGTAGTCAACCAGCCAGTCTTCCGGCTTTACGGAGCCGGTGTACTTGGGCGTATCTCGGGGGAGCGTGAACCCTCTGGGAAAGGGCTCGTCTCGGATGCGAGGTCCAAAACAGGGCGGACCCAACTCGTCTTCCTCTTCCAGCGCCAGTGGCGGGCGTCGTTTTCTCCGACTCCCTCTCGGCGGCCAAGGCGGTCGCCGAGAGTCGGATGCTCGACGGGTGGCGGGGAGACTCGCCTTTCTTTGCGAGGAGGAGGAGGCAGATAGTCGTCCCGCCGTTCCGCTGCTCTTGGGCGACCGTCTTGGTCGCGCTCGATGGAGATGTGAGTCCGACTATGGCTGACAGACGGATCCTTGTTTTTTCTTCCGTGGACACCGCCAGTCGGTGTCCGAGACGTCACACCTTGATCTCGGCGGGGAGGTAGGTCGTCGTTTTGTCGTTGTGGCGCCTCTGTGCGGCAGCGGGCCTCGTTCTATGCGGCAGCCGTGTCGAGGAGCTGCTGGACTCGCTCCGTCATCAGGCGGCGCTCTTCACCCTCGAAGTTGTCTAGCTCGTCCGCCGCCGCCTGGGCGGCACGAATGTTCTCCGCAGGCGTGGTGTATATAGGGCGATTGGCCCCGAACAGGTTGGCGATGGCCACGTCGCGCTGCTGGACCGCGCCTAGGCGGCTAGGCCCAGTCGGGGCTGGCAAGCCACCCACAGCACGATCCATCTCACGCTGGTAGGCTTCTGACAAGCGTCTCATCCTTGCATGCTTCTTCGCGCCTTCGACGAGCTGAAGGCAGCGCGCCTCCAGCATTTCGGCGTCAGCGTCTTCCGGAATAGGCACGGTCAGGTCTTGCAGAGCCGCGTCGAGGGGGTCGTGAGATCCTTCGCCGGAATGCTCGCCGTGACCTATGACGAGCACCTCTATGACGGTGCGTCCGCCGCTCTCCGCGCGAGGGAGCGGCTCGTCGTAGACCACCACGTTGGTGGGGAACGCGTCAAGCGACGCGGTGTCGGAGTCGACCAGCATCGGGTCGGTGGAGCCTACGTACTCCAAGTCCATGGCAGGCTCGCCGGCGACGTGGAGTTGGTCAAGGAGGCCCGCGAGGAGGCTCTCGGGGCCGCCCGCGCCTGTGTCGGATGCAGGCTCGCCGGAGAGGCGAACCTCGCCGACAAGTTCGGCGAGGCAGCTGGCTGCGCAGGCGATCTTAGCGCCATGCAGCGCATCGGCGCAGACTCCGTCTGGCGTGCCGGGCTAGCTGCGCTCGCCAGGGATAAAAAGGGTTCCAGTCCAGAGCAGGTCTCCGGACGATGGTGCACCTAGCCCCACGGTGGACGCCAAATGTCGGGGGTTGGGTGCGACATATGCCAAAGGATGGCTTATCATGGTGGGGGCGAGTAGAACGTCGCCGGTGCCCAGAAACGGGATGAGGCGAAGGCATGCACGCCGGCGGATCTTACCCAACCGGGGCTCTCCGTGGAGATAATACCCCTACTGCTGCTCTGCGGGGTCTCCACATGATCACTATGGCAAAGTGGGTACAAGGTTGCTCCTTGAGCTGTTCGGGGTGAGGAAGGAGAAGGGCACGGCTAGCTCTCCTATTCCCTCTATGTGTGTCTAAAACTATCGTGGTCCAACCCTTTGCATGGGTGCCCTGGGGGGTTTATATAGGCCTACCCACAGGGGTACAATGGTAATCCGGTGAGCCTTGGGTCCCAGCCGTCTGTCTCTCGAGCCGCCGTCTTCTCCGCCGACATTCTTTGGGGCCCGGCCCAGTGGTGGGCCACTGCCGGCGAGCCCGGCATGGAGCCGACAGTCCTTGTCCGCGCGGTGATCTTGCCGGCTGCAGATTCACGCAGCAGCGCCTCTAATGACGCTGGCTTGGTCATGGGGTCATGGCAACAGTGCCGCCGCCTGACGGGCGATCACTGTTGCCATTCCTCGTCTTGTCTGGTTAATGGCGTGCGGGGCCCGTGGGAGGGGCTAGCCGATTCCTGGGGGCCGACTCCCGACGGATCCTTCTTGTGGTGCTCTCGCCGTCTTACATGTACCCCGGCCCGACAAGCGGTCTCGCCGTCTGGGTCGTGCAGACGGGCCGTCGTGAGCGCAGGCGCCGCCCACGGGGGCTGATGTCGAGGCCACCATGGCAACAAAGGTTGCGCCGGATGGAGATCTCCGTTGATGCGGACGCCTGTGGCCATGCCTGCCCGCCGTGAACGGGGCAGGGATGGGCCACGGTGGCCGTACCCATCCCGTCCATTATTGCGAAGGCGGGGAGGTGGTTGAGTCGGGCCGACTCCCCATAGCCGGCTTCTCCGGAAACCGCCCGGTTGGGAGTCGGCTTATCTCGAAGTCATCCACAGGACTCGGCCGTGAGGGGAGTCGGCTGACCTTGCCGCCGACTCTCAGAAAGCGGCTCTTCGTCTTGGGGTCTTGAGGGGCGCAGCCTGCCCCGATGTCTTGAAAGGTCCGAGGGCTCGGGTTAGCCTACCCGTGGCCCATTACTCCGACAATTGTGAAGATCTGTTTAGGGTTGTTTAGATTATATTTGTCCCCAACCTCCCAACCACCGATTGATTGTGCACCCCCACCCCTCCTCCCCAGGAGAATATCATGTGCCCCCATACCTTAGATGTTATATGCCGATACGAGTTGCTTGGAGCTTGTAGATCTGAGATATAGCAGCTCATATGATGTCTTAATATTTTTACAGGAAACCTTGATGAGTTTGAGAATTGCACACAATTTGTAGAAAAACTACTCAGATGCCCTTGGATGCCATATCCAATGACCTCAAGCTTCAGATCACCGTAGCATCTAAGATGAAGGAGGACATCATATTCTCCTGTATGTAAGAATATCATGTGCTACCACACCTTAGATGCTTTGATGATACAAGTTCTTTGGAGCCGTTGGATTTGAGACCCAACGCCTCCTCGGTGGTTCGAATGGTTTTTTGCAGAAAATCCCCCAAAGGTATCGGCCACTGCTTACAAGCACAAAGACTGCTCAGATGCCATTGGATCTCAGATCAAACGACCTCGAAGCTCGTATCACCATAGCATCCAAGCTGCAAGAGCACCTTATGTTTTCTCGCACGGGAGAATATGAGGTGCTCCCGCACCGTAGATTCTATGGTGATACGAGTTCACGGAGATCTAACGGCCCACGGTAGGAGGTTTGAATGTTTTTGCAATATACGGCTGAGAGAGTTTGGGAATTGCGCAGAAAGTACAAGTACGACGCATGTGCCATCTGATCACTGATCATACGACCTAGATGCTCATATCACCGTAGCGGGTAATTAAGCTACGGGGAGCACCTAATATGAGCAACGGGGAGCCGTTGGATCCAAGATGCAGCGGCACACACGAGGCCTGAATGTTTTATTTGCAAAAAAAACTTTGGAGAGTTTGGAAATTGTGCATAATTACAAAGACTACTCCCAGGCCATTGGCTCTCACTTCCAACGGTGTAAAAACTCGTATCACCATAGCATCTAAGCTGCAGGGTGGATGTGATCTTCTATGTTGCTGTCATTTTTGTTCGTAAACTTTCAAAATACGTGTAACTTGTGCTGCTACTTGTCTAACCGTGCATAGTGTTTGTTAAAAAACCATCCTACACTGAAATATAGGAACAACACACGGGGGTCCCACTTGTCATTAATCAAATTTGGATCTAAAACTAACAAATCTGAAAGACATGATTCGAACTGGCAACATGTACTACAAAGCGTAAGTCAATAGCCTGAAACAACAACGATTGTTGGCTTTGTCCCATAACTTGATTTTATGCAGTATTACGTTGAGTAGAGTAGAGGGAGTGCCTCGTCTACACGTGCATGACCGTTGACTCACTTACTGGTGGGTCCCAGTTCTGTGATCTCTCTCTTCTCTCCATCGTCTAACCTTTGCACGGGCACACACGAAGAGCGGCGCTAGCTTGCCGTGGTGTTATTACAACTACAAAAAGCATGGAAATAGAAGAATCTCCTAGAACAAGAGATGTTGTGGCTGGTCGAGGCGGAGCTAACCACACCTATCCTCCGTGCCATGTTAGCATGATGAAGTTGTGTGGCTAGTGGGGTGTTTTCGACCGACTGGCTGGGTCCCGAGGTCGAACCATAGGTACTACGTCTGATACGGTAAATTTTTACACGCACATTTTTCCTCCATGCCGAGACATGGCACACCCTACCGCTGGTTTCGGGTCCTCCCGGTGGTGCACGATATATTCTTCTGGCGTGGGGCCCTGCAGCGTTTTCAGAAGCAAGTAAATAAATGAGTCGTCAAATCACGAAAGACCACTTTTCCCGCCGAGTACATCAGTGAAGCATGGTGACTAGCTAGTTGGGCTAGTTCGACCGATTAGCTAGGCCGCCGCCACATTTGTTGTTTCACCCCTTTTTTTATCTACTTGCCGGCAGGTAAATTTAAACATCCACCGCGGCGTTGCTCTGGCATTTGAGTGCGGCAGGATTTTTAATTTTTTGATTGACGAGAGAAGGCGAGGCATTTTAATTTTTTGATTGACGGGAGCAGGCGCGGCAGCAATTAGTTACGATGACTCTGCCTGTAAAACCCAGTGCTCCCTGGTGTGAGAAGTCATCGACTGGTGTTTTACCATGGTGAAAACCAAAAGATTCCCCGCTCCTCGGCTGGCTCCCTCTGCCTTCCCGTAGATTGCATTGCCTTTCAGCCGTTTCACCCCCTGCATCACGAACGTCGTGCGCCTCGAGAAGCAGAGGGACTTCGGTGGTGTTTAGGCGCCCTTTGCATGGGCATGTCCATGTCTCGGTGCAGCATGACCGTTGGATCAAACTCAGACAATGCAGATCAGTCACTGTAGCACAAAGCGTGTGGGTGTGTTTGGTTGCATTCTCATCTCAATATATTGTGTAAGTCACCTTACGAAAACCAAATAATCCCATTACACTTAGGCACGGTACATTAACTCCCTCCCCGTTTCTTGTTTTGTGACATATCAACCAATAAGAGACGTGGGCCGTGCATGCTTTCAATGACTTGAGACTAATAAACATGACATGCAGTGGTTATTTCATTGCATGCAAGGCTATTAATTATCAAAAAAGACATTAAGTTTTCTCGTTTTCCTCTTCGCCTTGGTTGCAGTGCACAACGTAAGAAGACTTACACACCTAGACGGAGTAGTTGTTTCCTCTTCGTGTATCTGTGTTAACCTACTAGTGTGGACTCATGCACCCTTAATGCACTCTGCCAAACACCCAAAAGTGGGCCGAGAAGGGAACTTTTGCTCCCATCCTGTGCACCGTTCATACACCCTGCCTAACACTATTCGTGCTTCATGTGGTTCATGTTTCATGGAGTACTATAGCACCGTACTCTCCATGCGCTATAGACCTGGTTCTGTTAACATTGATCTCACCGTTCATCCTCGACCGGACAGTCGAGAAAGCGGTACTATGTTACTACATTACTGTTCATATAGTTGACATGCGCACAACATCATTTGTCGTTGTCATATCTTACTACACTAGCAACAAGATTATGTAGTACTAACGTATGAACCACTGCACATGCCTAGTAGTAGGAGCACTGTGTATGTTCAAGTGGCTGCCGTGTTTCGCACTCCTCCGTCGTAAGAGTGGAAACGCTTGCTGCAATCATTTTTTCTTCAGAAAAACAGTGGACACGCTCTACCGTGCGGATCCTCCTCCAGCCATGCACTAAATTACTCAATTTCGCCGACGTGTGGGACAGCCAGCATCGGGGTCGACCAGCCATGCACTAAATTACTCCGTAGTAGAGTGATGGTAGACTACCCCGATCGAAGCACCGCAGTAATGCCCAATGAGCCATCAAATCACAAAACCCCCTCCTTTCCAGCAGTAAGTTGGACGGATGAAGAAACCATCATTTCACTCTTCTCTCTCAGCTTCCTCTCTACACAACCCTCGCTTCTCCCTCATCTTGTTCCTCATTTCTTAAAGAAAACCCCGACACCTTCGCCATTGTTATTCTCTCCCAAGGAAGGAAAGGTGAGCGCATTAATGGTGTTGATTCTGGCCAAGGCCCGGTCTTGCAACCCCGAGACTGATCCTATAACTCCCTGTCTTTTCTTCTTTTGGGTTTGTGATTATGGTTTCTTTTCTTTTATTTCTATTTGCAGTTTCTTGATGGACGCTGGAGCACCGGCCGAAGTGATGTCTATGGCTCTGGCCAAACCCGTCGAGGCTCATGGTACGAAGAAGCGCAAGCACCCCACTGGGACTACCGCAGACAAGCTCAAAGCCATCGCCCTGTCCAAGCCCCCCTCTCCGGGATCCCTCATTAAGCAAGTCCAGGTAATATCTCTTCTTGACGATCTTTTTCTCGATCTTGATTGTGTTTTTTCATCTAACACGCAGTACTAGTACTAGTAGTACAACTTTCTGGGTGATCTTGCATGTGATCTTTGTGTGCCAAATGAGGGTTCTAAATTCCTCTTTTGACTGAAACATGCGAGAGGTTGACACTAATTTCTTATATATACTTTCAACTACTCCCTCTGTCCCAAATTCCTTGTCTTAGATTTGTCAAGATACGGATGTATGACTTGATACATCCGTATCTAGAAAAATCTAAGACAAGAATTTTGGGACAGAGGGAGTACTTTATGAACATCAATGCTACCTTTGAAGAGGGTATATTTTCCTCAGTAACTTGTGTTATGGATATTGCAAGTAATCCCTCTGCTCTCATGCCTTTGAAGACATGTTCTAGTGTCTTTGTTCACTCATTTCTGTGCGTATATGTAGTCATATATGGAGTATAATATCGAAAATCATCTTATATTTCTGAACGGAGGTAGTAATAAAATATGATTTCTGTTTGAATCAGAACCAGGTCCGCGGTGGAGATGAAGTTCTCAAAGTCATGCCGTGTGAACTGGATGACCTGAGGATGAGTTCTACTGCTAAACTATCCAGCTGCTGTGTCCTTGTCGCCACGTGTCCTGGACTAGTGTTTTCCTGTAGCATTGTTGTCAGGCGTGTTCTCGAGTCTGTACTTGACCACAACAATTTCCTGGCTGTGCCTTCGATAACGAAGGGTGTGGTTCTTGTAAAGCTTCCCAACTAATCTGATGCGGCATGTTTTCATGATCATGTTTATGAGTGGAAAGACCACTCTGTTAGGTTCTCCAAGGTTGAAAAGATGGTGATGGTGCATGTAGACATCACTCACGAAGTCCATGGCCTAGTCAGTTATGTGGGGTTCATCCCGTAGGTCAGTCGCAAGAATAGTCTGTAGAGTTTAATTAGTGCAACTTTGCTTGTCTGTAGGAAGTACTATTGTATAGTACTTGATTTGTGTTTGTGAACCCTGTATTGTTTATTAGTACTGCCGCTTTTGGTGTGTGGTCAGTCCTGAGAACGGTCTATGTTAATGTTTGTCCACTCAATTCAGTTTGTATCTTTTGAAGTATCCAGATCATCTTTTTTGTGAGGACGGTTTTATCAATTATGGTTACACTCCAATATATGTATGCATTGCAGGGTTTATCGCACCCACCAGGATTTCCAGACCCATGGATGTTTGGTCCATACGATTTATCACGACCTTTGGACTGTCCTGCTTGTGGGAGTAGGCGAGGCCCCTGCATGCCACCCGTCGTTGGACGACCAATCTTCTGTTTAGTACTTCAACATAGTGATTTCCTGGTAAGGATTCACTCGTGTCACATCAAGTAAATCTTATTGATTTACTATCTAAATCTTATTGATTTAATGTCATGTTTTCTTTCTTTTCCTGCAATTTTACGATGCAGGTTTTGCCATGTGACATTCATCACAGAATAAACCGTTTGGTTTGCTCTACGAAGGCTATTTTTATAGGTTTCACTTCTGATGTCGTGTCAGTAATGAAGGCACTGTCCATCACTTATATTACTGGAAAAAATTGGATCAGTCTGTTGTCTGAGTACAAGTTGAATCCCTATGATGAACTGTAGCTTGGTTTAACAAAAACGCCACAATTAGTCCTTCTCGCGTTTAAAAGAAATGAAGAAAAAAATTGGATCATGATCATGAAGCCTAGTCAAGTTAGAAAGCTGATCATACCAGACCAGACATGATCGCCGCTGTCTACATCGCATTTACCACCTTCAAAGAACGGATCGAGAATCGGCGCTGTTGCTCTAGCACCGACATCGGCAGCAGGTCAGTTCGATCCAGCTGAGGATTGGGCACCGACCGCGTCAGCGAATCAGGCTGATCTACCGGAGGATCGGGCATCGACACCGGCACCTGCTTCGACACTGGCACCAGCTCTACAAGGAGCACCATCTCTGGCAGCAGTAGCGGCTTTGGGCACCAACACTTGCACTTGCATCTGCTCCGGCCTATGCAACGGCAACCGAATGAGTAGTTGCACCGGCAACAGACTAGGATGCAGTTCACACTTCATATACCAAAGTCCTTACAAAAAACGACATGTCCACCTTCTTGGTAAGCATTGGCAGCCCAAGTGTTTCGTTCTTTTTTATTTCCATGTTGTTTCCATTGATTCACTGTGTTGATCTAACTGTTTGGGTATGTCTTCTTGTTTGCAAACAGATAATTCCTAGAGCAACAAAGGAGTCGTTCAATAATCTGGGCGACATCGGCCAAGTTTCTCTTACCATGCGCAGCCTTGGTGTGAATGAACCTGCTCAATATACCGTAAGTACAAAGGATGGTCGCATGATGATTGATGCTAAAGGATGGTCAAGGTTCAAGTCTAAATCATATCTTGCGGTAGGGGATGATGTCAAAATCGAACTTTCTCGGCAAGAAGAGCTGGTCCAAATCAACTTTGAAATTTTTCAGTACTGCCGATCTATCCGCCAAGAGATTTTGATGTAATACTCTGGCATGGTGAAACAAGTGTCATGTGTGTATAAGTAGTACGACAGTATCATTGATAGAATTGCAACTCTGATTGCTGGTTAGGAACTGTCGTTTGATTTCATTCCAACAGCTGTTGTGCTTTATTCAATTTTGTGTATTCGCCTTGCGACAGCATCTAAAACCAGCGCCGTACCGACCGCTTGCAATATGAAAAGCGCTGAGGTAGAACACATGGGCCCCCAAACATGCAGGCCCACCGGCCTATGGCCCAAAGTCAAGAACCGTGAGCCTGTCTGAGTATTTCTCAGTTGAACCACCATAATGCCCGTGCGTTGCACGTAACATCAAGATGCATTTGTATGAGTATTTTATCTTGTGAGAGAAAAGGGTGAACGAGGGAAGGCCTTATTTGCAAATGCGGAGAGGTGTGTGGGTACCTTTTGCAAAATTGCCATAGTTTCCTTCCTATCATCGAGATATAAATCGGACGGCCTATATTGCAGGATGACAGGCACACCATCATCACCAACTCGTCTATATCGTGTTAAAAAAAACTCTGTTTTTTATAATTATATATGTTATATATATTCCCCTTGATTTTTATTATGTATAAACTAGTGATATAAAAGATCTTTATATTTCTTTACAGAGGGAATATCTCTCTGTCAAAAATATATTTATGTGTAATAGCTAGTTACTCCTGTCTTTCTACTTCCTTGCGCTGATATGTGGGGCATCCGGCAACGGGGTCCACATGCCATATGCACCAAATTAGAGTGCACAACTGCACGGTAGACACACCCGGTCGTGGCGCGCTTTAATGCCCAATGAGCCGTCAAATCACAAAAACCCCCACCTTTCCAGCTTTAGCGATGGTAGACGGAAGAAGCGGCAATATTTCACTCGGCCTGAATCCCTTCTACCTTGTCTGCTTGTTCAGAGAAAACCCCCGCTCGATGATTGCATAGGGTTTTCTCATGGAGTACCTGGTATGAATTCTTCATCCATCCCCGATAAATCCAAGTCTCTTGGTCGCGGGTACTCCTAGGATGGCAGCCACCGCCGTTGATGCATTTTTCTTCCTACAGAATCTAATGTGTTTCATTTGCAGTGCCCAAAGTGCGAGGACCCTACAGGTTTCTGTGCCCTCGGCGAGACGCCACACTTGTTCCTTCTCATCCTAACACAGGATTTTAAAACGTGCACAGAATGTTCCTAGAATCCTCTTTTCTATCCGGGAGGGTGGGGTTTTTGAACATGATGTCGACTAATTTGGAAATTTGGATTGCTATATTTGGATAAAAGGTACTAGTACCATGTTCAACACTGACGTGAAGGAGGAAAGTATTTCTAGATTTGGATATAGGGAATACATTGTGTTCTCATATTATTTTTCCTGCAGTGCATTCCTTGCTCTGCCAGAACACATGTACTCAAGATGCTCGGCCTTTCCGTAACTGAATACACCAGTTTAATGTTAACAGTGAAGACAAGCCATGGATATAAGTTTCGAGTTGGGTTCATGAACCAAGAAGATCGCTGCTTTTTTTATGGCCGAACTTGGATAAACTTTCTCAAGTGTTACGGATTGAAAGTTAGCGCACGAATGTTGATGGAAATAGCAGAAAGTGGTCTCATCTTCACTGCGATCATCCACCCCGACGTCGTTCCAATTGTTCATCCATGTTAGTTTTGTATCTGGTTCTTGCTTGTTGCCTCGATTACTTCTTAATCCACCTATTCTGTCTAACTGATCACAATTTAACTTTAGAAGTAGCAACAAATCTCTCACGAATATGCTACTTCTAACTAATATTTTCTTATAATTGGTGTCACGTGTAGGTTTTTTCAGAGTTAAGCAGGTTGCTCGTTTGTTATTCTGTAACAACTCGGCTGTTACTGATGGCACTGAAGTTGACTGGGACGACATCGACAAGTTCCTACACTTTATTGATCGTCTTGAGGTCCTTGTGGGGTGTTTCAATGGTGGAAGGCCACGTGGGATATGCGTGCCATTGCTGCACTCGTTGAACAGGTCCAAGCGTGTCGAGAAACTTATAGTACGAGCTATTTTACATTATATATGTTGTTCATAAACTATTGCTTATACACAGTTTCTGGTGTGATCTTCTTGAAAGCAAACTGCCCGGATTACATTGTTCCTATATAGATGCCTGACCATGGTCGGGTCAGACTTGCACTTGGTCACAACATGATATTTTATGTCGACCTACTCCATTCCCCTTGGAGGTGAAAAGATACTTATTCATGGGTGGTCTCAAATAATGAAGGCCCGTCCATCTTGGAGAATAGGACAGAAGATTATGTTCACCTTTTCCATGGCTCTAAAGCGAATATCCTGTTTATTGACCACATTGTGAGATGAAGCCGCTTTCAGAAGGTTGTGGATGCGCGGGGTGGCGCCTGTGCCTTGTCCTGGGGCTTGGCGGCCTCACCCTTGGTTAACTATAGGCAAAGTAGCACTGTTCGAGGCGTGCTTTGTACGGTTGAACCTGTATAAGTACTCATAATGCTTTCAGCTATGGTTGTTAAGTGCCCCTGCTGGTTTTAGTTAAGGTTGTTAAGTACTCCTGCTGCTTTTACAATGCATCGTGTTTCTTGAGTCCTATCTTCCTCCAGTACAAAAAATCAAACCAGCCGTGGGCCACACCTTCCGCCTCCCATGGCTGGCTGCGCCTCAGCGCACGCACCACCGCCCCACCGTCTCCTAAATCGTTAATGCCGACATCCGAGGCCTCGCCGTCGTCCTCCGCGCGCTTTGGTGCGCTCACCGCGGCGCCGCCCTCTCGCATTGTCAACATAGTCAACAAACAACAGGAATCGACAGAAGTACGTGGAGAGGATGACATTAGGGCCCACCATGTCAGCGTATGGAAAAATAAAATGCTTCCTCCTAGTGTTTTCCTGACATCTGGGACACACGACATTGTGAACGTATATAGTCAATAGACAAGAGAACAACACAAGATCGGTGACGACACAGGGACGTAGCAGCTCGAGCGATATTTTTTTGTTATTGTTGAGGCGGACGGGGGTTTGAACCGAAATGTGGCCCATCTAGCCCAGGTTTATATTTTATGTTAACCATGTGACCAACCCAGCTATTTTTTCATTGTGAAAATGAGCCCCGTTTATTTTTTCTAAAGAATACCCAATCCAGGCCTACTTATTTTTCTACATACGATGGTTGCAACTCTTTCAAGATGCCTGCAAATCTTGAAAGTAATATGAAATGGGTTGTAAATATAAAAACAGATGACAAATTGGCAATTACTTTATAATTTCTGAAATTTTCACATTTTCAGATTCCTATTTCACTGGGCATTAACCTAATTTAACTATATCTTCAAAGTACTTTAAATTTGGCTCGACATTTCGGTATTAAAAATAGTTTGGAACCCATAGAAATATGCGAAATTGGCCTGGCCAACCAAAAAAACGGACTGCAATAAATTGCATAAGAAGTCACAATGAGCTATATATAAATTATTTGAAAAAGAGGGAATGGTCTGACTTACGGGCCTATTAAGTTGACGCGTATGCAAGATTTTTTTAGTTATTATATACGTCAACAGAACGATTCTAGCAGACATAATCGTTGGATGTCAATCCAACGGCCATCGCGTTTCTTCAGTCTCTGATCTTCTTGCACTACAAAAAAAATACACTTCCGTGATGATACATGTTTGTCATAGTAGGTTGCGTTTTTTTTCATGCATGTACATCCATGACAAATTTATGACAGAATCAAGATAGTCATACCTGTGCTATCGTAGAAGTGTTCCATGACATTACCAAAATTATCATCACGGAAGTGTCCACTTCCATGATGATAAATCGCGCGTCACAGAAGTGCTTTCATCAAGGGTGATTGACACGTGGCATCCCCCGTAATGGAACGCCGTTAAGCTATCGGGTCGGGTTTTGGATCCGATAACTCGTTAACAGCCTCGACCAATGGGAAATTTCCACGTGTAAAATTCTTATTGGCCGGGCGAAACATGTGTCAGCTCGTCAGTGGGTCAGATAGGCGCTTGTGATATGTCGACACGTGCCACGGCCCACCACTGGCCCATTTATCTTACAAAGCCGGCCCGTTTGACTTGGTCAAAATTTAACGGGCTGGCCCATGAAAAGCCTGTTAACGGTCTCTTCGCAAATAGCCCATTTTACGGCCCGTTAACTCACGGCCCGTTAGGACCTAAAGGAAATCGGCCCAACAACGTCATGTGGTCCGTCGAATATAACACCAGCCCATTTCACTTTCGGCCCATGTATGGCCCACGACGTCTTTCGGCCCATATGAGGCCTTCGTATCTTTCGGCCCTTTACAGGCCCACGGTGACTCTAGCCCATAATGAACAATAATTTTCTTTATACCCGTTAACGGCCCGTGATTTACATGGGCCGTTTCCATCCCGTGTTAGCTTTCGGCCTATTGATGGCCCATACGTTCTTGGGCTCCTTTTCGGCCATCGATTACTTCCGGCCCGTTACTGGCCTGTTCCCCTAATGGGCCAAATTCGGCTCATGGCAAGAGTGGGCCTGTTACTGGCCTGTTCCCCTAATGGGCCAAATTCGTCCCATGGAAAGAGTCGGCCCGTTACTGGCCTGTTACCCTAATGGGCCAAATTCGGCCCATGTCAAGAGTCGGCCCGTTTACGGCACAGTAACCCGTCGCGCTTCGGCATTTCGTCTTATATTACGGCCCATTAACGACCCGTTATGCCCGTGATGTAATTAAGCCTTTGCAACGTCCTGACTGTTACCGTCTTTGGCCGATACCAATTATGCCCGATTATGGCCCATGTAGACCCATTTATCCGACGGCCCGAGGCCCACCGATTACAGGCCCATTTATCGACGGCCCGTAGGAGACCCATGGATCCTATGGCCCGTATATGGCCCGTGGTAGTTGCGGCCACTTGCAAACCAGGGGAAAAGAAGACTAGGAAATAAATAAGGCCGAAACTAATGCTAGGCTATTAAGGCGATTGCACAGATTACATCCACTCAGCATCAAAGATCGCCACCAGTGCAAATATAGGGAACACCCTACACTATACAAAAATGGCTTGTTGTTTTCTTGACGGTGGCTGCGTTAAGAATAAATTTTGTAACGCACCAAAAAAATTACAACTATATAACAAAAGGAAGGTTGGCATAAAACTTAACTTCTAGCGTATAAATGCACCACCGAAGTTCGAGCTTCAGTTCATTTGACCGGTATTACGTTTTCATGTTGCATTGTCCGATGGAGCACCATAACCCTCGCCTTCATTTCCCCTAGGCTCCTGAACAACATAGCAAATGTCTGATAGTCTGGTTTCAAAACCATGCATATCTTGATGACATTGAGCAATGTTTCTCCTTGTTTCACAAAGGGTCTCTGTTAGGGAATGGACTTGTGTCTGGAGCGCAGATACAACATTGCTTTGAGCTTGCATATCTTGATCATGAGGTAGTTTGGACGAGATTGCCTAAACAACCAACCCAGTATTACGCAGGAACGTGCTTTTGGCACTGTTAGTGGACATGTACTGACCCACTGCAGCAAGAGCTGACATTGCGGTTATAGTTGCCTCGCCACCTTCAGAAGGTGGCGGTTACTGTCGGTGTCAAAACCGGCGGATCTCGGGTATGGGGTCCCGATCTATGCGTCAAGGCCGATGGTAACAGGAAGTAAGGGACACAGATGTTTACCCAGGTTCGGGCCCTCTCGATGGAGGTAAAACCCTACTTCCTGCTTGATTAATATTGATGATATGGGTAGTACAAGAATAGATCTACCACGAGATCGTAGAGGCTAAACCCTAAGAGCTAGCCTATGATGGTATGAATGTAATTGTGATCGGCCTTCTAAGGACCAACCTCTCCGGTTTATATAGGCACCGGAGAGGGCTAGGTTTACATGGAGTCGGTTACAAGGAAGGAAATATAATATCCGGATCGCCAAGCATGCCTTCCACGCCAAGGAAAGTCCCATCCGGACACGGGTCAAAGTCTTGAGTCTTGTATCTTCACGCTTCAATAGTCCGGACGTTGGATCCAGATCGGCTGTCCGGATACCCCCTAATCAAGGACTCCCTCAGTAGCCCCTGAACCAGGCTTCAATGCGATGAGTCCGGCTCGCAGTATTGTCTTCGGCATTGCAAGGCGGGTTCCTCCTCCGAATACTCCAAAGTGGCCATCGAACACGTAGACCGTGTCCGGGTCTGCAAGATGATCTTCATATGGTATAAATCTGATTTGCTGGCAATTTTCGGGCGTCGTGCCCTCGCATCATGGCCTGGTCCAACGCGTACCGACGTTTCCTACCCCACCTCGACTCGTGTTACGAGGCAGTTTTATTGGCACGTCCCGTCGAGGCAGAGATCGTGTCCCTCTTATTACGGGATTTTCCATCAATATTAGCGTGCGTGACCCCACGACGACTGTTGGTATAACCCCGTGTATTTTTAGATAGGCCTCAAATGGCCACACCGGGGACTCTTGATATTCACCTTCTTTATAAAGGGGTCGAGATCTACGCCTCTTTTTCACCTTCATCGCGCCTTCTCGCACCTCGAGTTCTAACACCCAAAACCTAAGCTCCACCCCTCCGAAATCTTCCAGTATGTCCGGATCTGGCCCTCAAGGCCGGTGGGTGGCCTCCTCGATTGAAGAGAAGGACATTGCAAAGCTTAGGGAGGTCGGATACTTGACCGCAGATATCCAAGAGCTTCCTGCTCCAAAGGCAGGTCATCCCTACGCCGAGCCCAATGAGTGTGTCGTTTTCGTCCCACACTTCCTCCGCAGTTTGGGTTTCACCCTCGATCCCTTCGTGAGGGGGCTCCTGTTCTATTATGGGTTGGATTTTCATGATTTGGCTCCAGACGCTATCCTCCATATCTCGTCGTTCATCATCGTGTGCGAGGCTTTTCTCCACGTCACCCCGCACTTCGGCTTATGGCTCAAGACCTTCAATGTGACGCCGAAGATGATCGAGGGGCAACATGCGGAGTGGGGAGGTGCTGTAATAAGTAGAAACGCTGATGCCCCGTGGCCAGAGGGTTCTTTACCAGAAGTATCCCATGTATGGCAACGGAGGTGGTTTTATGTCACGGCTCCCAGAGGCACAAAGTGGGTGGCTGCCCCCGAGTTTCGCTCGGGCCCCCCGTCACAGTTGGCGTATTGGACAGACATAGGGCGGAATTGGGGACCCGCTGGTGATATACCAATATTGCAGAACCGCATCCGAGAGCTTCTTGCAAGGGACATTAATCTTGTCAGCATAATGCAAGTGATGTTGATCCGGCGGACGTTGTCGTGCCAGCGCCGGCCTCTCCGGATGTGGGAGTTCAATCCGGAGGGTCCGCGGACCGTCAAGCACTTCTTCGGCCTGAAGCTCGAAGAGATGTGCAAATTATTCTTCGGACGGAAAGTAATGTGTCCGGACACCACCGAGGATGTGGGCCTAAGCTGCAATCGCCTAGACACTCGAGTAAGTAGCCTTGATACCAGACACCCTGTTTTTGTATTTGTCATGATTGTTTATTCTGAAAATCATCCGCGCCCAGGAATGGCTCAGCAAGGCGGAGAGAATTAGGTGTCGGGCGCCACTTCCCGAAGGCTCGCCCGCCCCCACCATGGCCAAGATACTTGACCGAGTACTCAGCAGGATGCCCTCGGGGAAAGACAAGGGGAGGGATGAAGAATCCGAACCCCACACACTACGCATCTGAACCGGGGGAATCTACCTCCCCCAAGGAGGATAGTCGGGGAGGGGAGGTTAAGGCCTCCTCCCCGCGCGGGAAGAAGAGGGCCGCCTCCGAAGATTTGGAGGCGGAGATGCCCAAATTAGGGAAAAAGACATTCCCAGGGGCCTTGCCCCAACGGGCACCCTCACCTCACCATGCCCTCCAACGGGCCAGCCCTCCACCGAGCTGTAAGTCAATCTACGATCCGAAGGTACTGCGTTTCTCCTTGGTCATTAACTAGGATTCAAATTTTTGTAGTCCGGCCAGCAGCTCCTCTCAACAGGGTTCGTCTTCGGGGGACCATACTCCGGAGATGATGGAGAGCGAGACCCCACCCCCTTCTCCGACTCATGAAGCAGGCGACACCGAGGTGTCGTCACGGAGGAGTCCGGATCTGCCGAATCCGGCAGTCAAATCGTCAGCCGCCCTGCACCCGGAGCACTTGGCTACAATGGGGGGTGATGGGAAGAGTCCGGCGCAGTTCGATGTCCGACCGGACGTCTTGTGAGCTTCTTTGGGCGAGCTGCGCTCGGAGGAGCACCGCTCATTAATGAGCTTGGTGCTTAAGAAGATTTCATCCGCTTCTGGCCGGTTGGAATGAAGCATTCACAAGCCTGCTCAGAGGCTTTGAGGTATGTAATGGAGAATCCACTATTTCTTTAATTGTGAGGCACGCGCTAGGTGTGCTCCATATAGATAGTAGCCCCTGAGACTCTGGTTGCCCGCCTTAGGTGGCAAACGGGGGATCATGAACCGAAGATTTATGTTGTAAATATGTGCAGGTACCCGACGAGGCAAATTGGGTCGATTGATGCCGATATCACTCTGATGAATGAGCAGCTGGATAAATCACAAGGTATGTGTTCTGTCTTTCCACTGCATAGGAAAATGTGAAGGTGGCACATATTAATGTAATATGTTAGGACTGCAGATGGTGCTGCTGCCGTGGAGGCCCTGAGGGCGGAACTTGCTCTAGCCAAGGAACAAGCTCAGGTGAGCAATGTGGCTGCCCTAAAGGCGGCTGAGAAACTGAGAGCCGAACAGGCTGCTCATCGCTGAAGCGAGGAAAAGATAGCCGAAATGGCTGTTGAGTTAAAAAAATGCCGCTGACCGGTATGAGCTCCTTAAAAAGGAGCATAAGGATAGCTTGGTCGAGCTGGATAAGGCACGCAATGCCACCAAGGAAATACGAACCGAGCTCAAGGGTGCGCGGGAGGAGCTTCAACAGGCCGGTAAAATCGTGGCTGGAGGTTCCTACTTGCTACGGACGAAGTTTTTCGATCCGAAGTACGCACCCCTAGATGGACGCGGGAGTCCTGCGGATGCGTATGCGGATTTAGCGAAGAGTACGGCTGACGCTGCCGAGTTCTTCGAGGGTCAGGGTAATAAGGAGGTGGAGAAGCTTTTCTGGTCGCAATTCAATGCTCCCACTCGCCCGCTGCCGTTAAGTGACAAGATGGCTACTGTAGCAGAGCTTCACAGGCAGTCCGGTCTTGCAATGCAGTTTGTGACAGACCATCTGTGGCCGAAAGGGCCTAAGCCGGACAGTTACTTTGGCTTGGTGCAGCAATTCCTTGGGGCCGTGCCTCGGATGGACGCCATGAGGAGGTCGGCGTGCATAGAGGGTGCACGAATGGCTCTTGCCTGCGTTAAAGCCTATTGGACGGATATGGAGGCCAATATTATAGCGACCCAAGATCAGGCGGGGGGCCAATATCTGGCCGAGCACTACTTGGCGCAGGTCACAGAAGGTGCCCGCCTAATAGAGGCGCAGTGCTCGAAGAATGTCTTATTCGAGTGATGAATCGAATCATTGTAAGAACAATGTTATTTTGATTTTAAGGCTTATATTTATACTTTTTGCCCGAAAGTATTATTGTGTCCCCTATGCGGCCGTTTACATATATATATATATGAATGTGTAATCCGAAAGATAGCAGTCATTGGCTTCAGCCCCCACACAGACAATGCGGGGGTGTTTGCGAAGAATATGCTTAATCACACTTGATCCAACGTCTTGGTCCATTAAGGAGGTGATCGCACGTCGAACTAGGCAACCGGACTATATAGTTGTAACACTTTCGCTTAGCCATGGGATTCTAATGTTGGGGCTACTATGTAGCCCTTGGTACCTTCGCGTGTATCCGAATACGGGCGCGTGTGTACATGACCGGGAAACGGTCCTTCGTTAATGCGGAGGGATCCTAAAGATTCTGATAAGTCTTCGAGTGGTTGAACAATCTCACTGTATCATGACAGACAGTTTTCGGCTTACTCTACTGAGGTGCTCGTCCGGAATAACCAGGTCAAAATCGTGGTATTTCACCTTTGGCCACCTTAGCCGAAAATAACGGAACGTAAGTCGGCAAACCAGAGCCGGGCAAACCCAACATTTGACCAAAGACATGATTCGGAGCTGATGCATATAAGGCCAAACTCGTGACGCCGAACACTCCCGAAGGTATTCGGACTTTATAACAAACGATGGGCTCAAGAATGCCCATTCATTATAAACCCTGTGTTTCCAGGTACATACGTTAATCTGTCGTGGCGAAATGCCAAAAATGGTAGTATCCTCTATGGGTATGGAACCCATGGGATGGTTGAACAACAAGAGGCAATAGAAAAGGTTTACACAGGGGTTTAATCTAAAAAGAAACCTGTTGAATGGGGCCCTGCTGCACGTCTGCGCCTTTGTCTCCGTTGTGTCGTATCCTGGAAGGGTATCGCGCGAACGTTGTCTGTGAAAAAAAAGAAAACTCATAGGAGAGTATAACGTAAGCATGCGATGGATTATAAAAGTGTAAGATGTTGGCCTGCCAATAAGGTTGAGCCAAGTTGGGGCTATATCGAGTATTTATAGCCACTGGTGTCCGAAATGGGATTGTATATACGGTGCCTGATTCAATCTTATCCGGGCGACCGGACTCGTCTAACCGTGTCTGTGGTCTTAATGACCAGTCATGTTTTCTAATATTGGAGGCCGCTTATTGTCCGGCTGCTAGGGCCGTCGCGGGTTTCTCTACGCGTGAAGAGTGCTCTGTGATTCCGCTAACGGTGATGACGCCACGTGGGCCGGGCATCTTGAGTGCAAGGTAGCCATAGTGCGGCAATGCGTTGAAGCGGGCGAAGGCCGTTCTTCCAAGCAATGCATGATAGTCGCTTTGGAAAGGTGTGATAATGAAGAGCAACTCTTTGCTTCTAGAATTGCCTGGAGAGCCGAATGTTACCTCCAGTACGACGGAGCCCCTGCTGTGGGCTACAACGCCTGGTGTCACCCCTTCAAAGGTGGTGTTGCTTTGGCTGATTCTGGATGGGTTTATCTCCATCCTGCAGACAATATCTTCGTATATTAAATTGAGACTACTGCCGCCGTCCATGAGGACATGGGTGAGACGGTATCCGTCGATTAGAGGGTCAAGCACCAAGGCCTTTGACTCTCCAAGACGAATACTAGTTCGGTCGCCCAAGTGATCGAAGGTGATCAGATAAGACATCCAGTGGTTAGTTGTAAGGACGATGGGCTCTATATCGAGCGTGTCTCTATGTGCGCGTTCGTGCCTTCTCATGGATGTGTGAGTCGCGTGGATCATGTTCACTGTTTTAACCTCTGGCGGGAATTTTTCCTGTCTCGCAGTGTTCGGCTGGCGAGGTTCATCCTCGTCTTCACTTGGTGTTTCCCTTCCCTTGTGTTCGGCATTTAATTTGCTGGCCTGCTTGAAGACCCAACACTCTCTGTGCGTGTGGTTCGCAGGTTTGTTAGGGGTGCCATGAATTTGGCATAGTCTGTCTAGGACTCTATTCAGACCGGACGGTCCCTCCTTGCTGCCTTTAGATGGCTTGTTTTGCTAATTAGGTCGAGAGCCCCTGAATCCGGCATTAACCATCGTGTTATCCGGGCTCTCTTCCTTGTTTTTGCATTTGTTTTTATGACGCCGTGGCTTCCCGTTGCCATCCCTTATTTCGGATGTGCTTGGGTCGCTGGTGCCTTTACGGGCTAGCCAGCTATCTTCTCCCGTGCAAAAGCGGGTCATAAGGCTAGTTAGGGCTGCCATAGTCCTTGGCTTTTCTTGGCGAGGTGTGCAGCGAGCCACTCGTCACGGATCTTTGTGTTTGAATGCCGCTAAGGCTTCGGCATCCGGACAGTCAACAATTTGATTCTTCTTAGTGAGGAATCTGTTCCAAAGCTTGCGGGCGGACTCTCCGGGCTGTTGGACTATGTGACTTAAGTCATCAGCATCCGGAGGCCGGACTTATGTCCCTTGAAAATTGGCCCTGAAAGTGTCCTCGAGTTCCTCCCAGCTCCCAATTGAATTTTCGGGGAGGCTTTTCAACCAGTGCCGAGCTGGTCCCTTGATTTGAGGGGAGGTATTTGATGGCGTGAAGATCATCCCCACGAGCCATATGTATGTGCAGGATAAAGTCCTCGATCCGGACCCCTAGGTGCAATCGTTCCGTCGTATGCCTCTATGTTCATAGGTTTAAAGCCTGGGAATTCATGGTCGATGCTTCATCGGTAAAAGCACGGGGTGAGCAGCCCCTCTACATTTACGGGCGTCTTTGTGGCATGCCGTCGGCTGTTGTTATGTTCGGTGTTTATTCCGAACTGGTATTCGATTGGCATAATCATTTTGGTGATCGTAGCCCCTTGCCGGGATGTGTCCTTTAGATCCATAAATGGACCTTGCCGCGCCAGCTTTCTTATCCAGGTGCTCACGTAGATCGTGCGCGGCGTCGGTGGCTGCTTTGTTGCGGTTATGAAGTGGCACGGCTTCGTCATCGAATTCTGGCAGTAGCTTGCGCTTTGGATAGCTCTTTGTATGACGATCATCACCGTATCTTTCTTCAGTGTCTAGCACTTTGTTCCATCTATGGTTGAGCATTTCCTGTGCGGCTTTAAGCCGTTGCTTCTGCTTCTTTAGACTTCTTTCGGTGGCCATAAGCTTTCTGTGGTGGTTATCTCGTTCCACGTGTTTTTTCGGGATTGCATCATTATCCGGACTGTTTTCCCGTGCTGACTCGGTTTGATGACCTTGTCCGTCGGGGTTGTTGTCCTCGGGCGTCTGCTCCGAACTGTGTTCAGGGTGACCTGGTTCGCCCTGCTCCATCCCTGGGTCTGTATGGTCGTTGTTGCCTTCGGAGTTGATTGTAGTATCGATCCCTCTGGCGCCCTTGTCGCTATTTTTACTGTTGCTGGACTTAGAACAGCGTCTGCACCGTCGCTTTGGCTTTTGTCCGGGGGTTTTATCGTCCGGATTGTCTTCTTTGTCATCTTTGGGCGTATCCACCATGTATATGTCGTATGACGAGGGAGAAGTCCAGCGCCCCATAGATTCTGAATCTTCTCGTACATCGTCGTCCACACCGTCGATGTCTTCAGAGTCGAAGTTAGGCACGTCGGTTAAGTCATCGACCGTGGCTATGAAGTGGGTGGTGGGTGGGCAACGAATTTCTTCGTCGTCTGCTTCCCACTTGAGCCGGACATAGTTTGGCCCAGAATTTTCTGTCAAAGAGAGAGTTTTTAATAAGTTTAGCATGTCGCAAAAGGGCGGGTGCTGAAAGATATCCGCAGCGGTGAACTCCATTACCGGAGCCCGACCTGGCTCGACTGGCTCGGGAGTGCGCGGACTGGGACCAACATCCAGATATGAATCCGGGGGTCCGGAATCACAGGCCACCACAGAGGTAAGGCCCGTGTTCGGCTCCACCGCCGATGAGTGTGCGACCTGTGGGGCGGGGTCCAGCCCTCCGTCCTTAGGCAATGCGGCATGTTCCGGATTTAGGTCCGAGGCTATTGCGGGGGTGATACCCTGACCTTCATCCGGCAGCAGGTCTAAGCCGTGCTCGTCATGACTGTCCGGTGCCCCTAGCATGGGCACGAATCTGTCGGCAGTGCGGTCTCCACGGATATCCGCCGTGTAATTCAGTTTTCCGATCCTGATCTGGTGGCCAGGGGCGTAGCTATCGATCTGCTCCAGATGGCCAAGCGAATTGGCCCGCAGGACGAAGCCGCCGAACACGAAGATCTGTCCGGGGAGGAAAGTCTCACCCGGGACCGTGTTGTTGACGATGGTTGAAGGAGCCATCGAGCCCCGTAGCGACGACACAGAGGAACTCTCAATGAAAGCACCAATGTCGGTGTCAAAACTGGCGGATCTCGGGTAGGGGGTCCCGATCTGTGCGTCAAGGCCGATGGTAACAGGAAGTAAGGGACACAGATGTATACCCAGGTTAAGGCCCTCTCGATGGAGGTATAACCCTACTTCCTGCTTGGTTAATATTGATGATATGGGTAGTACAAGAATAGATCTACCACGAGATCGTAGAGGCTAAACCCTAAGAGCTACCCTATGATGGTATGAATGTAAATGTGATCGGCCTTCTAAGGACCAACCTCTCCGGTTTATATAGGCACCGGAGAGGGCTAGGGTTTACATGGAGTCGGTTACAAGGAAGGAAATATAATATCCGGATCGCCAAGCTTGCCTTCCACTCCAAGGAAAGTCCCATCCGGACACGGGTCGAAGTCTTGAGTCTTGTATCTTCATGCTTCAATAGTCCGGACGTTGTACACAGTCCGGCTGTCCGGATACCCCCTAATCCAAGACTCCCTCAGTTCCACCATTTTTTTCATAGCTCGCTGAAAAGTTGAGGTTTTACATTAGTAGTACCAGAACAGAAGATATTAAGGAGGTAGCAAAACCAAACAAAATAGCTTTGGTCTATATACAAAACTTATTCTGGTGAACCCATGTTTAGTTGTATTTTATTGCAAAGTACATAATAAAACCAGGTTCCAAACATATGACCATGTACCATCGCTAATGTATTTTCTATTTCTTCACATTGTATTGGGGGCTAAGGATAAAGAGACGAAGTTTATAATACGGTAAGCATAGTATGACATCATTCATATCACAAAACAAGCGAGGACGGAACAAACATGCAATTGTAATGTTGTGTGGGCAAGTCCGACCTGGAACTAGATTACGGGTCAAGATCAAAGGAACATCACTCCTCTCTTTTAAACCTTGTAAGGTGCAATGATACGCTAAGACAATTGTGTATAAAATTGTAAAGAGTAATAGACATTGGCTCCAAACCATGCAGTTCAAGGCACAAGTCAGAGTAAGTAGTAGTTAAAAGGCATGATGATTAAGGACTTACAACAGCGGCTTTGTTTGGTGTAGTCATGCCCTTCTTCTTGCTGGTGTGACAGTCCTTGAAGATTTCCACAACATTTGGTTCAGGTACTTTTTTGGTCCTTGCGGGCTTTCCTCTGCATTTCGAACAAGTCAATATAGATCGATAATATGGTGCAATGAAAAGAGTGAAAGCAATGCTAATTACAAGAGCCTCGCGATTGTGCAATATAGCTACGAGATCACATGCGTGCATTAGAATTTCACTTTAAATGCGGTTGGCCTTGTTCTTTGAACAGTTCACCTACAAGAAGATAGATTTGTGTGGCACATGCGTAAATAGGACTTCAACATGTGATCTGATCACATATATATAATGTACTGATATTTGGATCGGACCGGTGTTTAACAAGGCCCTCCGGTCTTCATCCGATATATTTTCCACTTTGGAGATGTTTGGGAAAGTTCCTTTATTAGCCTTGCCTTCAAAGTGAGTTTTTCTCAAGTTATACCGACCTTTGTCATGAGCGGAACTTGAAAACATGGGTGCAAGCTTGCAGTTGCATCATCTTGGCTATCCAACTTGAACCTCATCTGTTGAAAATTATGGGAGTCTCATTATCGACAACCTAGAGAGTATGGGGCCGAGCAAGACGATATTACTAGTTTCCATACATAACCATACTTACAGATAAATTGTCGAGGAAGGTGTTGAACTGGGTTTCATCTTTGTCATTCCTGTACTAAATCCATGTTGGGAGGATACGTACATGACACCTAATGGCAACTGCTGCCTCTGATACTAACTTGGCTGACTCTGTAGCATCACGTGGCCTTTTTAAACCTGCCTCAAAACGGATCTCCATTCTTCCTCCTCTAGATTTAGTTAACCTATCGAGCATTATCCCTTATGTTTGTTTCCTCTTGCGCCTAGGTGCTAGTCCAACAACGAACATAGGAAGTGTTAGTATACATCAAACTGTTAGACTACATATAAAGAAGCATGCAACTGTAACTTGACTCCAACAACTACCTTCTTGCTGTTGAAGCTCACAAGGTTCATCTGATATTGCCAACTCGTCTTGTGTCAAGAGTGCTTGGGAAGTAGTGTCAGGTGGCAAGGGAGCTTGGGAACTTGCTGCTAGCAAAGTTGACGCACGAGTAAGTCGTGCAGCTGGTAGTACTGTGGTAGGTGTTGCAAGAACTAGGGTTGTCTATGCTTGTTTGGTGGCAGCTATTTGTTTCAGTTTGGCTTTTTTGCAACTCGTGTAGCATGGGATGCCTTGTTTGTAGAATTTTCCGCTGGACTTTGACCTTCTATTGCACCATCAGTACCAGTAGAATCTGCAGGATTCATCCGCTTCTCATTCCCTGCCATTCTGTGTTTCTTCCTCTTTCTCTGTGCCATGTTAATTCAAGCCGACAAGAAAAACGAATAACAATTTAGTTCTTAAGAACAAATTGATGTGTGATGCAGACGAACTAAACTTTGATGTTAGACAACCACATGATAGGAGGATGTAATATGTATGAAAAACAGGACGGAAGAGATAACCAGAACTATGGTGTGTAAACTAAGAAAAATACATTTCACCAAATTAGAAGCAATGCAATGGAAGGTAGACACCATATGAAAGATGCTACAAATATCGCTCTGCCAAGTTAACAGTGTCTCATCATAAATGGCGTTTAAAAAAATGTGAAGCAGTACAAGAAATAAATCATATGCAAGATGCAAACAACATCACACTACCATGTTAGAGGTCTCTTGTCATTAGTGCCATTGCATATTCACAACATTGCATATTCACAGCTTATGATGTGTAAACTAAGGAGAAGGCATTTCAACAAATTAGAAGCAATGAAAGCTAGACACCGTATGAAAGATGCAACGAATATCACTCTACCAAGTTAAAACTGTCTCGTCATAAGTGCCACTTCAACAAATTAGTAGTACAAGCTAGAAAAGAATGTGATATGTAACCTATATCACACTCCAAAGTCAAATGTGTCTTATGATAAGTGATTGTTGTAGGTTACACAACAGTAGTAATTTGATGTAAGAACATGGTATAATGTGTAAAGTATAGACAGATATTGTATGTTCTAGAAACAGGAACACGTGTCTTATTCAAGTATAATGTGTAAAGTAAGCAGATGGAATTCAACAAAATTAGAAGCAATACAAGCTAGACATCACACATAACATGCAACCACATATAACATTGCCAAGTTAGAGGGAGCACCGGTGATCTTTGCACTAGGGGAGGCGTGCTCATCATAGACACAGCTTTGTTGAGTGTCTATGCATGTGTTGTCCTGGAAATCATCTTGGGGGTGTGGAGGAGTAGAAAATGTAGAGGCCCTCCGTTCGGAAGGAGCACCTTTATCCGCTGCCTTGCTAACTTCCTTCCGCTTTATTGATTTTGAATTGTCAAGTAAAACCGACAAGAAAAAGCAATAAAACTCTCTCTTCAGAACTCATTCATGCATGATACTGACAATCTCTACTTTGGTGTAAGGCAAACACCTGATACCAGGATGGAATATGTACGAAAAACAGGACGGCATGGCATGTTCACAACTGTTTGTGTAAACTAAGCAGAAACCATTCCAGCAAATAAGAAGCAATGCAAGCTAGACACAACATGAAAGATGCAACCAATATGACTCTGCCAAGTTAAAAGCGTCCCAACATAAATAATATTTCAATAAATTAGAAGCAGCGCATGCTATAAATCATATGAAAGATGCAACTAATATCGCACTGCGTATACTAAAGGTGTCTCGTCATGTTGATTGATGCGGGATACAAAAAAACAATAGTTTTATGTAAGGACATGCTTAATAGACAAATGTACTATGTACTAAATACAGGAAGGCATGTCACATTAACAGGTATAATGTATAAGCTGAGTAGACTAGCACATGCAGTTTAACCAGATTGGAAGAATTACAATCTAGACACCATATGCAACATGAACCACATATCACGCTGCCAAGTTAGAGCAAGCACCTACGATTCTAGTGTAGGGGAAATGCTGTAATCAACTACAGAGCTACGTTCACTATCTTCATCTAGCATTTACATTTCTTGAGAATCATGTCGGAGGCTGACGCTGCATTCTTTAAATGAGGAGTAGTCCCCTTGCCTACCTGCCTCGTCATAAGTGATTGATGAGGGATACACAAGAACATTAGTTTGATGTAAGAACATGGTTAATACACAGATGTACTAGTATGTACCAAAAACAGAAAAGCCTGTCAAATTCAAAGGTATAATGTCATATTCAAAGGTATAATGTGTAAGCTAAGCAGATGCAATTTAACCAAATTGGAAGTAATACAAGCTAGACGTCCGGCTGGAGTGGTGAGCATGATCATCTAGGACACGAGAGCACGGTGGGAGGCGGGCTGCTTCGCCACCATCGCAGCTTTTAGTTGGCTTCGGGTGATGCCTATCTTTGTTGGGCTTGTCACTTTGGCTCGGCGATTACTGACTAACTCTTTGTCTTACGGTGCTCACGGGATGGTGGTTCATGTAAAAAATATCTTTCCTTATCTTACCGACTTACGCCTTTTGAATACAAGCTAGACACCATATGGAACATGCAACCACATATGACACCGTGAAGTTAAAGCAAGCACCTGGGATGGTGGTTCATTGCGAGCGAGGTCATCAACTCCAGAGCTACGTTTACCGTCTCCATCTGCTGACACTACACCCTTTATAGCATTGTAACGTGTCTTGCCTACCAGCATACGAAGCTAGAGCGACTTCTCTCTTTTCTTTTTGGCTCCTCTCATGGCAGCAGAGTCTGAAATACCCTTGCATAAAAACACAATAGTGAGAGTAAGGGTGAAGTGTGTGCAGAACTAGTGCCTTTGTAAAAGTAGCAGATGGCGGTGGCTGAAAAATAAATGACAGGAGACATATGATAGCTCTACAACATTGCATGGCAAACAAAATTAGATTCTACTCCGTATGATTTTGTAATATATGAGCACAGAAATGCAGGTACTCCTTGACACACCACCACATGTGGTCATATCTAAGATAACGATCATTGAAAATAAATAGGTCAGTCGATTTTTTTAATGAACCGTCCGATCTATAAGGAACGGGCAGATGGCCTTCGTCTACCTCCCGCCAGTCACTATTGACGATCTTTCTCGAACTGCCAGCGACCACCGGCCCAGACCCCTGCCTCCGCCGCCCCGCCCTCCCATCGACCTCACACCACCGCCGTGCTTGGCAGCGCCCCCAGGCCATCCCGTTAATCCAGGATGACCTCCCGATCGGGCGCCGATGGCTCTGGGGCCTTGCGCCCCTAAGATAAACACCAAAGGCGCTGCTTCCTCGGCGTAATAGGCGTACTAGCGCTGTTATGCCGAGAATGCTTCCATTAATTGGGAATCAAGCGGCGAAATTGAAATTGAGGCGGCGAACCTCTAGCTAAGGTGAAATAGTATATGAGGAGAAACCTTGTGTATCGCGAGTTACTAGGAACATCTAGTATCAAGAAGAAGCGGTCAACTAGTGTCTTACGTGGGATGAATACCGTGCAAGCGAGGCGTAAGATTTGCACGAATAAGGGAAGAGGAGTACCTTTTTCGGTTGCCGGTGTGGTCACCTCCACATGTCGCGCCGATTTTCTTCTTTTACCGGGAAACCGATGTTACGGAGGGTGCGAGCTTGGGCGAACCCATGGCCAAATTGTTGGTGTGTTGCCGTGGCCGTATGTCGGCGGAGGAAGCAGATCCGGCGGCGAAGGGCGGCGTGGCGAGGAACAACTCGGTGCGGTGGAGGGTGGCGAAGTTGGGCGGCAGCGGTGATCGCGCAGACGGCGTGGTTGAACTGGCTCGAGTGCGGATGGCTCGGCCTCGGCTTCAACTACTAGCCGTGGAGGCGTTGCGGTTGAGGTTGCGGTGGGCGACGGCGTCGGGGTATCGGCTCCGGCGTGATGGAGGAGGCGGCGGTTGATCGGTGGGATGGGATGGTGGACGGAGGGCGTCGGGGTTTGTGGTGGTGAAGAGGTAGTTTTGGCGCCCACGGAGTCTGAATGGGGAATCGGACGGGTGGGGAACCATGTTTGATGCAGGGGGCGCTTGTTTTTGGCTTTTTTGAACAGAAGATGGGACGCGCTTGTTTGAAATTTGGGGAAAGTACAAACTTTGCCCCCCTCTTAAATTCCGGACCTACTGCGGGTCGGGGGTAGGATGGTAATCCCAGGTGTCCCAAATAGTGGGCGGGAGCGATTTCGGCCGCGTGCATGTGTGCTTAGGCGGCCATTGTGTATGAATGTTTTTCGGATGCGGTTGGACCTTTGGACATCGGGCCGGTAGGTTTCATGGGTCGGAGTTATTATAAAAGTAATTTCCTTGTACTACCAAACATTGGTCTCACGCGGTTTCGGGCGAGTAGAGGCTCCTTTGGCGCTTCGTTCGAAATTTTGAAACACAAGCATTCACGTTTAGAGTACTCTTGAACTATGAGGATTGACCTAAATAGACAACGTTATATTTGACCTTGTATGTTTGAAAAACTCATTAAATTATCCGCTTCTTTTCGAAATTTTGACACTTGAAAATCCTATAACTATGATTATTTTGGAATGGAGGAGCTAAATTTGAATCTATTTTGTACACGACTACATATGCTATTATGTACAAAATCAGAGCAAAGATTGGTGCCCCCATAATTTAGGTATGGTTTACAAATGCCATGATATCAAATTCAAATAATTGAATGGACTTCATGTTGAATTTGATTTTTTAAACCACCTTAAGTTGAATTCAAATGTATGCTAGTTCATAGGTAGCTATTTATAATGTCCATTGTGTAACTTTCGTATGTATAATGTGCTTTACACACAACATGAACTATATATACTCACGTTTATATTCGATTGCTAAAGCGATGCATTGTCTGGAGTTCAAAATACTAACTATGTGGATCAATTGTGTCGAATAATAACATAGACATGCTCAAATTCGATAGAATCTAGATGTCTGATGGATCAATGACTGCTCCTTACACGATTGCAAATATCATGATCCCATCCTATTATTTGGATACAATTTATATCTTTAATCAATGTGTAGAGCAATCTTTTACGTGTAGTTTCACTCTCCATTGGTGGTCTCTCACACATGCTCACACACTCTCTCCCGAGGTGTCTTTCTCGCATACATGCTCTAGATATAACCCTCCCTCCCTCTCGTAACCATTTACAACTGTTTTCACTAACCTTTATCACAAGCACTCTTCCTCTCGCAAACATACACACGCACAATCCTCATCGACCCTTTCTATATGCATGGACCTGCCTCGTGTCTCATGTACGCACATTATCTTTACGCTTTGTCTCTCACGCATTGTCTCACACCTCTCTTCCTAATCGACAAGTATGATTCTAGCGAGCATTACATAGGATGCCCCTTAAAGTTAGGTTGGATGAATAGTAATATCGGAGATAAAGGGTTACCTTAGTCCGAGAACCTAGGGTTACAAATCCTAGCCGGCTTTGTCGGTGGACACGTAGTCCTTCACAATTCTGCTATGTTTGTCTTGTACGACTAGTCATCCATGGGTCTTCCTAAATGCGTCACGGCCGACCAATGTGGCGCGGGGCCAGGAACCGAGCGAAGGGCCTCACCTCGACCCACGGACCTCACGCGGTGACACACCCTCTGCCCCCACGCTCATTATGTTCTCACACCCACACATACCAACACAAACACCACACACACAGAAAATTTCTCCTGGTGCCTCTATTCCCTCCCCCCTTCCATATACACACTCAAGGGAATGGAATCTCTTGTCGTGACGTCATATTCGTCTCTCTCTCTGGACCACTCTCATTTCTCGTGCTATCTCTTCTACGACCCCACGTCGGCCCCTCTATCCATGCGTCTCTCGAATACGTAATACACACACATACCTCTCTAGGCCCCGCCAAATGCATCAACTACATATTCACACATGTTACATCACGTACCCCATTGATCTAAAAAGACCTCTCTTCACGTTTATTTCGCATACAACATTCCTTTTGAATAAAGTGTGGCCAAAAAATTATTTTAGAGTTTCTACATATATACAACATTACAAAGTTATATGGAGGAGTACAAACGCTAATTTGCATTGCATGGTGCCCACAATGATATTTATTCCGCCTTTGTGAATTTGTATATTTTTATACTATATACAAAGTTAGTCATAATAAAGAGAAACGAAGAGCATCTCTCTCTCCATCGCATACCCCCCCTGTACGCCCCTTTCACGTATGCACACAAAACTATCTCCAGGTCCTCTAAAAGTAAGCCCCTAGAAAATTCACGCATGTTTCATCTTTCTCTCGCGATATATGCAATGACGATCATTGTATTTGCAGTGAAAGCACGATATGCACATTAGACTTCAGAATCCACTCATTACGATCACCATTTACGTTTAGTGGTTATTATACAGTCACGGGCTCACCGTACAACTCTGTATTTGCTCATGACATGACTAGTTGACCAGTTAAACGCTCCACGTGGCACCTCTAGTGTTGCATCACGATATCTCACTACCATCGTGCCCACCTGTCGACTTGTATCTACTCTACATCTACACTCTTATAAAATACACTCATAAAAAACAGAGTTGGTGATGATGGTGTGCCTGCCATCCTGCAATATAGGCCGTCAAATTTATATCTGACGGATAGGAAAGAAACTATGGCAATTTTGCAAAAAGGTACCCACACACCTCTCCACATTTGCAAATAAGGCCTTCCCTCGTTCATCCTTTTCTCTCACAAGATAAACAAGTCATACAAATGCATCTTGATGTTATGTGCAACGCGCGGGCATCTTGCTAGTAAGAATGAAAACAAACGAAAAAAAATATTTGGATGGTGGTTCAAAGTCATGACCGCGGGCACAGCAGACAAGGTGGCCTTGTATTGGTATGCTGAGCCGTCTGTTTTAACACACAGGAGCTGGTGTGGTGATTATACACACACGCACGCATGCACACGAACTGCATCCACGCAACACTCACACAAACACATGCACCCACGCACGCACACAACACTCGCACATACACACGCAGCCACGCACGCACGCAACACTCACACGCACACACCAGTACACCACATGACCAACACACACTCTCACGCTCAAGTGCTCAACCTACACGTGCATGGGCACACATCAGGCCCTGACAGACACATACACAACCAGGTGATTCCCGCGCACGGGTTGGAGCCTTATCACGCTGCGTAAATTTGTGTTTATCGACCTTTTGCCTATGCGAATCGGCAGTGGGACCCACAAGGAACGTGGTCAATTTAACTAGTCAACATGGCGCCACGCAGACTATTTGGCGGTCAACAGTGCAATCCGATCTTTGAGCTGTGAGCAAGTGACCGGATAATCACCGCAAAACATATATAGTGACCGTAATCAGCTTATTCTGAAGTTCGGTGACTGTATTACGCTTTTCTCTCTGTAGGCCCTCCAAAACTACATCTCTACACGTTCTCGCATGTTACATCTAACAACTATGCAATACAACACTACTACTACACTCTAACACAATAAATCATATGTGTTTTTAGTTTTACTAGATATCATATTGTTACTTATAATTATTCAGTTTGCATACATTAAAATTGCCTTTGAAATGTATGGCGATTATCATCTACCGGCGGGAAAAATCCGCCCTTTCTGTTTAATCAGGTTTGTATCGATGGATCGTGCGAAACAGCAAAACTATAGTACTATACTGATACAAGTGATGATTCAACTGGGCCGTTGTGTCGTCTACTCCTCCGTCGTAAGAGCGGAGCGCTCGCTTACATAAATCTTCTAGTCCCTTTCACCGACATGTGGGACATCAAGCTACCGGGTCGACGTGCCATACCGGAATACAGTGCAGAGCAGCCGGGGCGAAGCACCCCAGTCATGGCGCCGGTGTAGTAATGAGCAATGAGGCGTCAAATCACAAAGCTGCACCTTTCCCATGATTAAGTTGGAGGGACGAAGCAACCATCATTTCACTCATTGCTGAATCCGCTTCTCCCTCATCTTCTTCAACTTAACCACGTGTTGCTTCTGCCGTTATTCTGCCTCATGTGGGACACGGATCAGCTTGGTAAAGCACTGACACATGGGACCGTACGTTAGCAAACCGCCAGGACAACGTCCTCCGAAAATAAGAAGCCTAATCCTAGACTTACAAAGGGCTACATAGCTGCTATGTATACTTTCCATCTAATCTATATATGCCCCCCCTGAATTTCAGGTGGGGTGGGCCTAATCCTCTCCTTTAATCCAATCAAATAGTCCCACATCACATCAGTTCTTAACTTTACATAAACCATTACGTGGATGTAGCATTGCTCAAATAAGAAACCTCCGCCGCCATCCGCGCGGCAAAATCACCTCCTTTTTACTAATCTTCATTCTATAATTTTTTAGATCAATATAATTGAGATTTGTATAGATAGCACACAGGAGCAAAACCAAGTGGTACGGTTAAGGGCATCCACAATGTGTAGCCAAATGTGAAAATAGCTTTTAGCATCGTGGGAACCATTGTGGACGGTGTTGCCAAAGCCAAAAAGATGGAACCGAAGCTCCCTGATTGATTGATTGAAGGAATAGAAAAATGCAACGTCTCTCCTCTTCTCCCATGCTTGGACGCATGTAGTACAAAGATAGAGCACGAGTCTACTCCCTGTCCCTTCTATCACAAATCACAAAGCGGAGGCGTCAAATCACAAAAAGCAGACGAAGCAACCATCATTTCACTCTTCGCTGACTCCGCTTCTCCATCGTCTTCTTCGAGAAACCATCTCACTGCACTAGTACCCCTAGTAGTACTAGTAAAGGACTTCTGGATGCAAATAAAGGCGGTTGTCTCGGCTTGCGGTGACACTTGAGCGACTTACCGTGGTCTCCCTCAATGGCGTTCTCCGTCGAGCGCGCCTTCGCCAAACCACCAAAAAAAGATATAAATCGACGTCACCGCAATGGGGAAGGAAGTCAAATATAGTTACTACCTCCATTTTTTTTGTACACAAGGCCAGTATATCAAAATTATAATTTGCAAAGGGCCATTAACACTAATCGAGGCAAAATTGATGGGGTTAGTAACCAAGGACATTAATATCCCCTGCATGCATGCAGAAGTGAGAAGGTTGGTTTGCATGGCGCTGCATTAATCAAGCGATGAGGAGTGAGATGGTTAGCTCTTTGGTCTTTGGAGAAAAAATACGCATTAATTGACACGTGAAATGAGTATTTGTATCGATTAAATCCCTTGAAGGAAAACCCGCCTTTCTTTTTTAACACTAGTACTCCTAATGCGTGCATTACTTATCCTGTTTGGGTCTAGGCCTTGCATTGCCAAACTTCGCCACACATTTTGCCAAGCTTGCCTAAAGTTTTCAAAATGATAAGGAGGTACACTTGCGCCTGGTATGGCGGTTGCACCGCACTTCCTCACACGGTCGCTCACACTGCGCCCGCTTGCCACCGCACCCTCACACAGTCGCTCTTGCACGCCTCAAACCCAACCAAGGGAACTCACCCTCACTGACACGTGCTGTCACATGTGAACAAACCAAACTCAGCCATCCTATCGCTGACACATAATTTTCGTTCATAGAGTATGTTTATCCAACCGCATGTTGGGGAGTATCGTCTGACCCGTCTTGGTGCTCTGTTGGGGAAGAAGAAGAGGTGAGGAAGAAGGAAAGAAGGGTTAGGAGGCGTGGGATATTCATCCAACCGCCTAAAATGGTAGGCCCGACCCAAGTCAGGCGACTTGCATAACAAATATATGTTTTACACAGCAAAAGATCCATAAAAACAACAACATAAAGAAAAACTATCACTTTGCTTTCGCGAGAAAGAGACGGCCTCGTCGTCTTTGGCTGCCGGCGTGAACCAGCCGTCGCTGCCGACGTGTGTCTCCGCACCGTGGTTGTCCTCGGCCTCCAGCTACTCGTTCAAGCGGAGCGTGCGGCCGCTCTGCACGGACGAGAGCACAGCCCGGTTCAAGTCGAGGACGTCTGGTTCCGCCTGCAGGAGTGCCATGATGGCAGCGGCATTCGCGCGCTCCGCGTCGAGTCGAACCTCCGCCGCCCAGTTCAAGTCCAGGACGTCCGGTTCCGCCTGTAGGAGGGCGTCGATGAGAGCGGCATCCGCGCGCTCTGCGTCGAGTCGAGCCTCTGCCTCCCGGTTCAAGTCCAGGACGTCCGGTTCCGCCTGCGGGGAGGCCTCGATGGCAGCGGCATCCGCGCGCTCCGCCTCAAGTTGAGCCTCCGCCGCCCGGTTCACACCCACGACATCCGGTTCCGCTGCAGGAGAGCCTCGATGGCAGCGGCATCGCGCGCTCGCGCATCGAGTTGAGCCTCGCCTCCCGGTCCTCCTTTAGTATCGCCATGTTGAACCGCTGGTCCGCTTTGCACCATGGGGACTCGGACGCTTGACGCGAAGTCGACGTCCATCGTCTCATACCCATCGGGGGCCTTCTGCGCCGTGACCTCCGCCATGAACATTGGATCGGCTTCCTCCTCCTCGTAGTTTGGCTCCAGGCAACTCGGGGATTGGCCCGCCACAAAGCGAGCTTGGGAACGGAGGTCTGTGGCGCCGACCGCCGCCGCGATTTCTGCGCGGTGCTCCGGCGTCAGCATCTTGTAGTAAGTGATCTTGCGGCACACCATGTCTTTCCGGTGAACTAGGGTTCGCTTGATGCGGGCTAGGGGATCGAAAGGTGGGGGAATGGGCTGAAGATTTGGTATGGTTTGATACGCCTCCAACGTATCTATAATTTTTGATTGCTCCATGCTATATTATCTACTGTTTTGGACCATATTGGGCTTTATTTTCCACTTTCATATTACTTTTGGGACTAACCTATTAACCGGAGGCCCAGCCCAAAATTGCTGTTTTTTTGCCTATTTCGGTGTTTCGAAGAAACGGAATATCAAACAGAGTCCAAACGGAATGAAACCTTCGGGAACGTGATTTGCTCATCAGATAAGATCCAGGAGACTTGGACCCTCCTTCAAGAAAGCCACGAGGTGGTCACGAGGGTGGAGGGTGCCCCCCCTAGGGCGCGCCCCCTGCCTCGTGGGCCCCTCGAAGCTCCACCGACATACTCCTTCCTTCTATATATACCTCATTGCCCCCAAGCGATCGGAATCGGAGCCAAAAACCTAATTTCACCGCCGCAACTTTACGTATCCACGAGATCCCATCTTGGGGCACTGTTAGGAGCTCATTTGGAAGGAATCCACCATGGAGGGCTTCTACATCATCACCATAGCCCCTCCGATGAAGTATGAGTAGTTTACCTCGGACCTTCGGGTCCATAGTTAGTAGCTAGATGGCTTCTTCTCTCTTTTTGGATTTCAATACAATGTTCTCCCCCTCTCTCGTGGAGATCTATTCGATGTAATCTTCTTTTTGCGGTGTGTTTGTTGACACCGATGAATTGTGGGTTTATGATCAAGTTTATCTATGAACAATATTTGAATCTTCTCTGAATTCTTTTATGTATGATTGGTTATCTTTGCAAGTCTCTTCGAATTATCAGTTTGGTTTGGCCTACTATATTGGTTTTTCTTGCAATGGGAGAAGTGCTTAGCTTTGGGTTCAATCTTGCGGTGTCCTTTCCCGATGTGATGAGGGGCAGCAAGGCACGTATTGTATTGTTGCCATCGAGGATAACAAGATGGGGTTTATATCATATTGCATGAATTTATCCCTCTACATCATGTCATCTTGCTTAAGGCGTTACTCTTTTTTCATTAACTTAATACTCTAGATGCATGCTGGATAGCGGTCGATGAGTGGAGTAATAGTAGTAGATGCAGGCAGGAGTCGGTCTACTTTTCTCGGACGTGATGCCTATATACATGATCATACCTAGATATTCTCATAACTATGCTCAATTACATCAATTGCTCAACAGTAATTTGTTCACCCACCGTAGAAATACTTATGCTCTTGAGAGAAGCCACTAGTGAAATCTATGGCCCCCGGGTCTATTCTCATCATATCAATCTCCAATCACTTTATTATTGCTTTTATTTTACATTTGCCTTTTATTTTACCTTACATATTTATATCAAAAATACCAAAAATAGTATATATCATCTCTATCAGATCTCACCCTCGTAAGTGACTGTGAAGGGATTGACAAGCCCTAATCGCGTTGGTTGCGAGGAGCTATTCGCTTTGTGTAGGTACAAGGGACTCGCGCCTGGCCTCCTACTAGATTGATACCTTGGTTCTCAAAAACTGAGGGAAATACTTACGCTACTTTGCTGCATCATCCTCTTCTCTTCGGGGAAATCCAACGCAGTGCTCAAGAGGTAGCAAGAAGAATTTCTGGCGCCGTTGCCGGGAGTCTCTGTGAAGTCAACATACCAAGTACCCATCACAATCCCTTATCTCCCGCATTACATTATTTGCCATTTGCCTCTTGTTTTCCTCTCCCCCACTTCACCCTTGTCGTTTTATTCGCCCTCTCTTTTCTGTTCGCCCCTCTTCCATTCGTCCTTCTGTTTGCTCGTGTTACCGCGTGCCTTCAATTTGCTTGCATCTTTGCTTGCTAAAAATCTATTTATATGGATCCACTTAAATTTTTCTACTTGGATCATCTTCGATCCTTATGCGCATCGTGCCGAAACCCCAACTAGCCTAGTTGATGGGAAATATTTAGATGAGCATGCTCATTTTGTGCGTCACCGTTTGTCTGAAAAAGGGAAACTCTTATGGAGTCAAATAAACAGATTGCTGTGTTATGCTTGGAATCTTTGTGAAACTTGTGATTTTACTTGTTGCTCTAAGAACCCTAAATACGCCTTCCCTACCTATATGAGTTTAATGATAATTAAATCTTATCTTCTTATGCAAAGGGTGTTTATAGTTACTATGATATCGAACAAATTGAAGAATTTGTTGCTTTTAAGGGTGCTTATGAAGTTGCTTCTTTGATTGAAAAGTATGATATTACTCTCTACGAATCTGAAAATTTTGACATACTTAAATATTTCTATGAAAACTATGCTCATAATGTCTGTGTCAAATTATTTATTGAGAGAATGACCGTTGCTTCGGAAGAAAATAATGATATGCATGAATCTATAGATAATGATGATTCCAATGATTTGATTGAAATATCCCTTGATGAACATGATGCTTGCTATTCTTGTGGCCATGATGCCAATATTTATGAAGATGAATTTGCTATAGTTCCTTATGTTAAAAATGAGATTGTTGCTATTGCACCCATGCTTGATAGTTCCCTCAATGAAAAGCATGATTTCAGTGATTTTACTACAAATTCTCTTGATGTCAATTGTGCTAATAATATGCAAAACCCTAAGCTTGGGGATGCTAGTTTTGCTATGTCTACTACTTGTTGCAATGATCATGATTGGGGTGATTCTTCTTATGATCTTGAAAATTTATTTAATCCCCATGATGAATATGAGATTGATAATATTGTTTGCAACAATATTGAAAGTGGGTTTGGAGAGTTCATGAATTTACTTAATGTTAATCCCACTATTTTGGAAGAGTGTCAAATTTGCATGCATGTGGATTGTGTTGAAAATATTTTATGGGATAGCTATTTTGTTGAATTTGCTTATGATCCCACATGTAATTATTATGAGAGAGGAAAATATGGTCGTAGAAATTTTCATGATAATAAATTACCTCTCGTTATGTTTAGATTGCTATTGTTTCTTTCCGCTTCCTTGCATATGCTAGTTTTTGCTTGCTACGATAATTTGTTTGCCTATAATATGCCTATGCATAGGAAGTATGTTAGACTTAAGTGTGTTTGTCACATGTTTTATGATGCTCTCTTCGTGCCTCAATTCTTGTCTTTCTTGTGAGCATCATTGAAATCTCAATGCCTAGCTAAAAAGGCTTTAAAGAAAAGCGCTTGTTTGGAGACAACCCAATATTTTTCCTTGCTGCTTAGTAATAAATAATCCGTCTACCTTCTTTTTAGATGTGGTTTTATCTTTTAATTAGTGTTTGCGCCAAGTTAAACCTATAGGATCTTCTTGGATGATAGTTATTTGATCTTGCTGTAATTTCCAGAAACTTTCTGTTCACGAAAACAATTATTAAAATGCACCATAACGTGATAAAATAGTGATTCCAATTGCTGCTTATCAATAAATAAATTGCCTAGGTCTTCCTATTTTGGCTGATTTTTTGGAGTTCCAGAAGTTTGCGTTAGTTACAGATTACTACAGACTGTTCTGTTTTTGGCAGATTCTGTTTTTCGTGTGTTGTTTGCTTATTTTGATTAATCTATGGCTAGTAAAATAGTTTATGAACCATAGAGAAGTTGGAATACAGTAGGTTTAACACCAATATAAATAAATAATGATTTCATAACAGTACCTTGAAGTGGTCTTTTGTTTTCTTTCGCTAACGGAGCTCACGAGATTTCTGTTGAGTTTTGTGTTGTGAAGTTTTCAAGTTTTGGGTGAAATCTTTTGATGGATTATGGAACAAGGAGTGGCAAGAGCCTAAGCTTGGGGATGCCCATGGCACCCCAATATAATACAAGGACACCAAAAGTCAAAGCTTGGGGATGCCCGGAAGGCATCCCCTCTTTAAATCTACTTCCATCGGTAATTTTTTACTTGGAGCTATATTTTTATTCACCACATGATATGTGTTTTGCTTGGAGCGTCTTGTATGATTTGAGTCTTTGCCTTTTAGTTTACCACAATCATCCTTGCTGTACACACCTTTTGAGAGAGCCATACAAGAATTGGAATTTGTTAGAATACTCTATGTGCTTCACTTATATCTTTTGAGCTTTATAGTTTTGCTCTAGTGCTTCACTTATATCTTTTAGAGCACGGTGGTGGATTTGTTTTATAGAAACTATTGATCTCTCATGCTTCACTTAGATTATTTTGAGAGTCTTAAATAGCATGGTAATTTTCTTAATAATAATAATATGCTTGGTATTCAAGATTTGTAAAACTTTCTTTTGAGTGCGTTGAATACTATGAAAAGTTTGATGCTTGATAATTGTTTTGAGATATGGAGGTGATAATATCAAAGTCGTGCTAGTTGAGTAGTTGTGAATTTGAGAAATGCTTGTGTTGAAGTTTGCAAGTCCCGTAGCATGCACGTATGGTAAGCGTTATGTAACAAATTTGAAACATGAGGTGTTATTTGATTGTCCTCCTTATGAGTGGCGGTCGGGAGACGAGCGATGGTCTTTTCCTACCAATCTATCCCCCTAGGAGCATGCGTGTAGTACTTTGGTTTTTGATGGCTTGTAGATTTTTGCAATAAGTATATGAGTTCTTTATGACTAATGTTGAGTCCATGGATTCTACGCACTCTCACCCTTCCATCATTGCTAGCCTCTTCGGTACCGTGCATTGCCCTTTCTCACATTGAGAGTTGGTGCAAACTTCACGGTGCATCCAAACCCGTGATATGATACGCTCTTTCACATAAACCTCCTTATATCTTCCTCAAAACAGCCACCATACCTACCTATTATGGCATTTCCATAGCCATTCCGAGATATATTGCCATGCAACTTTCCACCATTCCGTTCATCATGACACATTCGTCATTGTCATATTGCTAGCAAGATCATGTAGTTGACATAGTATTTGTGGCAAAGCCACCATTCATAATTCTTTCATACATGTCACTCTTGGTTCAATGCATATCCCGGTACACCGCCGGAGGCATTCATATAGAGTCATACTTTGTTCTAGTATCGAGTTGTAATCATTGAGTTGTAAATAAATAGAAATGTGATGATCATCATTTAATAGAGCATTGTCCCAAAAAAAGGCCAAAGAAAAAAAAGGCCCAAAAAAATAAATAAAAATGGGCAATGCTACTATCCTTTTTTCCACACTTGTACTTCCAAGTAGCACCATAATCTTCATGATAGAGAGTCTCTTGTTTTGTCACTTTTATATACTAGTGGGAATTTTTCTTTATAGAACTTGGCTTGTATATTCCAACAATGGGCCTCCTCAAGTGCCCTAGGTCTTCGTGAGCAAGCAAGTTGGATGCACACCCACTTAGTTTCTTTTGTTGAGCTTTCATTCATTTATAGCTCTAGTGCATCCGTTGCATGGCAATCCCTAATCCTTGCATTAACATCAATCGATGGGCATCTCCATAGCCCATTGGTTAGCCTCGTTGATGTGAGACTTTCTCCTTTTTTGTCTTCTCCACATAACCCCCATCAGTATATTCTATTCCACCCATAGTGCTATATCCATGGCTCACACTCATGTATTGCGTGAAAGTTTATAAAGTTTAAGATTACTAAAGTATGAAACAATTACTTGGCTGGTCATCGAGGTTGTGCATGATGAGAGCATTCCTGTGTGACGAAAATGGAGCATGACTAAACTATATGATTTTGTAGGGAGGAACTTTCTTTGGCCATGTTATTTTGAGAAGACATAATTGCTTAGTTAGTATGCTTGAAGTATTATTATTTTTATGTCAATATGAACTTTTGTCTTGAATCTTTCGGATCTGAATATTCATACCACAATTAAGAAGATGTACATTGAAATTATGCCAAGTAGCACACCGCATCAAAAATTCTCTTTTTATCATTTACCTACTCGAGGACGAGCAGGAGTTAAGCTTGGGGATTCCTGATACGTCTCCAACGTATCTATAATTTTTGATTGCTCCATGCTATATTATCTACTGTTTTGGACCATACTGGGCTTTATTTTCCACTTTTATATTACTTTTGGGACTAACCTATTAACCGGAGGCCCAGCCCAGAATTGCTAGTTTTTTGCCTATTTCAGTGTTTCGAAGAAACGGAATCCAAACGGAATGAAACCTTCGGGAACGTCATTTGCTCATCAGATAAGATCCAGGAGACTTGGACCCTCCGTCAAGAAAGCCACGAGGTGGTCACGAGGGTGGAGGGCGCGCCCCCCCTAGGACGCGCCCCCAGCCTCGTGGGCCCCTCGAAGCTCCACCGACGTACTCCTTCCTCCTATATATACCTCATTGCCCCCAAGCGATCGGAATCACGGAGCCAAAAACCTAATTCCACCGGGCAACTTTCTATATCCACGAGATCCCATCTTGCGGCCTGTTAGGAGCTCCATGGGAAGGAATCCACCACGGAGGGCTTCTACATCATCACCATAGCCCCTCCGATGAAGTGTGAGTAGTTTACCTCAGACCTTCGGGTCCATAGTTAGTAGATAGATGGCTTCTTCTCTCTTTTTGAATCTCAATACAATGTTCGCCCCCTCTCTCTTGGAGATCTATTCGATGTAATCTTCTTTTTGCGGTGTGTTTGTTGAGACCGATGAATTGTGGGTTTGTGATCAAGTTTATCTATGAACAATATTTGAATCTTCTCTGAATTCTTTTATGTATGATTGGTTATCTTTGCAAGTATCTTCGAATTATCAGTTTGGTTTGGCCTACTATATTGGTTTTTCTTGCAATGGGAGAAGTGCTTAGCTTTGGGTTCAATCTTGCGGTGTCATTTCCCGATGTGATGGGGCAACAAAAGGCACGTATTGTATTGTTGCCATCGAGGATAACAAGATGGGGTTTATATCATATTGCATGAATTTATCCCTCTACATCATGTCATCTTGCTTAAGGCGTTACTCTTTTTTCATTAACTTAATACTCTAGATGCATGCTGGATAGTGGTCGATGAGTGGAGTAATAGTAGTAGATGCAGGTGAGTCGGTCTACTTGTCTCGGACGTGATGCCTATATACATGATCATACCTAGATATTCTCATAACTATGCTCAATTCTGTCAATTGCTCAATAGTAATTTTTTCACCCACTGTAGAAATACTTATGCTCTTGAGAGCAGCCACTAGTGAAATCTATGGCCCCCGGGTCTATTATCATCATATCAATCTCCAATCACTTTATTATTGCTTTGCTTTTACTTTTGCCTTTTATTTTACCTTGCATCTTTATATAAAAAATACCAAAAATATTATCTATCATCTCTATCAGATCTCACTCTCGTAAGTGACCGTGAAGGGATTGACAACCCCTAATCGCGTTGGTTGCGAGGAGCTGTTCGCTTTTTGTATGTACAAGGGACTCGTGCGTGGCCTCCTACTGGATTGATACCTTGGTTCTCAAAAACTGAGGGAGATACTTACGCTACTTTGCTGCATCATCCTCTCCTCTTCGGGGAAATCGAACGCAGTGCTCAAGAGGTAGCATGGTTTTAGGGCAGTGGCTGGCGTAGGCCGAGCAACGAAGGTTCTGGTGTGAATAGTGTTTCCGGTGACGACCGGTCAATCGGTTTTGACTGTACATCGCTCTTGTCGCGTTCGCGTTGCAGCCCGGCACGCTGGACCCTCCATGTTGCTCACCGAATGGAACACGCTTCGTCTTGTGTTTTCGCTCGCTTGTGGGACCGCAGTTGAGAGCAAACCGACGTCCCTCCCCCTCCCTCGCCCGCGTCATTTATTATACCACCACTCCCTCTGTTTTATGCGGAGTAAATAAAAACAGAGGAGTATCTCTGAGATGAGGATCCTGGCGTGCGAACCCATTGAGTAACTGACATGCGGGGCCTAGCAAGCATGGGGTCCGCCAGTAAGTGACCGAAAGGCAGGGTAAGGCAGGGATACCTACGTCAGAGGATCCACTTCCACTATACTACTTTGATGAAATGTTAGGGTAATAATATATGACATGCAACTTACACAAATGTTAGAGTAATAATATATGACATGCAACTTACACAAAGCATACAGGGTCTAATGCGTTTTTCGAGGCTAACTTTGGCCAAATGTTAGAGTAATAATATATGACATGCAACTTACACAAAGCATACGGTCAAATTCGTATGTGAAAGGAGTTTCCAATGATATAATTTTCACATTATACATCTCATGTACTATTAATCTTGTCAATATTCAAATTGGAAACAATCTCGAGTACAAATCTAGGAATGCGTCTGAATCTAACAATATTGATTGGGCGTTGTTGAATGTTGATACCTTTTTGATCAAAGTAGAGATACTTTGACTACATATAAAACTTATATGTAAACTAGAAAGGATAGGAGGGAGTATATTATGCGTTCAAAAGCGAAAGCGAACATTGAATAACCTTTATATATGATTTGCGGATGCTATGATCACGGTTCAAAATTTTGAATCCGCCTTAGGTATCACGTGCCCCACTCGTTCCTCTCGATTTCATCTCGGGGCCGGAGATCTATTGAAAGAGGACTAGGGTGGGTACATGCGAATGATACTCGGCGGAATGTTCAAATGAGGCATGGGGAGGATGGACTCATTTGGAGGCGACATGATCGATGGAGAAGAGGGTTGGAGAGGAATGAGAAATAAGCAAAGCACATAATTATACTTGAGCGACTCAAATAAACAATAAGTTGTCTCGCTTGGCCTACATAGTGAAAGGCCTAATGCTTAGCGAACAGCAGCCTTTCGAATATGGCCAGGAAAAAGGGAAACCGACATGTGGGGCACACCCGTCGGGACGGCGTGGCGCGAACTAGTCCAATGGAGGAGCTGGCCCACGACCTCCTCGCCACAGACAACCATTCATGTGGGTCGTTGGGGCCAACAACGGGCGCAACTCCAGCACCGCCTCTCTGGACACGGTGACCACGGTGGCGACACGCTCATATCGTAAGCTAGACACGGTCGGTTTCGATTAATGCCGAGGGTGGCGTTTGTGTTGTGGCACGACCAGCGGTATGTTTGGTTTGTGCCCAATGTTGCCCCATCAAAGCATTGGGTAGCCAAAATTTTGGTTGAGGTATTGGTTGCCCATGATTTGGCTGACATTGGCAAGAAAAATGAACTAGAGTTGGCTAGAGTTCATTGACATGCCAAAGAAATGGCAACCATCCAAACAAAGACCAATCTTTGGTCATGACCAAATTTTTTGTTGAGGTATTGGTTGACCATGATTTGGCCGACATTGGCAAGAAAAATGAACTAGAGTTGGCTAGAGTTCATTGGCATGCCAAAAAAATGGCAACCATCCAAACAAAGACCAATATTTGGGTCATGACAAATTTTTTGGTAAGGTGCACTTTGGCCACAATCCAAACACACCCCAACACCCGGCTTGTCGAGGATGCACGGGGCGCCGCGACGCATCCGCGGAGTGGTGTAGCGCGGCCAACTGCATCCTCTGGACCTGAGACCATGCCGGGTCGTCTTGCTTTTTCAATGACATGCGGGGATCGCATGTGAGCAAAGGGCATCTCCAACGTTGCCACGACCGCAGCTGACTACCCTGGCACACCAAAACCCTCGTCCCTCGCGTCATCGTGCGTTCCAACCGGCGCCAATGCCGCATTCACGCCGTCCGTTCGTATGTCGTCATTAAGAGGCTCGGTGCCCGAGGAACCAACTCTGGCGACTTAATGACGCACCCGGATGCTTGGCCTCACCGGAATGTACTACTTAAAGCGGCAACACCCAGCTAACCTCCATACCATAGCGCATCGTCCTCCTACCTGGCACGACATCCGCCATGACCGCAAGTGCGAACGCTCTGCAGGAGAGCTTGTCTTTGGGGATGAAGCTCGAGGTCGCCGCCCTCGCTCAAGTCGCCTCTCGCGACGCAATAGCGGCGTGGCGGACGCGGCCTTGACCGCTGGCGGTGGCCGCGGCGCGGCCGACGATGGGAGCACCATCAGCCACGCGTCCTACTTGCCGCCGTCCCACATCCGGCACCGCCGAGGTCGGGAACTCCTCCGAGGATGAGTAGGGCATGGGAGGCGGCAGGGCATGGTGTGCCAACTGGCCGGTCCGTATCCCGTGTTCTACTCTTCCTCGCCGGAGACCGCACCTTCACTTCACGGGTCTTGAACTCCGCACCCATACATAGAGATCGCAGATGGAGGACGTCCGTCGCCGCCGTAGAATATGTTTAGGGTCGGGTTTCTTTTATTTTTCTGTCCTATAAAAGTTCGAAATGTAATGAAAATCTGCCATGTTTGCATTAATCTCGGCCGGTGTATATGAACTTTCACAATAATATACATATTGTAGGAGTACTAGCAAGATGCCCGTGCGTTGCACGGAAGATCAAGATCTTGTGGGAGAAAAGGATGAGCGAGGGAAAGCCTTATACGCAAATGTGGAGAGGAGTGCGGGTAAATTTTCATAGTTTCCTTCCTATCTGTTAGATATAGATCGGACGGCCTATATTGCAGGATGACAGGCACACCATCATCACCAACTCTTCTTTTTATTGAACCGAGACAAATCTAACATGCGAAGTAAAATAAACACATAGGGTCTATACATACACAAATTATCTTAGGCACTCCAATAGTACGTCCACTACACATTCCCGCATTTCACATCTTTCTACATCTACGGGAACCTACGAAAGGGTTAACATAAATTGCCTCTCTCTCTCCTCCACTGATTTACATGGTGGTGGGCCCCTCCCTCCCCCCAATCTACAGTCAACAGCTCACACATTTCACATTACGTTAATTACATAACTGGGATTACGTAGGTGTAGCATTACTCGTCCTAAAAAACCCAACTAAGCCAACCTCCTAGCATATCACGCGGGAAAAGACCCGGCCGCGCCATTTTAGTCGAGATTACCGGATTACTAGTAGTAGTATCGATGGATCGCGTGAAGCAACAATTTTTTTGAGGGGGCGAAGCACCTAGTTTAAAAGGAAAAAAGGCGGTACACTCACAGCACTCTTGTCGCGGTCGCATTGCACCCCACACTCGTTCGGTCCTGCACACGGCTCACACAAACGGAACGCGCTTCGGCTTGCCTCTTCACTGACACATGGGACTGCACTTGGAGAAACCGACCATGCGCCAAACTCCCCGCCCACCGTCTGAAAATCCTCCCCCCTCCCACATCCAAAAATTCCCCCCAAATCCGAGTCAACCGCCCTTCGGTCAACTAGCCAATAATATTCCCCAAACCCCCTCCCCCCTGTCCCCCTCCACTCCATTCGCTCCGCCAAAGCCGACCTCCCCGCCGCGCCGATACGTCGGCGCCATGTTCAGCGATCCTCTCGCTCCCACAGTACACTCTCGTAGACTGTCGTCCTCTAGCCGCGCCGCCACCTCTGGCTACGTTCTTGTGGAGGCGCACGGTGGTCAGCGCCGCCACCACTGGCGATGTTCGTGTGGAGACGCACAGCGGTCAGCTTCTCCCACTGTACGTGCATTCTAGACTGAGGCCCCGTTCATGTCGGTGTAGCGCTGAATGTTAGCTGCTAGACGCTGTTAATCTCACTATTTGCCGAAGTAGTTTACTGTCAATATGATCTGCTTAAGAAGCTTCCTTGCCCTGTTCTGCACTCAATCTGCTTAGCTGAGATGGCATGCCAAGGCCAATTAGTTGCTAAAATATCCTGCCATATATTTATTGTGACGTAGATTGCCATGGTCTAGTAGCCAATCTGTTAGGTGAAATAGCTCTACACCGTTTTATACTCGATCTTTGTTGCTGCGATGGCATTCGATAGTTTGATGGCTGTGTGCTCGGCCTCATTATTCTTTGAAACAGCCTGCCATAATTTGGCACTCAAATCTGTTTGCTGAATTAGCTTTACATATATTTCGTTACTTAGATCTGCTCGTCCAAATATCTTGCCATAGCTTTAGACATCGACCTAGGTATTTTTTTCTGGACTTCATAAAAAAGCATATAGGTTTTTCCTGTAATATCTAGTAGAAGAACTAATTTGTATGTCTAACAGATGGACAGGACTTCGATAACTTCTGTTCGAAGATTCTCCGCTGCATATGTCGAGGGGGTTGAAAACTTCATGAACTTTATCAAAGCTGAGTACGGTGGTCCGAAATCAGATATGCTCTGCCCGTGTAGAAATTGTATGAATTTAGTTACAAGACCCCAGTCGACTGTGCAAAATCATCTACACTTGTATGGGATGTCGGTCACATATCTAGGTGGGTTCATCATGGTGAAGCAGTGAACATCAATGTTATTGACTACGTGGAAGCAGCAGATCACCATCTTGATCTGCCTGATGCTCAGGTGGAAGAGGAGGAGGAGGTGGTGGTGGCGGAGCCAGTGAGTTTGACCAACATTGAAACAATGCTACGAAATGCTCGTGCATTCCGTGAACTTTCACCTGCAGAAGAAACATGGTGGGCCCGCATGTTGGAACAATGCAACGTTCTTTGTCACCCGGAAATAAGTTGTCGGTATTCTCAGCTATGGTCACCTTTCTTGGTGAAGACATCTGAGCGGATGACCAACAAATCATTCGATGCGATGTTGGCTGCTTTCATGAATCTTTCCTGTGATGTGTCGAGCTGCCACACACCTACAAAGAAATGAAGAATTTCCTTCGTGCGGTTGGAATTGGATATGATATGATCCATGTTTGTAAGAATAATTGTGTTACATTAGGAAGGATTATGCCAACTTAAGTGAATGCCCGAAATGCAAATCATCAAGATGGAAAGATGGCGATCTTTGTGAAGAGGATTCCTCATAATGTTACGAGACATTTTCCGATTACACCAAGATTGAAGAGGTTGTTTCATGATCTTTGAAACAAGAGAGGATGTACGTGGCTTTCTAGGAACCAGAGTACAGAGATCGTAATGTAATGAGCCATCCACCTCATGGTAGTGAGTGGAAAAGCTTCAATGATAAACACAAAGAGTTTGCTACTGACCCGAGAAACATTAGACTTGGCTTAGCTTCAGATGGGTTTAACCCATTTGGCCACCAGAGCACCACATATAGCATGTGGCCAGTGCTTGTTATCCCTTACAACATGATGGCCTTGCTCATCCCAGGTCCAAAAAGTCCTGGAAAGGATTTTGATTTGTTCATGGAGCCTCTTGTGGAGGAACTTCAACAGCTATGGAAGGGTGTTCTCACTCGAGACTTATATAGCAGCCCACCAGCTGATTTCTTTCTGCGTGCTGTTATAATTAGCATCCCAGGTCCGCTGTCATACGCAATACTTAGCAAGATCTGTTACATTGGACACCGCCATTTCCTTGCCAAGGACAAGCCACATCCTAAAAAATACCAAAGACATTTGTTCAATGCAAAGCATGAAAACCGTGATGTGCCAAAGAGGCTCACTGCCGATGAGTTGCAAGTGGAATTAGAGAAGGTCAGGCATATTACACCAGGAAACCATCCTGGTAATGGTAGCGGGAAAAGGAAGCGTGGCAGGGTAGAAGAGAGATTATTGTTTACCCGCAGGTCCACTTTGTGGGACTTGGAGTATTGGAAAGATTTGGATCTGCGGCATAATCTTGATGTGATGCACATCGAGAAAATATATGTGACAACATTATCGGCACACTTCTTAATATGGAAGGCAAGACGAAAGATTCCTTAAATTCTAGGATTGATTTGACACACACGGGTATCGAGAAAGGATTTGCGGTGCAAGATGAAGGTAAACCACGGGATATGGCACCGGTATGTATGCGTCTTGGACAAGGTAAAAAGAAAAGAATTCTGCGAGGTCACATCACGTGTGAGATTCCCACATGGATTTGCTTCCAACCACGAAAGGAGAGTCGGTCTGAGATGAAAACAAGGTACAAGGGTTGAAAACTCATGACTGCCACGTTCTACTTCAAAGGGTTTTACCTGTTATCCTTAGAGGATTGGGCCTACGACTTATACTGAGCGATTCTTGAGTTGGGACAATTCTTGAGGAACTCTCTGATGGGAATATCGGGATAGATGCTTTGGAGCGTCTTAGAGACAAGATACCAACTATCCTATGCGACCTTGAGAAGATATATCATCCAACCTTCTTTGATGTGATGGTGCATTTGGCTATTCATCTACCTGATGAGGCACTACTTAGAGGTCCAGTACAGTACGGCTGGATGTACCCTATTGAAAGGCGGCTAGGCACTTTCAAGGGCTATGTTAGGAACAGAGCTAGACCTGAGGGTTCCATTGCAGAGGCCTACATTGCTACAGAAGCGTTGACATTCTGCTCAAAGTACATTGAAACGGTGATCGGCTTAGCAAAGAGGTGGGTGAAGACAATCCCGGGCTCAATGTTTTCGATTATTACATTCGAGTTACAAGAAAGAGTCGACAAGAGGACAAACCTAAAGATTTGGACAAAATGGTTTGGTATGTGTTGAATAACTGTCCTGAGATACTACCTTATATCAAGTAAGTGCAGTACTGCAGCTTATACATCGTAATCTACTAAACTTGCAACACATTCTTTTATATTTAGATGTTTGATGCGATCACTATGTTGTGCAGCATCTACAAAGAGGAGTTACTGCCGCAAAATCCAGGAAACATTGACAAACTGGTTATGGCAGGATTTGCGAAATGGTTCAAGAACCATGTAACCTTTTGAAGTGCCTTTGTCGGTTTTTTAATATATTGAGTACATAAGATGATCAGCTTGTCTATTTTCTAACCATAGGTTAAGAAGATGCGGGAGGATGGGAAGGCAGTTGATGATGCCCTTTACTCACTAGCAATGGGTCGTGATACTCGGGTAAGGCATTATGAATCTTGCATTGTTGGAGATATGCGCTACAACACCCTTGCACGAGACGAAGGCAGGAAGACACAAAACAGTGCCATCATGAGCACGGATACGTATGACAAAGAGACAACTGAAATGTATGCTAACATAACAGACATTGTTCATTGCGATATATCTCCGATTCGAGGATCATCGGTGTGTGGTTACATTGTCTTTGTCGTTGGTATAACCTGTTTTCCAGGATCGCAAAACGCAGAGCTGATGATTATTTCAAATCCATCAATGTCAAGGCGGCGTACCAGACCAACTAGCCTTTTATTTTGGCAAATCAAGCAACACAGATATTTTTCTTGGAAGACACATTTGCACATAGCGATGACTGGAGAGTATTGCAAAGGTTTGAGTAGAGGAATTCGTTTAATGAAGTTGCACAACAAGATGATGCTTACACTGCTCCTGATGTATAAGATAACACAGATGTTCCTAATATCTTTGAGAACCATCACGTCAATGGCCTTGGCGAAAAGATTGCATGTCATCTTTGTGGACATACAAGAGTTGATCAAAAAGAAGCCAACGTTCGAGGGGCGTTGAGGACGAAGAAGAAGATGACACCATGGGGAATTATGATTGATGATACACATGGCGAAGATGTTCACGCTGCTTTGCTGCGGATGATGATTACATTGCTTTTGTCGTATTTGCACAGTCGAAGACGCGTTTTTATCTACTATGTGAAATTGTGTTTGCTATGACAACTGAAACCTGATGAACATGTTGTTTAGTATTTTGCTGCGAGAACATCACTTGTTATGTATGCTGATTTGTGTTTGGTGATTGTATGACAACTAAAACATGATGACATTGTTGTTTAGTTGTACTCATATTTAATTTGTGAAACTTGAATTTGATGACATAGTTTGTCGTTGGACTGCAATTTGCTCGGCGTCTTCGAATGAGAACAAAGCTGACCCGACAGGGCCTCTCGCTATTTATTTATTTATTTATATGAGCAAAAGGATACCCCCTGATTTCCGTTAATAGAAATCATTAGATGTTCACAACACTACGCCCAGCCTGCTACACAGGTTTCATTCATTACTAGTTTCAGCAAAGTGCTCATGTCGTAGCCATTGAATACATCACGAGTGCTACATACACTACAAATAAAGAGACAATCATCCTACAAAGCACATCGATTTTGCCCATTATCTTCACAAGCTCTTTCATCTCCTCATTGCTGTCAAGGTCGTTCGAAATTTGTTGTAGCCATGATCAGAGGACCTGCATCTTTAACCTTCTTCTATGCATCTTCCTCTTCTGCCGTTCCTTCAGTTACTTGTCCAACACCCCAACCTGCTGGTATTGGGATTCCTCGGCTAACCAAATAATCAGCGTAGTTGCATTCCCCCACATCAGCAACTTCCCTAAAATACAAATCACACGAATCTTCCCTTTTACATGCGAATCAAATTGGAAGATCATCAACCAAACTATCAAAAAAATCAGCAACTGAAAGCAGTAGAACAACTCTTAAACATATTATTACCCCATGATTCGGGCATTTGTAGAAGACTCGGCCAGGGTTGCGGATTGTGGTTGAGATGCGACGGATGACTCTGCGTGATTTGCAACAGTGGCACCACACCAACGGCAGCGGGCTGCGATGAGCAATCGGCTGCGGTGCGCGTGCCGGCGGGGGTGTGATGAGACCCACATGCGATGGTACGGGTGGAGACTTGGCGCATATCTGGTTGTTGCCTGCTGAAGAGCAGGTGGACGAGCAGCTAGCAAACATGGTTGCTGCGGCTAGAGCTTCTGATGCTAGGCAGAGTAAGTAGAGAAGAGGAGAAGCGAACGTCGGATATGTCAGTTTCATTACTTGCAGAGTAGCATAGCACCATATATAGTCATAGTCTAGGTTTGGATTCGAACCAGCTACAGGAGCACGTCTTTCTTTTTTCTAAAACTCGGCAATGTCTCTATACTAGTACACTAGCTTGTTCTGTACGCCTTCCCAAGTCTTTGATTTTATTTCCCTTTTTTTGAGAGGAAGGAAGGAGGACAAAATTGAGAGTTCCTGGGACTCAAACCCAAGACCTCTCGGTTGAAAACCAAGGGTGCTAGTCACTTATGTAGCGAACGTTCCCTGTGAGGAGGACGGCAGACGAATGCATTTTCCTCGCAATTTTCTTCCTATATATAAAAAAGTATGCTACTTGGTGTCCGCTTAGTCAACAAAAGATTGTGCCAACCTTGACCGTTGGATTGACATTCAACGTCTGTCGCGTTTCTTCAGTCTCTTCTTCCTCGAGCCGCCAAAGCCAAACCAGCGCCGGCGGGACCACCTGCTCCCACCTCCCACAGCTGGTTGTGATCTTCCCCTGCTCCTGTTCGTTCCCGTCCGAGGCCTCACCATCGTCCTCCGCCTTGGTTCGCTCGCCGCGGCGCCGCCCTCCGGTGTTGTCAACATGGTCAACAACCGAGAGGAATAAGGAGATGACTGTACATGGTGAGGATGACAGTAGGGACCCAGCAGCACGCGCAGTAATTTTGTTTTTTCGTGACGGAGAATGGTATCAACTGGGTTGTGCGGGACCCGTGGCCCGTCTAGCCCAGGCTTTTATTTCATATGTTTAGCACATGACTAGCCCAGTTTGTTTTTTTCCTTTCTGAAAATGGCTAGCCAGCTATTTTTTTTTGCAGAATAACCAACGTAGTCCTACTTGCTTTACTACGCCTTCTTGGGCGGAAATCTTTCAAGGCGAGGAGGGATGCATTTTCCCAAAAATGGGCTATAAGTAATAAGAAATGGGCTATAAGTAATAATAAATGGGTTGTAAAATGAAAAATACAGCAAACAGGCAATTAGTTCCAAAATACTGTTTTTCTTCGGATTTTGATATTTTAAATTTCATTGTTTTTGTGCGGGTAAAATTTCATTGAATTTAAATTAAGGTATATTTAGATTTAAAACTAATTTGAATATGGCTAGAAATTTCGGGCTGTATGCTGTTTGGGACAGATTTGGAGGCTGACTTGTGGGTCTACTAGGTTGACGTGTACTTTGGCTTTGTCAACTTAGTCCACAAACGATTCTAGCAGCAGTGACCGTTGGATGTTAATGCAACGGCTGTGCTACTTCTTCAATATCTGATCTTCTTGCTCCAGCCGCCCAAACCAGCTCGGTGGACTGCTGCTCCCGCCTCCGTGGCCAGTGTTGCCGCCATGACAGCCGCACCGCCCCACCCTACTTCATTGCTGGCCAGGCCATTCCTCTACTCACCCACACCTCCTGTTATTTTCCGACGATGGCAGCCGCACCAGTAAACCCTCGTACTCCCCACCGCGTGGGCAACCATTGCCGAGTCTTCCCCGGCTCTGTGTCATTCCCTTCCTAGGCCTTGCCGTCGTCCACCGCCATGGTGCTCTTGGCGCGACCTGGTCAACGTGGTCAACGAACGACATCCATCGGCCGTGGACTATACACGCAAAATAATGATTCCTCCACCTGACAGCTGGGACCCACCGGAAGGGCCTCTTTATTTCATGAAAAAAACGTTCCCCCCGCTGACATGTCAGACCCACCAGCTATATCTTCGCACGCAAGGAAGTGCCTCCTTATTACGCACAAAAAATGAATACCCCCTGCTAGCTGGGACCCACCATAGTGGGAGGATGACTTGTGGTCCAACTAAGTGGACGGGGACGGAGGGCTTTGTCAACTTAGTCAATATGAACGATTCTAGCTCCAGTGACCGTACGATGTCCATCCAACTGCCATAGTGCTTCTTCAACCTTTGGTCTTCTGCTCCGGCCGCCCAAAGCGTGCGCGGTCGTGCCGCATGCTCCTACCTCCCGTGGCGGCTGTCTTTGCCGCGGAGGCCTCACCGCCTACTATTCCCACCGCTGGCCAGCCTGCGACGACGGCAGCCTCACACCGCAGCCGAACCGGTGAACCCTCGTACTCCTCTCCGCGGGCTTCGGCTGCCGTCTTCCCAGCTCCGCATCGTCCCCTTCCTAGGCCTCGTCGCCGTCCACCGCCGTGGTGCCCTCGGCGGCCTGGTCAACATGGTCAAGGAGCGACTTCCATCGGACGTGGGTATGCGTGGAGAGGCGACAAGCTGGGTCCACGGCCGCAGCAAGGAAGTGCCTCCTTATTACGCGGAAAATAATGATTCCTCCACGGCAATTGGGACCCACCGGACGGGCCCCTTTGTATTTCCACGGAAAAACGTTTCCCACTGCTGGGACCCACCAGCTTCATCTTCGCACGCAAGGAAGTGCGTCCGGGCAAAAAAAATGATTCGTCCCCCCTGACTGCTGGGACCCACCAGCTACACCTTCACACGCAAGGAAGTGCGTCCGGGCCAAAAAAAAAGATTCGCCCCCCTGATTGCTGGGACCCACCGGCTACATCTTCGCATGCAAGGAAGTGCGTCCGGGCAAAAAAAATGATTCGCCCCCCTGACTGCTGGGACCCACCAGCTACATCTTCGCAGGCAAGGAAGTGCCTGACAGTCAGGACCCACCTGGTCGAAGCGTACGTAGCGTTGTCATTCTGGTCGCGAACGTGTACGTATATACTGGTCGATGTAGAGGCATGCACGTGTCGTTGTAGAGGCGCGCACGTGTCGTAGTAGAGGCGCGCATGTAGCATGTACACGTACGTACATCGGCCAGGGTGCAAGAAAGAAAATACAGCCACGTATGTGTACATACGGGCGGGGTCTTGAACGCCTACTCGCGCATACGTATGGCGAGGGCTCGTTGACATGGCTGGGTCGGAATGGAGAAACAGCGTCATCGTCGTGTTCATGGGGAGGCAACGGAATACGTCGTGTTCATGGGGAGGCAACGGAATGCTCGTGTTCATCGGGAGGCAACGGAACGCGTGGGAGCCAACCGGCTGGGTCGGAACAGAATGCGTGGTCGTGTTCATCGGGAGGGCTTGCATGGAAAGCGGCGAAGAAGCGAGGGCTGGCGTACCGCTGTGAAGGAAACAAACCTACTATGTTCTAGCAGGGTCCCGTTGATCGGGAGGGGTCTGGCGTCTGCAAAATGGAGGAAGCGGACCTCCCTACGGTCAAAGCAGGGGTCCTGTTGATCGGGAGGGTGTGGCGTACCGCAAAACGGATGAAACGGACCTCCTACGGTTGAAACGGTGGTCCTGTTGATCGGGAGGGGTGTGGCATACCGCAAAACGGATGAAACAGACTTGTGTTGGAGAGCTACGGTCAAAACGGGGGTCCTGTTCATCGGGAGGGGTGTGGTGTACCGCAAAACGGGACTCCACGGGATACTATTCATCTCCACTGTAAGTGCATCTAGTGCCCCTTAGTGATTTTGGTGTATTGAAGACTTATAGGTTAAGGAACTAATGCGTTTGTGAGTGTACACAGGTCTATAAGTCTATGAGGAGTTTGATATTTACAGAGAAAGTCGACCCTAAAAATGAAGTTCTTCGATCAAGACTTTGATATTCTCAAGACTTTCTCAAGACTTTGAAAGTGAAGAAATTGGTGTGACCTTGAAGACTTGGTATTCATTTGAGGAACATGAAGCGTGAAGACTTTTGTTTTCGTAGTTTCATTTTCTCTTTCTTGAGTCATAGGAAACACCGTCTTTGTTAAAGGGGTCGAGGAAATACTAAGGAAAAATTTGCATGTGATGCTCAACTCAAAATCCTACACCTACCAATCCCTTGAGTGAAGCCTTTGGAAATCTCATACAGCTTCAGTCAATTTCTTGATGTGAGAGATGAAGTTCTTACGGTCATTGAGGAATTTGTTCTGACCGAGGAGTTAGGAATTCGCCAGTCGGATTGCCTACACGATGAGGAACATGATAGCCACGAGGAATTTGAGATTCAAATTTCCGACCGTTCTTTGTCTTCTTGGCGCCACCTGTCCCAAAATATCTTATCCACCTAACGGTCATATCATTGAAGGGCATTTATGTCTTATCATGTCGGGCTGCTCCCTAGGCTATAAATAGCCGCCCCTACAACCATTAGCTGGTTGGCTGCTCCAGAAGAACTTGACACTTGTCATTTGAGAGCAACCCATCCTCTGAGGACTTTGAGCGAAAATCATCGAGTGAGGAAAAACCCAAAACCAAACCCTACAAACCCAAAGTGATTGAGCATCATCAAGAGATTGATCCCGTGGATCGACGCTTGTTACCTTTGAAGACTGTGCTTCTTCCAGACGGTTAGGCGTCATGGTCTAGAGCATCCAAGAGGAAGTGTGGATCGCCGAGTGACCAAGTCTGTGAAGGTTTGGAAGTCGCTGAAGACTTACCACGAGTGATTGGACGAGGTCTGTGTGACCTTAGTTCAAGGAGAATACGGTGAGGACTTGGTGTCTGAGCTGCATGCTCGCCGATCGGGTGTCCGGGACTGTGTGCCCTCGAGTTTAAATACTCGGCCGCTCCAACCAGACGTACAACCGAGACAGCGCTTGGAACTGGTCTACCAAATCATTGTCTTCACCAACCTAACTGGTTCTATTTCCTCAACCCTTTCATTTCCTCATTCTTTGTGTTGAGTGTTAGTTCATATCTGTGTTTGAAGACTTTGGTGAAGACTTTCTCAATTTCCTCAGTTCAATTTCTTGATCTGTTTGTCTTCATCTTGTGTTATCCTGTGATTACGCTTTACGTACTCTGTGCTTGTCTTCATTTCATCATGATGACCATGCGTGTATTCTGTTATGCTTACTTTTGAGTACTTATTCCGCTGCTAATAGTTCTTCGTTAAGGAATTTCCTCACCGGCAAATTCCTCAGTGAAGAATTCATAAAAATCGCCTATTCACCCCCCCCCTAGTCGACATAACGCACTTTCAATTGGTATCAGAGCAAGGTACTCCCTTGTTCTGTGTGATTTTGGTTTAACCACACGGAGTTTTAGTTATGTCGACCGCAGTATGATCAAGGTCACAGCAGGTGTCCTACCTTTGATGGGACGGACTACCCCTTATCGAAGAACAAGATGCGAATGCATCTTGAAGCAATTGACAACGATCTACGGTATGTTGTGGAAAATGGTGTTCCCTCGGTCACACCTTCTCCGAATGTCAGCTGATGTGAAGAGATTCAAGCAACTCGATTCTCAAGCAAAGAATATCATATTTGGCCATCTGAGCAAAGGTCAATATGGAAGAGTGAGTGCTTTGGAAACTGCCAAGCTCATCTGGGATAGGCTGTCCAAAGTGAATGAAGGAGTCTCAACTCATCGTGACTCTCGAGTTGATGTTCTTCGGAATCTCTTCAACCGCTTCAAAAGACTCGACAATGAAAATGTCCAACAAACCTTTGATCGCCTCACTGACATCTCAAATGAGCTTCAAGCCCTCGGTGCCACTGACATCACTGACCATGAGGTGGTGAAGAAACTGTTGAGGTTGCTTGATTCCTCAATTGATACTCTGGGTCTGATGATACAAGAACGGGCTGACTACAAGTCTCTTGATCCTGCCGATATCCTCGAAAGGCTAAATACTCACGAGTTCCAGCTTGCTGAAAAGAGAGATCTCTATGGTTCTAGCTATGGAAAAACACGTGCCCTGAAGGCCAAGGTTGTGTCTGAATCTGAGTGTGAAGACTCGTAGTAGCCTTGGAGATCCTCAAGAATTAGGCCAGAGCTAGCACTGCTTTCGTGAGGAAATTCCAAAAGTTCTCAAGGCGTGGTCGCTTTGGAAAATCCTCAAGAAAGCAGTGATTCCTCATCCAAGGACTATAAGAGAAGACTTTGTCACAAATGCAAGAAACCTGGTCACTACATCCAAGATTGTCCTCGGTGGGAAAAGGAATTAAAGAAGAAAAACACAAGGATTACAGTTACGATGACGCCAAGAAGAAGAAGAAATCATCAAAATATTCATCATCAAAATCCTCAAAGCCTTCTTCTCACAAGAAGAGCAGCTCCAAAAAGGCTCGGGCATTCATTGGCAAGGAAATGGACTCTGAAGCTGAATCTGAGGAACATGAGCAAGAGGAGGCATCAAGAATCTGAAGTGCGGTGTGGCGAGTCTAGCTCTCGCCATCGCTTTATCGGCAAGTCCATCTTCAGCTCTGAAGAAAATGACCTCACCAACAAAGCTGATGAAGATAGTGATGACTACGCCCCACCTATTGCTTCATGGCAAAGGGTGCCAAGGTACTCAAATATACCTCTTCCAATCTAGTGAAAATGAATCGATGAAGATCTAAAGCCCGATTACTCAAAACTTGCTAAGATTGTCTGTAAAACAACAAAGGGCTTTAGAAAAGGTTCAAAACATGCTAGACAAAAGTGATGATATGTTGGGTGAAGAAATGGATCGCACTAAAGCCCTCGATCGAAAATCTTGAGACTTCGCCTAGGTTTGATAACCTTCAAAGTCATCATAACACTCTCTTATCTGATCATGAGAAACTTTCTTATGAATTTCTTCAAAGAAAGCAAGATCTTGAGAAGCTAAGAGTGAGTTATGAAGATCTTCGGAAGGAGCGCGATTCATTACTTGCTCAACAAATCAGCACTTCTCGTGAAGAATTTGTTCCTCCATGCTTAAAGTGCATTGAACGTGAATCGCTAATTCTTCTTTGAATGTTCAAATGCTTCAACTGTTACAAATTCTTCACCTGCCTCTGCTATCACTAATTCCTCATCCGAGGACATTGCTAGTATCACCGACGACGATGCAGGGTCAAGGAACTGCGTATACCATGTGCATGTACAAAAGCCTCAAAGGGCATCGAGACTCTTTGTGATGTGCTTAAAAGCGAGATCCTAAACAGGAACCCTAGGAAAGAGGGTATTGCCTTTGAGAGGAAACTCAATGCTGATGGAACATATTGGAAGCCTGAGCAGTATCCCAAAACCTCATGGGTTGCTGCAAAGGGACCTCCAGTTGATCCATCTAACTTATCTGGCTTTACATGCGAATCTCCTCATTCTTCTGATGAGTCATTTGACTCCAACTATAAACTATTCAAAAATCAGAATGGTGAAGTATTTGCTAGATATGTTGGCACTATCTGCAGGAACGGTTCCCCTATGAAGAAAATCTGGGTTCCCAAGAAGTGCCTTGAAAGTCTTCAGGTGAATGTCCTCATGACACCTCCTGTGAAGAATAGGAACCCCAGATCAAATTCTTCATATGGACCAAATTCTTCATATGGATCCAAGTCCTCATACGGACCAAATTCCTCACATGGATCAAATTCCTCAAAAGGATCAAAGTCCTCATATGATTATCATCGTGCTAACAACTCTGCTTTCGCAGGTAGAGCTAAGGGCTATGAATATGTGCATTATTCTTCAAACCAATATGTTCATAAGTCCTCGAAGAATTTCTCCGCTTATTCATATGCTTACCCTAACCCCTCTTATGTGAAACAAAATGGTTTGGCTTCTATGCCACCATTCTCGTATGGTGCTCGCAGAGTGATGAACTCTTTGCCACCCCTTCAGATGTGGGTGGTGAAGAAAAAGAACTAATCTCTTCTGCAGGGTCAGGTCTCCAGACGTGCCTTAATGTCTGAAGAATTTGCTAGGGACCTGACAAAATGCCTGAAAGGACGCAGGCTAATCATGATGAAATGATCTTTCATTTCACACGTTCTCATACTGCTTATCTGTTAATACTGACTGATGAAATTCATCTGATGAACTTGATATCATACTCTTCACTGATGAAGTATATGAGATCGTAAGTTGTACTAATTCATCTGCAGGATGATTAACCCAAAGCCACTGAGTGGGTTCTCGATAGTGGATGTACAAATCACATGACGGTGACAAGAATCTATTGATGGATGCTCCCTTATCACCGTCACATCTGAAGCATATCATCTTTGCCGACAAAGGCAAAAGTCGTATTGGGTCTTGGTAAGGTTGCGATCTCTAAGGATAAACACATGGACAAAGTCATGCTTGTTGAGTCCTTAGGATACAACCTCATGTCGATCTCAATGCTTTGTGATCTTGATATGGTTGTTATCTTTGGCAAGTATCGTTGTGTTGTGATTATGGAAGTGACAATTCCAAAGTCTTGAAGGCTTTAGGAGAGGAGACTTGTATATTGTTGATTTCTCTACGGGACCACAACCAGCCGTGTGTCTACTTGCAAAAGCTTCGTATATGGCTATGGCATCGGCAACTTGGTCACGCAGGCATGAGGAATTTGCACACGCTTGCAAAGAAGAAGCATGTCATTGGCATTGAAAATGTCAAATTCCTCAAGGATCACTTGTGCGGAGCCTGTGAAGCTGGAAAAATGACCAAGGCCAAGCATCCAGCAAAGACTATCATGACCACTACTCGTCCCTTCGAATTGCTTCACATGGACCTGTTTGGTCCCAATCATTATTCAGCTGTTGTTAATGATGCATCTCTATATGGCTTTGTTATTGTTGATGATTACTCTCGTTACACATGGGTACACATTGTTACTTACAAAAATCAAGTGCAGGAAGTCTTCAAACGATTTTCCTCGAGGGCTTCAACTAACTTTGGTGTGAAGATCAAACACATCGGGAGTGACAATGGAACCGAGTTCAAGAATTCGGTCTTGATGCCTATCTTGATGAACTTGGTATTACTCATGAGTTATCTCGCTCCTTATACTCCTCAAAGAAATGGCGTCGTGGAGCGCAAGAACGAACTCTTGTTGAGATGGCTCGCACTATGCTTGATGAATACAAAACGCCTAGTCGTTTCTGGATTGATGCAATTGATACTGCGTGCCACATCATCAATAGAGTATATCTTCACAAATTCTTCAAGAAGACTGCCTATGAACTCCTCACTGACAAGAAACCCAATGTAAGTTATTTCAAAGTCTTCGATGCTAAATGCTGGATTAGAGATCCTCATCACAATTCTAAATTTGCACCAAAAGCACATGAAGGTTTTATGCTTGGTTACGGAAAGGATTCGCACACCTACAGAGTCTTCAACATCGCTCTTCACAAGATTGTTGACATCTGTAGATGTGCGGTTCGATGAAACTAATGGCTCGCAAAGAGAGCACCTACCTTCTGTGTTAGATGAACCAGCACCGAGGATTCTATCAAGTTCAAGGCAACCGAGGATGTCATTCCTCTTGAAGAATCTCTTTGAAGAATTCATTCCTGTCTGCCAAGAACGCCGAGCTGATGCACTGAAGATAATGTCAAGACAATGGTGCCGAGGAAAATGATCAAATTCCTCGGCGACAACCAGCTCATCCTCGCGTTGCAAAAGAAGTGCAAGTGGAGAAGATCATCGATGACATTGAAGCGCCAGCCTTCCTCACACGCTCAAAAGCTTCACATTTATCTAACTTTTGTGGGCACTATGCTTTTGTCTCTATCACAGAGCCCACTAAGGTAGATGAAGCATTTCGAACCGGAGTGGATTCAAAGCTATGCAAGAAGAACTACATCGATTCGAGCTCAACAATGTCTGGAACTGGTCAAACGTCCAGATCCTCGCAAGCATAATATCATTGGCACAAAGTGGATCTACCGCAATAAGCAAGATGAAAATGGTCTTGTGGTAAGGAATAAGGCACGATGGTAGCTCAAGGCTACACACAAAGGTTGAAGGAATTGATTTCGATGAAACTTTTGCACCTGTTGCTAGACTTGAGGCTATTCGCATATTACTTGCTTATGCTAATCATCATGATATTATCTTATATCAAATGGATGTGAAAAGTGCATTCCTCAATGGTAAGCTTGAGGAAGAAGTATATGTTGCTCAACCCCCAGGTTTTGAAGATCCAAAGAATCCTGACAAAGTCTTCAGACTTAATAAGGCTCTCTATGGTCTCAAACAAGCCCCACGGGCGTGGTATGATACATTGAAGGAATCTTCGTGAAGAATGGCTTCACACCCGGTTCACTCGACCCTACTCTCTTTACTAAATCTTATGATGGTGAACTGTTTGTGTGCCAAATATATGTTGATGATATTATCTTTGGTCATCTTGACCAACGTTATAGTGAATGAATTTGCCTATATGATGAGTGAAGAATATCAAATGCCTATGATGGGAGAGTTGAAATTCTTCTTAGGTCTTCAAATTCGTCAATAGCGCAATGGCATATTCATATCTCAGGAGAAATACCTCAAAGATGTTCTGAGGAAATTCAGCATGCAAGATTGAAAAGGCGTCAAAATTCCTATGCCCACAAATGGCCATCTATGCACTGATGAAAATGGTATTGACTTCAATCACAAGGTATACCGCTCCATGATTGGTTCTTTATTGTACTTATGTGCATCTAGGCCAGATATAATGCTTAGTGTTTGCATGTGTGCCCGATTTCAAGCTGCATCGAAGGAATCACACCATAAGGTCATGAAGCATATTCTTCGATATCTAGCTCACACACCAACACTAGGATTATGGTACCCCAAGGGCTCTGCTTTTGATCTCATTGGATATTCCGACTCGACTATGCTTTGGTGATCGTGTGGACCGCAAGTCAACTTCGGCACTTGTCATTTCCTCGGACGATCTTTGGTCTGTTGGTCCTCGAAGAAACAGAATCTGCGTATCACCGCTTCATCGCGGAAGCTGAATACATTGCTGCCGGCTCTTCTTTGTGCTCAACTGCTTTGGATGAAGCAAACACTCAAGGACTATGGAGTCAACGTGAAGAATGTGCCTCTCCTCTGCGACAATGAGAGTGCCATCAAGATTGCTCACAACCCACTTCAGCACTCGAAGACAAAGCACATTCAGATTCTTCATCACTTTCTTCGTGATAATGTGTTGAAGGGCGACATCTCCATCGAAAGCACGTGAAGACCAAGAACAGCTAGCTGATATCTTCACTAAGCCCTTGGATGAGAAGAGATTTAGCAAGTTGCGGTGTGAGCTAAATATCTTAGAATCTTCGAGCGTTCTTTGAAAAGGACACACATCCACGACACTTATGCAAAATTGATGACTTAGATGTGCAACACATGAAGAAACGTTTTCTTCAATCAATGAAGAATAACACTCTAATTGTGAAGAAATTAATGAAGAATTTGATTCTCGAACCGTCACGACAATTGTACGCTGTCTGAAATCATCATTCTTATACGGTGGGTCACGCCACCACCAAAGTTGAAAATCTTCAATTTGAATTTTTCCTCACTTTTGAAATTCTTCAGTTTTTCAAATTCTTCAACTTTGCAAAATCTTCACTGTTTCCGTCGTCTTTCTTCATTGGCTATATATATATATATATATATATATATATATATATATATATATATATATATATATATGGGTTTATGTCCTCTACAAAGATTCACTTATGGCTATTTCTTCAAGTTGTTTTTTACGCTAAGTGAATGTGATCGGACCCTTCCCCCTCTATGCTATACTCAACGCAATCTATTCACAAATTCTTCATGTGCGCTCTATTTGAAACTCGTTCAAAATCTTCACTGTGTCCTTGTCAGCTGAAGAAATTGCGAACGGAACTTTAAAACTGATCTTATCCAAAATTTTCGGTTTTGCCGCTCAAACCGTTCCACATCCCACGATGCATTATTTTACTCACCCACGATCGTACACGATCTCCACTACACAGTACGTGGGTGACACATGTCGCGTGAAGGAGAAAGGGCAGGGGCACGTTCGTCCCAAATCTTCGGGCGAACAGTTTTTCACCTTGTCTATAAATACCCCTCTCCCCTTCCTCACTTCTTTTACCCCGCTCGACCTCTCTCTCCCATTCGAGCTCCTCAAACCCTAGCGCCGCCGCTACTCCATCGTCGCCGGTGAGGAAGAGTTTCACTGCCTCGACCTCATCGCCGTCGTACTCACGCCGACTGCGGAAATCCTCACTCCGCCGCCGCCGTAGCTGTCTTCCACCGCCAAGTTAGGGCGTGGAAGATCTGAACAGACGAGCTTCACATCTACAACACCCAGTTAAATCGTGTTCTTCATTTAGGGTAAATAAAAGTTACTTTTACTACCCTCATTGATCCAAATTTTACACTACAAAATCTTCAAAGGTGTTTTATTCTTCAAATCCTCACACACAAACACCTCACTAGTTATATGCTCTTGATTCATTTGTCTAAGCAATCATTTTTCTTCAAGATTCCTCAATTGTGTGGATCCTCGATCTGTACAACTCTGGAACCTAAGACAAAGAACGCTTACTGAAATTCTTCAAGGCTCATCTGGTCAAAATCCTCAAAACTTGTTCCTTTTGAAAACCTTCTGAGAACGCATATGACCTCTCCAAATTCCTCGCAACTATACTCTGTTCATAGGTACTCATGTCCGCTGCTGAATCACTAGGTTCTCATCAACTTAACTCATTTGCAGCGTTCCTCGAAGAAAAGTTGCATACTTCTTCAGAGAATTCGTTTGTTCAAATTCCTCAGCTGAAGAATATGGCAGAAGGAAAGAAGCCACAAAAAGGAGGAAAGAAACCTGAGGTTATGACTGCGTTTGAAATCCCTGAGGAAATTTATGCTGATTATTGCACACCTGATGAAGCCAAGTTCGGCAAAGAAAACAAAAATCAGCGCAAGGTGCGCATTCAGAAGATTGAACGGAGATGGGCAAGGGAATGGAGGGACTATAGATATGTGACTCCAAAGTACATGAAGAAATTCTCTCTCAATCCTCCATGCCCAAGAGATCCATTGGCACCTGGCCAAGTAGCTGATCCCACAAGCATCAAACGTGGTGAGGACTTTCCTGAAGAATGGGCTAAGCGCCATTGGCAAGACAAGCCAAGGAGGCGGTGAAGAAATTCAATGAGGATTCTGCCACTGCTACTGCTACTGAGGCCTCGGTCAAACCAAGGAAATCCATGCCAAAGAAGCCTGCTCATAAGCCAAGTGCTTCACCATCAGCGCCCTCACGGCCAAGTTCCTCAGCAGTGCCTCAAGGCAAATTCCTCACACTGCTACAGCTCCACCAAAGTCCTCAACAGCTCCTTCAAAGTCCTCAGCTCCTGTGCATCTGGCTACATGTCAAAGGACTGCTGGTTTCTCGATTGCCTCTGGTGTTTGGCAAGTTCCTCGGCGGCACCAATTTCATCATCTGGCCCGACTCTGCTTGAAGACCAAAGCAACAAATGGACGAGGTCCTCGGCCAAGTCCAAAGAAGAAACAGGTTGCATTCCATGTGCCTTCGATGATGAAGCTTCGATGATGAACTTGCGGAAATCATCGAGATCGCCAAGAAAGGGCCGCTAGAGCCAAAGGCACATCTGTGCCATCTTTGTTGGATCCGAGGAAAATCCTCGATTATATTGATCTACGGCACAAGGATCAAAACACCCTATGCCTGATTTTCATCGACCCTGGACAAAGTCATATGTTGACCCATTTCATCACTGAAGAGAAATGGAAGTTTGAAAAGGCTAGAGAGATCAAGAAGGCTCAATACAGAAAGGGGAAGTTCCTGAAGAAAAACGTTGTCAGAATGACACCTGAGGAACTTCTCAAGGTCCAGACTGAAATTGAAGACCTCGGAAAGACTTTGATGCTTATTATGCTGATTGGCAGGGAGCCAAGGTCAGATTCGTCAACCTGACGAAGAAATTCACCAATGTTGCTGCCCCAACGCAACATGAAATTCCTCAGGCTGAAGCATCAGCTCAGCCGACTGAAGAACATGCCAAAGACTACCGATGATGTTCGAGCAGGTGATGAAAATGCTAGTTCTAGGGCTGATGATCCCATTCCACGGCCAAGAAATTACCGGGGCATCCACTAGTGGTGCGTCAAGAAATCGAACAAGGCAGGCAACTGCATCGACGCCATACCGAGGAAATTCAACCAGATTCCTCGGCTCCTCCTGCGCCAACACCAACTCCAATTCTTCCATCCGCCTCGATGTGAAGAAAACCAAGGCTGAGCGAGCTGTCTGTGAAGAAAGCGGAAAGCATCACCGTGTCAAATTCTTGACTACGAAGAAAATGAAGCCAATGACCAGCTCATTCGAAAATCCAATTGATGCTGTTCCGATTTCCTCCGTGACATCAAAGGACCTTGTTCCTTTTGGAGAAGACCATGAGATCCCAATCGGATCTGATGAAGAACATCATTCTGCTGCTTCGTCAGAGCAGATTGATGAAGAAATTGAAGTGGACGCAATCCCTTCAACCCCAGTCATTTCCTCACCTATGCCTCGGTTCACACGGTGAAGAAGGCTGGTGTTGAGGAAATTGAAGATGAAGATGTGGATATAGGGTGCACCACACTGTGATGAATGATGACTTTTGGGAAAGTCGGCATCCCAATACTCCTCTCTTCACCCCGCTCGAGCAGATTCCTCGGTCCCCTGCACCAACAGTTCAAATGGACTCAAGAAACTCAACCCACTTGCTCAGTGCATGAAGAAATTCCAGCCACTAGTGCCGATGAACCTGTCAGCTGATCCTCGATCACATGTTGAGGAACAAGAAATCCCTCACCAAGAACCCGAGCTCGCGATTCACGAGGTGGTGATGCAACTCACCGACACCCCTCTGCCCAAGCAAAAGAATCCGTTCTCAAGAAAACAAAAGTTCAAGGCTGAAGATTTCTTTGCCGAGCACGTATTCTTCACTAACTATAATCCATATGATTCTGCTCGCATAAGGAAGAGGCGTTTCTGGACTGCCAGCCAAGCCAATTTCTATTCCTAAGTGCTCTTCAACAAAGACAAAGTCTTCGATCATGCTCATATTCCTCATGTGGACATGGAGTCTCTGCCAGGCTTTGAGCCAGTTCTCAGTGTTCTTCACGATGCAGGACTTCTGAATTTCTGCACTGATATCTGTGGATCGAATGAAGAACTCATTCTTAAATTCTATGCAACGTTGCACATCACCGAGATGTCAAGACGTGAACTCATGGGTATTAGGCGGATGTCCGAAAATACTCACTACAAGGCACCAAAGAACTGAATTGCTTCGTGCTCTACCACTCAGTCCTCCACTTGATGGTGCTAGTTGTATCTAAAACGAACATGAACTTTCAATTCACTATATGCAATTGCTGTTGAAGCCTTTGAAGCCAAGGCAGGCCCCAAGAACCAAATTCCTTGTCAAGGAATTATTGTATGTGCCTCGGACTGTCTATCGGATTCTGATGAAGACAATGAGTCCCATCAAAGGCCACGACTCAAATGATGAAGAAGTCGTTGGCATCATGAGAATATGCTTTTCAACATCATCCATGGCGTTCCCGTCAACTTCCATGATTTCTTCATGAGGACTCTGGCAAACATTGCTATGTCACCATTTGAGCTGAAGCCTTATGCGCCTTGGATAATGAGATTCATCAGGACAAGGTCTTCACTCAATTACAAGGCTGATACTCTGAACCACTGCAGCTACTTGCCCCCGATTGAAGTCCTCAAACGGACATTTACCTCAGCTGATGACAAGGGCAAGGCTACTGCTATGATCGATGAAGGCATTCGTCCATTGGATGGACAGTTTCGCAAGCGACATCCTACTCCACCAATGATGACTCGCCACACATGACTCTGCCATAAATACCTCGGTCAAGCAAAGTCCTCAAGCTATTGCACCCAGGGTGATGACTGATTGTGAGTTACTCCTCAGTCTTCATCAGAAGGTTGATCGCAATCATAAATGGGTCAAGCGTCAGTTTGGTTCAATTCTTCACAACATGACCTCAACACACAATGCAGTGAAGAAAAACCACTACTACCTCCATGAAACCTTCAAACGCACTTTTGGGCTGTTCTTTCACATGTCTACAATGCAGAAGAACTGACGTCAATGGGACTCAAGGAAGAATTTGACTGGTCTGCACCTCCTCTGAAGAAATACAAGAAGGTCAAAGTTCCTTCCTTGGTGGCCAGCTCCTATTCTTCATCGCGCGACACTGATGAAAATGAAGACTTGGACGACACCGCGGCAGGTCCTACTACAACAACCGACCCCAACAATGCTGGCGCTCCTTCTTCAACTTGAAATTCTTCAGGAGCGTTAGTCCTCAGTTTTGATCCTTTTGGTCATTCAATGACAAAGGGGGAGAAATTTGAGTTAATCTTCAAGCGGGTCTATTTTATTGCCCATATACAACAATTTATTAAGTTACAACTCTTGTCCTTCTGAAACTTTTATTGGATCGAGTTGTAATCTTAAACCTGATGGTGCTTTGATACTTTTGATGCACTATGCTCTGATTCTCTTGAGCTTCTTGAGCTCTGATACTCTTGATGCGTTATTTTGCATGCTTGTTCCTCATTAATGTTATCGCACGCATGCTGAATTACATCAAGCACCATATTTCATCATGCATTTCAAATTCTTCATATTATATGTCAAATGCGTGTATAAATTACAAGATATAGGTGGAGATCTCCATGATTCAACTCTTCAAATGTGCATTGCCTCAAAAGCAAATTCCTCACTATGCACATCTTCAGCGGGAGTTCTTCTATATCTTGCAATCAAATTCCTCATTATCAGTATTTACACTTCATATGTTTATCCCCATTGAAAACTTAACCTATATTGTCATCAATCACCAAAGGGGAGATTGTAAGTGCATCTAGTGCCCCTTAGTGATTTTGGTGTATTGAAGACTTATAGGTTAAGGAACTAATGCGTTTGTGAGTGTACACAGGTCTATAAGTCTATGAGGAGTTTGATATTTACAGAGAAAGTCGACCCCTAAAAATGAAGTTCTCCGATCAAGACTTTGATATTCTCAAGACTTTCTCAAGACTTTGAAAGTGAAGAAATTGTTGTGACCTTGAAGACTTGGTATTCATTTGAGGAACATGAAGCGTGAAGACTTTTGTTTTCGTAGTTTCATTTTCTCTTTCTTGAGTCATAGGAAACACCGTCTTTGTTAAAGGGGGTCGAGGAAATACTAAGGAAAAATTTCCATGTGATGCTCAACTCAAAATCTTACACCTACCAATCCCTTGAGTGAAGCCTTTGGAAATCTCATACGATTCAGTCAATTTCTTCAAAGGATGTGAGACGAAGTTCTTACAGTCGCCGAGGAATTTGTTCGACCGAGGAGTTAGAATTCGCCCGTGTGGATTGCCTACACATTGAGGAACATGATAGCCCCGAGGAATTTGAGATACAAATTTCCGACCGTTCTTTGTCTTCTTGGCGCTGTCCCAAAATATCTTATCCACCTAACGGTCATATCATTGAAGGGCATTTATGTCTTATCATGTCGGGCTGCTCCCTAGGCTATAAATAGCCGCCCCCTACAACCATTAGCTGGTTGGCTGCTCCGAGAGAACTTGACACTTGTCATTTGAGAGCAACCCATCCTCCGAGGACTTTGAGCGAAAATCATCGAGTGAGGAAAAACCCAAAACCAAACCCCTACAAACCCAAAGTGATTGAGCATCATCAAGAGATTGATCCTGCGTGGATCCGATGCTTGTTACCTTTGAAGACTGTGATTCTTCCAGACGGTTAGGCGTCATGGTCTAGAGCATCCAAGAGGAATTGTGGATCGCCGAGTGACCAAGTCTGTGAAGGTTTGGAAGTCGCCTGAAGACTTACCACGAGTGATTGGACGAGGTATGTTTGACCTTAGTTCAAGGAGAATACGGTGAGGACTTGGTGTCCTGAGCTGCGTGCTCAGCGACTGGGTGTCCGGGACTGTGTGTCCTCGAGTTTAAATACTCATCCGCTCCAACCAGACGTACAACTGAGGTGGCAGTTGGAACTGGTCTACCAAATCATTGTCTTCACCAACCTAACTAGTTCTATTTCCTCAACCCTTTCATTTCCTCATTACCGTGTTGAGTGTTTGTTCATATCTGTGTTTGAAGACTTTGACTGAAGACTTTCTCAATTTCCTCAGTTCAATTTCTTGATCTGTTTGTCTTCATCTTGTGTTATCCTGTGATTACGCTTTTCAGACTGTGCTAGTCTTCATTTCATCATGATGACCATGCGTGTATTCTGTTATGCTTACTTCTGAGTACTTATTCCGTTGCTAATAGTTCTTCGTTAAGGAATTTCCTCACCGGCAAATTCCTCAGTGAAGAATTCATAAAAATCACCTATTCACCCCCCTCTAGTCGACATAACGCACTTTCATCCACCGTCGACCTCCTCCAGCCTCCACGGGCTACCGTCCACCTCCTCCAGCCTCCACGGGCTCCTGTTCATTCAGCCTCCACCGCGTGCTACTCCACCGGCTACTATTCAACCACCCCTCCACCGTCTACTGTTCATCCAGCCCTCCACACCACGGGGTCCTGTTCAACCACCCCTCCACGGGCACCCCTCCATCGTCTCATCGCTCATCTAGCCCTCCACACCACGGGGTCCTGTTCAACCACCCCTCCACGGGCACCCCACCACCGTCTACTGTTCATCCAGCCCTCCACCACACCACGGGGTCCTGTTCATCCAGATTCAACGCCACCGCTCACTGTTCATCCAATACCCCCCCACGCAACTCTCACTGTTCATCCCAGAGGCAGCATTGATCGGCTTCAGTTAGCAGCAGTAGTGAAGGAATCGCTCGATCGGGTTCAGTTAACAGCCATTGATCGATCGCTCCGGTTCAGTAACGCATAACTGCGGTCTGTCGCCGGGTTCAGTTAGAGCCCAATGCCTCGCTTCGGGTTCGATTAGAGCCAACGCCTACGCAAACACTGCAGCGTCGTGTCACGAGATAACGCGCATCGCTTCGCCCCGACCTCCCACCGTAACGGGAACTCCCGAAATTTTCCTCCCCCTCGCTTCTACCACGGTTTTTTCCGTCATGGACGGCCCAAAGAATGTCATGCAGCTGCGTCTCCGGCCCGCCCAGGATGAAAAGCCCATTTTCTGTCATGATATTTTGTCATAGAAGTAGGAGCCCACCACATCTATGATGATACCGGGTTTTTGTCACAATTATCGTCATAGAAGTGTCATATGTATGACAGAAAAAAATTCATTCGGCCCAAAATGTCACGGATGTGTCTTTTTTTTGTAGTGTTGCTCCAGCCGCCAAACCCAGCACCGGCGGGACCGCCTGCTCCCGCCTCCCGTGCAGGCCTCACCGCCCCCTACTACTCCCACCGCTGGCCAGGGCATCCCTCTACTCACCCACACCCCATGTTATTCTGCGGCGTGGAAGCCTCACACCGCAGCGAACCAGTGCACCCTCGTACTCCTCTATGCGTGGGCATCCACTACCGTGTCTTCCCCGACTCCATGTTGTCCCCTTCCTAGGCCTCGCCGTCGTCCACCGCCCTGGTGCTCTCGGCGCGACGTGGTCAACATGGTCAAGGAACGGCTTCCATAGGACGTGGACTGTACATGGAGAGGCTGACAGCTGGGTCCATGGCCGCCGCAAGGAAGTGCCTCCTTATTACGCGCAAAATAATTATTCCTCCACCTGACAGCGGGGACCCACCGGACGGGCCATCGTATTTCACGAAAAAAACGTTTCCCCCTAACTGTTGGGACCCACCAGCTACATCTTCGCACGCAAGAAAGTGCGTCTGGGCAAAAAAACGATTTGGCCCCCTGACTGCTGGGACCCACCAGCTACATCTCCACCGTCGACCCCCTCCAGCCTCCACGGGCTACTGTTCATCCACCATTGACCTCCTCCAGCCTCCACCTATGACTGTTCATCCACGGGCTTCTGTTCATCCAGCCTCCACCGCACACTACTCCACCGGCTACTGTTCAACCAGCCCTCTCCACGGGCTCCTGTTCAACCACCCCTCCATGACCTACTGTTTATCCTGCCCTCCACCATCTACTGTTCATCCTGCCCTCCATGGGGTGGTCCTGTTCGTCCTGCCCTCCACGGGGTCCTGTTCATCCAGCCCCAACCGGCTCGAACGATCGAGGTCCTATTCATCCACCCCCACCGGGAACTGTTCATCCAAACCCCCCAGCAACGCTCACTGTTCATCCAGAGGGAACGCCACGGGATCCTGTTCATCCACCCCGGTGAACCTGTTCATCCACCTCTCGCCACGCCGGTGTTCATCCAGAGGCACCATCGATCGGCTTCAGTTAGCAGCAGTAGCGAAGGAATCGCTCGATCGGGTTCAGTTAACAGCCATCGATTGATCGCTCGGGTTCAGTGATGCGTAGCCTGTAGTGCAATCGCTCGGGTTCAGCTAGAGGCCAACGCCACGCTCGGGTTCAGTTAGAGCCCAACGCCGCCTACACCGCACGCGTGCGTAAGAGAAAGCAGCGCATCGCTTCGGCCCCGACCACCCACCGTAACAGTGGACTCCCACATATTTTCCGCGCCCTTGCTTCTACCACGGTTTTTTCTGTCGTGGACGGCCCAAAGAATGTCATGCAGCTGCGTCTCCGGCCCGCACAGGACGAAAAGCCCATTTTCTGTCATGATTTTTTGTCATAGAAGTAGGACCCCACCACATCTATGATGATACCGGGTTTTGTCACAATTATCGTCATAGAAGTGTCATAAGTATGACAGAAAAGATTTTCATTCGGCCCAAATGTCACGGATGTGTCTTTTTTTGTAGTGCACCGGAGGTACTGAATACCAGATATTTACCCACCTCTGCCACTGTATAAAATACGGAACTACTCATTCCAGCCTCATTTCCTTTCTGGTTCATCTCCTTGCACTCTTGTCGGCGGCGGCGAAGGTTCTTGAAGATGGAGTCCAGACTCTAGAAACCACTACAAAAACTATTACACCGCCTCTATCTTGGTAAGAGTAGGCAAATTTTTTGAATCGAGCCCTTTAAACTAGAAGGAAGGTAGTGGTAATCTAATAGCTAACCTTGTTGTGATGACTAGATACGACATGGCACGTACCTGGACGGAGGAACTAGTCTGCATTGCGCATTTAATTTTTGTCCGAAGTCAATGTACCTCTACTTTGACCAAACTTATGGAAAAATGTACATCAACATTCACAATGTCAAATCAATATTTTTATACTCATTATAAAACGTTGTTTTTATACTCTTATAATCAATATTTTAGATATTGATATTTTTAGTATAAATTTGGTCAAAAACTTTGCAAATGGTTGACGGAAGTAAAAAGGACTAGAGGGAGTATCATGCATGCGGAGTAGGCAAAAGAAATTGCTCATTTATAGCTAGTCGAAGTCTCAAAGGGCGTGACCGCACGAGGGAGGCGAAGGTCGTGGGAGGTGCGATGGTTGAGGGAATTAAGTGAAGTTACATCTGAGGGAGTCCTGGACTAAGGGGTCCTCGGGCGTCCGGCCTGTCATTCATTGGACCGGACTGGGGAGCTATGAAGATACGAAGGCCGACGACTATACCCTTGTCCGGATTGGATTTTCCTTGGCGTGGAAGGCAAGCTAGGCGACCAGCTGTGAAGATTCCTTCTTATGTAACCGACCCCATGTAACCCTAGATCTCTCTGGTGTCTATATAAACCCGAGAGCATAGTCCGGATAGGACACATTCATTACCATATACACATAGGCTAGACTTCTAGGGTTTGGCCATTACGATCTCATGGTAGATCAACTCTTGTAACACTCATATTCATCAAGATCAATCAAGCAGGAAGTAGGGTATTACCTCCATAGAGAGGGCCCGAACCTGGGTAAACATCGTGTTCCCGTCTCCTGTTACCATCGATCCTAGACACACTGTTCGGGACCCCCTACCCGAGATCCGCCGGTTTTGACACCGACATTGGTGCTTTCATTGAGAGTTCCACTGTGCCGTCGGCATAGGACTCGATGGCCCGTTCGATCGTCAGTAATGGCGCTGTTCAGGGGGAAACCTTCCTCCCTGGACAAATCTTTGTGTTCGGCGACTTCGTACTGCGGGCCAACTCGCTTGGCCATATGGAGCAGGTCGATAGTCATGCCCCTGGCCATCAGGTCAGATCTGGAAGCTTGAATTGCATCACGGACACTCGTGGAGACTTGATCTCCTACGGATTCGACACTGCGGCAGTCGCTCCCCCTCTCTCTGATGAACATGACTTAAATCTGTCATCGGATCACACCCAGGAGATGGATCATGTTGCTGCAACAGCCTCAGAACAGAAGCAGATTGTGCCCTCCGAGGCCACAAAGTCCACGGCGTTGGAGCCGCACATGGACTCGACATCCTGCAATACTTGCGTCAATGGAACTCCAGACTAGTTTTGGCTACATGCTCCAGATCAGGCGCGCCTGCGGACACCGAGCTGGATTGGTTATCGATTTTCGAATTTGGCGCCGCAGACTTCTTCCAGCACTCACCTTTTGGTGACATGCTAAATTCCTTAAAGAACTTATCCTTGGAGGAGGACTCACAGTTGAACTATGTTCGGGTCGAGCTAGAGACGGATGACGAGGAATTTTGCTTCCCACCCACCACCCTCTTCATAGCCACTGTCGATGACTTAACCGACGTGCTTGACCATGGCTCCGAAGACATCGACTGTATGGACGACGATGCCGATATGGAGCAAGGCCAAGACCTGCCTTTCACAGGACGTTGGACGGCTACCTCTTCGTACGATGTGTACATGGTTGATTCACCCAAAGGATCTGGAGACGACAACGAATAGCCAAATGCGAATAAAACCTCTGAGACGCAGTCCAAGCACCGACGCCTCAAGCGCCGTTCTAAGCCTCGCCGCTCAAAAGATAGCAATACTGGCACCGGAGAAAATAGTACTTCGGGCGACGCCGAAAACAACAAAGACCCTGTCGGAGCTACATCCGAACAGGAGGAACATGACAACATGCAAGACAACCCTGATGAATAGGCCATAGAAGATGACTCGGAGGATGATAGCTACCGTCCACCCTCCCAGGAGGAGACAAGCCTCGGCAACGAAGACTTCATCGTGCCTGAGGATCCTCTGGAGCAGGAACGGTTTAAGCTTCAACTCATAGCCACTGCAAGGAGCCTGAAAAAGAAACAGCAGCAGCTTCAAGCTGAACAAGATCTGCTCGTCGACAGATGGACTGATGTCCTCACAGCCAAAGAATACGGCCTCAGGCGCCCAGCCAAGAGCTACCCGAAATGCAGACTGCTACCTCAATTCAATGAGGAAGCACCAGAGCACACATCTCCCTCGCGTAACGCGGAACGACCACCACGTGGTCGAGACAGGGCGGCAGATCAGCCACTCCGCGGCCGGGATAAAGCGGCAACTCAGGCCAAACAGTAGCCCGCCCCACCGCCTCGTAAAAACAGAGATGGAAGAGTTCGGGGTCACACATACGACCTCCGGCAGATCCTGGAGGATAGAACAGGACACACAAGATCGATCTACGGATCACGAGGGCGTGCCTCGAGGCACGACAGCGGCTACCTATTCGGACGTTATAAAACTAACCACGCCCGGGCCGAATACTGCAGCCGGACTCCATCAGAGCTACGCCATGACGCGGCCCGATATAGAGGCGCCTCACACCCTCTCTGCTTCATAGATGCAGTACTGGATCACAAATTCCCCGAGGGGTTCAAGCTCGTCAATATCGAATCATACGACGGCACAACCGATCCCGCAGTATGGATCGAGGATTTCATTCTCCATATCCATATGGCTCGAGGAGATGACCTCCACGCCATTAAATACCTCCCACTAAAGCTCAAAGGGCCAGCTCGGCACTGGCTTAATAGCCTGCCTGAAAATCCTATCGGCAGCTAGGAGGACTTGGAAAAAGCTTTCCTGGACAACTTCCAAGGAACCTATGTCCGGCCACCAGACGCCGATGACTTAAGCCACATAGTTCAACAACCTGGAGAATCAGCCAGAAAATTCTGGACTAGGTTCCTAACCAAAAAAAACCAGATCGTTGACTGTCCGGATGCCGAGGCCTCAGCAGCCTTCAAACACAGCATCCGTGACGAATGGCTAGCACGCCACCTCGGCCAAGAAAAGCTGAAGTCCATGGCAGCCCTCATGGCACTCATGACCCGCTTTTGCGTGGGAGAGGATAGTTGGTTGGCCCGTAGTAACAACACATCCAGCGAGATAGGCCCCTCCGAGGCCAAGAATAGCACTAGCAAGCTCCGGTGCAATAGACACAAACGCCGAAGCAATGGCAACAACACCGATGACACCATGGTCAACGCCGGATTCACTGGCTCCAAGTCCGGCCAACGGAAGAAGCCCTACAAAAGGAACAATGAAGGACCTTCCATTCTGGACCGCATACTCGACCGTCCGTGCCAGATACACGACACCTCGAATAAGCAAGCTAATCATACCAACAAAGATTGTTGGGTTTTCAAGCAGGCTGGCAAGTTAAATGTCGAAAACAAGCAAAAGGGATCACAAAGTGAGGACGAGGACGAAGAGCCCCGGCAACCGAACACTGGGGGGCAGAAGAAATTTCCCCCTAAAGTCAAAACAGTGAACATGATATAGGCTACGCACATCCCCAAAAGGGATCGTAAGCGAGCACTTAGGGACGTCTAGGCGGTAGAGCCAGTCGCCCCAAAATTCAATCCGTGGTCATCATTCCCGATCACCTTCGATCGCCGAGATCACCCAACTAGTATCCGCCATGGTGGTTCAGCCGCACTAGTCCTCGACCTAATTATTGACGGGTTTCACCTAACACTAGTCCTGATGGACGGGGGTAGCAGCTGTCGGTGTCAAAACCGGCGGATCTCGGGTAGGGGGTCCCGAACTGTGCGTCTAGGCGGATGGTAACATGAGACAAGGGACACGATGTTTTTACCCAGGTTCGGGCCCTCTCGATGGCGGTAAAACCCTACTCCTGCTTGATTAATATTGATGATATGGGTAGTACAAGAGTAGGTCTACCACGAGATCAAAGAGGCTAAACCCTAGAAGGTAGCCTATGGTATGATTGTTGTTCGTCCTACGGACTAAAACCCTCCGGTTTATATAGACACCGGTGAGGGCTAGGGTTACACAGAGTCGGTTACAATGGGAGGAGATCTACATATCCGTATCGCCAAGCTTGCCTTCCACGCCAAGGAAAGTCCCATCCGGACACGGGACGAAGTCTTCAATCTTGTATCTTCATAGTCCAGGAGTCCGGCCAAAGGTTTTAGTCCGGCCATCCGGACACCCCCTAATCCAGGACTCCCTCAGTAGCCCCTGAACCAGGCTTCAATGACGACGAATCCGGCGTGCAGATTGTCTTCGGCATTGCAAGGCGGGTTCCTCCTCCGAATATTTCAAAGAAGATTTTGAACACAAGGATAGTGTCCGACTCTGCAAAATAAGTTGCACATACCACCGAAGAGAGAGTAATATTTACACAAATCCAACCTGCTGACGTATTCCACAGCGTGACATCACACCACGGCCAAGTCTTTATCCAAATCATTTTTACTGTCCCACCTCAGCGCACTTAGCGAGGCGGTTTCCTCGGCACGTCTTGTCGAAGCAGAGATCGTGTCCCCTTATTCCGGGATTCTCATCAATACGGGCGTGGGTAACCCAACTGTGCCATTAATTACGGCGCTTGGGAGATAATCGAGTTTTACCAGGCGGGTGGGGACGTGCAGTCTCGTCTACCCATATAAGGGGATAAGGATCCACCTTTTTCATCGATGCCTTCTTCCTCCTTTGCTTATCCATTTTCGCGCACTCGAGCTCCAGTGCCCAAGTCCGCACATCCCACCTCGACCTTCTCCAGCCATGTCCGGAGCGGGAGGCAAGTGGATGGTCTCCTCCGTCACGGAGGGACACTTCAAGAAGCTGAGGAAAGCCAGATACTTGTCCAATGACATCGCGCAGTGGCTCCTAGACGAGGGGCAGCTCATCCCCACCCCCAGGCCCCATGAGAGGGTGGTATTCCTCACCCATTTCCTTCGCGGACTAGGTTTCCCACTTCACCCATTTGTCCGGGGGCTCATGTTCTACTACGGCTTGGATTTCCATGATCTGGCCCCGAACTTCATCCTCAACATCTCGGCGTTCATCGTCGTGTGCGAGGCCTTCCTCTGCATCCAGCCCCACTTCGCTTATGGTCAAGACCTTCAATGTCAAGCCGAAGGTAGTGGGCGGCCGCTAAGCCGGTCTTGGAGGTGCCATGGTGGGCAAGATGCCCAACGTCCTATGGCTCGAGGGCTCCTTCGTAGAGACCATAAAGGGGTGGCAATCGGGGTGGTTCTACATCACCGAGCCGCGTGACCCTGAATGGGCAGCGGCCCCCGAATTCCGATCTGGCATCCCCACGCGGCTCACCTCCTGGAAAGAGAAGGGCCTGTCGTGGGGTAATTCGGAAGAGCTGACCGGACTCCAAACATGCGTCCAAAACCTGGTGAGCAAGAAGCTCAAACTCGTCAACGTAGTCCAGGTCATGCTCATCCGCCGGATCCTCCTGTGCCAACAACGGGCTTTCAGCCTGTGGGAGTTTAATCCGGCACATCACTAAACCCTGAGCAGGCTCTTCGACACTACGTATGAAGATGCCTGGAAGGTGCTGTTCAAGGGCGCCGAGGCTCCCGCATCCGCTACCGAGGATCGCGGATTCAGCGCGCAACATCAATCCAATGCGGTAAGTTGTTTTACCCTTTACGGGATACTTGTTTTGCATAGTTTGATCCTATGCGGGATCTAAACTCCCTTACCTTTGACAGGATTGGTAGGAGACGTCCGAGCAGATCAACTGTCTAGCTCCCTTGCCCGAAGACCCAGCAGACGCCCGCTTGACGGGGCTGCTGGTTCCGGCACCTTACGTGGTGCCGGAGAAGAAGGCCAAGAAGAAGGCCACGGGAACTCGAAAGAGTTCCCGGCGCCTGGTGGTGTCGGACTCATCATCCAATGACTCCAAGGCGGATCCCTCCAACGAAAACGAGGAGGAGGAAAGAGAGGTCTCTCCCCCAGCAGGGGGAGAGAAGAAAAGGAAGGCCGCCCCAACTGGGGGGGCCGGAGGGTCCAAGAAGGGAAGGACCCTTCCTCCGGACTACTCCACCAACGCCGACGACGGTGAAGAGGAGTGGCCATCCAGGGCCAAGCCCCTGGCAAAATCGTAAGTATCCGGATACTAGAATAACTCATGGCGTTCCTTTATTGCACAATATCTTCTGACGCCGAATATAATCATGCAGTCCGCCCCGAGCCCAGGTCGGCGTGTCGTCGAGCGGCTCCTTAAGCCCGTCGGATGTGAATAGCACTTCACTTCCAGCCGCCTCCTCCCCTCGCCCTGCGGATGATGCCAAGGTGGAGTCCCAATAGGGGCCAAGCCAGGAGGAGGTGGTCCTGGAGGCGCCGCAAGGTGACCTCCTGGACTCCAGGCGCAAAGGGGACAAAACCCCCGAGGGCTCCAAGTCCGGCCCTGGGCCGGACACCGCACTGTAACCTTCAAGTGGTTCCGAGTCCGCAGCAGCGGCCCCTAGTAAGAAGGGCAAGCCTACGACGCCGGTGACCTCCGGCCCAACCGGAGGCACCGGATAATTCTTTGGAGGTGCTTAACGGCGCCTCCATTGACGAGGAGCACCACACTATTATGAGTGCGGTGATCCGGAAAGGTTCGATCCGCCAAGAGCGGGCTGGTAGCCTATGCCAGCCTTCTAACAAAGCTTTGAGGTATGTATTTAAGATATGTAAAAATATTACTGCATATACAGTAGCCCCTGATGCTCAGTTTGGTGTTCGGAAAGAAAAGCCGAACTGAGGATCTAAAAGATATACGCAGGAGTCTAACATAAGTATGTCAATATGGGAATGCAGGTTGCACTGCTGACATCTGCCGCACTGACTGCGGAGGTCGATGCATTGAAGCAGAGCCTCGAGCGGTCCGAGAACGAGCTCGGCCTTGCCAAGAAGCAGCTCGAGGACAAGGAAGGTAAGTGATACCTTATGTAAATATATAAAAGAGATGTGGTTGCAAAAAATGACAGGACCAACGTGAGTATTACAGGGGCCACAACCGAGGTGGCGACCCTGAAGAAAGCATTGTCTGTCGGCGTTCTGGGAACGGGGGTCCCTAGACTTGCCTGCCTGCAGCCTGCGGCGTGGCTCAAAGGAGGCCCAGGACGGCCCATCTTCATCAACACAAGCTCAAGACCCTCGCGAGGGGCCAAGCCTCGCGGGGCGGACGACCAAGAACTTCCTCAGGCGCGGCCTCGTCAGGCTGGCTCATGAGGAGGCGGAGAACTCAATGCGGGGTACCTCGCGAGGTGCCCGTGACATAAGCCATGACGACCAAGGGCGCCAGTCGGGCGCCAGCCAGCGTCCTCCTTTCCTCTTTGGTGCAAAGGGGCAAGCGCGAGCAAGGGCATCGAGGCAAAGGCATCCGCTTTCGGTGCAACAAGACCAAGACCAGCCCCAACGGCTGGAATGCGATCATCGTGGAGCCCAAGCAGGCGTCATCACGAGCCTTTGGCAGGCGAGGACCAACTTTAGTCAGGATAAGTGTACCCGCTGTTCCCCTTCAAAATGGCCAATTGTTGGCGCCCTTCCCGCTCGATATTTGGGAAGAGGCCCAGGGCCTTCGCCTATAAATAGGGGTAGCCACACTCAAAGTAGGGAGATCGAGCATTCGGAATCCAGAGGGAGAGAGAGAAACCCGTTCCTCAAGCTAGAGCGACGGGGCACCACTTAGCAGTTCATCACACCCACCAAGAACAGACCGTCGCGAGGCTGTTCTTCCCTATCGTTTCTTCGTCGGCCCAGAGGCAATCCACACACCACAAACTAGAGTAGGGTATTACACCACAACGGTGGCCCGAACTAGTATAAATCTTGCGTCCCTTGTGTTGTTCTTGTTAGTAGTTTAGGTCCCTGCGATTCGGCGAGATACGAGACGGTGGAGGGTTGGATTTCCGTGCGCACCCCAGAGTTCGAACCTTAAGGGTCTGCCGGAACCCGTGATCCGACATTTGGCGCGCTGTAGGTGCGCCGAATCTGCTGCTTTTTCGCCTCGTTCTTCCCCGACCACCGCCACCATGTTCGGCGCTTCGTCGGGCTCGCGCCAGCGCCGAACGCCGCTTCCACGTCGCCCGAGACGGCCCCGTCGGCGGACGTCCTCGTCGTTCCCGTCACCGGTATCAACGCCGCCATCGGCCCGGCGGGGAACGAGCAAGCGTCGCCCCAAGACCCGTCCATGAGGCGGGACGGCCGCACCGCCACGCTTTCGCTCACCCCGCTGGTTCTTCGTCGCGCGCGCCCAAGCGCCATGGAGGCTCGAAGCTGCACTCATCGCGCTAACGAAGCTCCTGCGCTACCGCCCGTCGGCAGCGTCTATGAAGAATGGCTCGACCGCGTCGCCGCTGAAGCCGTCACATGGCTGCGGGAGGCGACCCCGCGCCGTCCGTTTCGCTGCACCGCACCCCGCCCCGCGCGGGCGATGAAGCTCTCGGGGCGCCTCAGCCACCTCCTCCTCAAGACGGCGCCCACAGCCCCAAGCGCGCTGACCTGGCGGAACCCGCTCCGCCCGCCAGCGCCGTGGCAAGAGCAGAGCTGCCAAGAAGTTCCTCGCCCGCAAGAAGCTGCCCGAGCGCTCCCCGCTCCAGCACGTCAAGACCCTGCGCTGCCCCCAGCCGCAGCGCAGGGAGGCCTGCAAGACCAAGCTCTCTGCCGTCCGAGGCCCCCCGCAGCCACGGCGGGTTGCCGGGCCTTCACCACTGAGCTGCGCGGCGTCGCGTGGCCCGCCAAGTTCAAGCCAGACTCGCCCCCACGCTATGATGGCACGGCAGACCCTACGGAGATCCTCCAGCTCTACGAGCTGGACATCGAGGCTGCCATCGGAGATGAAAAGGTCATGGCGAACTGGTTTCCCATGGCGCTCAAGGACGGAGCCCGCACTGCTGAATCGGCCCCGAGCACAATCTCTTCTGGCCGAGATGCGCACCGCTTCATCGCCAACTTCCAAGGTACTCGCGACCGGCCACCGCCGTGGCGACATGCGCCGAATCAAGCAGCAGGAGGAAACCCTGCAAAAGTACATCGGCGCTTCAACAACGCACGCCTCAAGATCCCGGGGTAACGGAGGAGGCCATCATCTCTGCCTTCTCGGCGGGCGTGCGTGACGTCAAGATGAAGGAGGAGGCTGGCGATGCATGAAGATCTGTGCACCTCCTCGAGCTATTCAACTTGGCGACCAAGTGCGCGCCAGGCTGAGGAGGGCGCCTCTCCCTCCTCGAGCTGCCTGCCGCGGATCCCAAGAGAAGAAGTCCAAGGCCAAGGACGTAAAGTGCAAGGGGCTGCCGTACTCGCGGCCGAACTGACACCAAGCGGGCAAAGATCAGCCCGGAGTCTTCCAAGGGCAGCCCGATGCTGCGTGTACCATGACCTCCACACCCACAACACCAATGAATGTCAAGAGCTCCGGCGTCTTGAGGAAGGGTCGGCAGACGCCTGGCGCAGCGACCGGGCTACGGCCGAGGAGGAGGAAGAAATGCGGGGCTTTGGGAAGACCGTGGCCCGCGCCAAGGGTGGCGCGACCAACCTCGTGAGGACCGCTGGCAAGACCCACCTCGCGAGGGGGGCTGGAGGGATCAGCCTCGTGAGGATCATCCGCAAGGGAACGCAGGCCTCCCTCCGCTGCCGCCGCCACCAAGGAGAATCGAAGACCGTCATCAGGACGAGGGGGCTGGGGGCTTCCAGGAAGCGCGCGCGATCGCCTGCATCCTGGGCGGAGCCCAAGCCCCAGCCTCTCACCGCATCTTCAAGCAGTTCGCCCGTGAAGTGAATGCAGTCCTCCCCAAGCTCGAGTCTACGCGCCCTCTCAGGTGGTCGGCGTGCGCCATCACGTTCGTTTCAGCCGGACCAGCTCAAGTGCGCAGCCACCGCCGGAGTTCTCCCAATGCTTTGCTCCCCAATCATCAATAACGTGCTGGTCACCAAGACCCTCATCGACGGCGGAGTAGGGCTCAACGTCCTGTCGGTGGAGACCTTCAACAATCTTCAAGTGCCCTACAGTCAGCTTCAGCCAACCAAGCCCTTCTCCGGAGTCACCGACGGCTCCACGGTGCCGATCGGGCAGGTCCGCCTTCCTGTCACCTTCGGGGCCCGCGACAACTACAACACCGAGCTCATAGACTTCGACGTCGCCCACATTCGCTTGCCGTACAACGCCATCCTCAGGTACCCAGCGTTGGCCAAGTTCATGGCCGTGACCCACCATGGCTACAACATCCTCAAGATGCCAGGAAGCGGCGGAGTCATCACGGTGCTCTGTGAAGAGAGAGATGCAGTGTGCTCCTTGGAGCGAGCTTTTGAGCCGCCATTTGGAAGACCCAGACCACAGCAGCAGGACGCCTCCCGAGGCAGCTCCCAAGAAGAAGAAGACATCGAACGGCCCGGCTCATCAAGAGACAGGCCCCTCAGGGCCCACGCCGGGCCAGGGGGAGCCTCCTTCCATCGCATAGGAAAGCACGCCCGGCGCCCTCCTCAGGCAGGGCTCGGGGGCTCCCCCCTGGAGGGCCACCGACCTCGCCAAGGTCTCGAGGGAGGCGCTTGGGCACCTCATGGAGGCGTCTTTCGAAGCATGTTTCCCGCAAGCAGGAGAAAGACCAGGAGGACAGAACCCCCGAGAGTTCATCAGCAAGGCCATTCAGGAGTTACAGGAGTCAAGGGTCATGAGGGGCAGCCGCGCCTGCCAGCTGTGGCCCCCATCCGTGCGAGGATGGTGGGCTGCGCGTCTGCGTCGGCGTGCAGGGCTCAACCGAGCCGCATCTCAAGAGCGCCTCGGCCCTCGCGAGTGGGACGTTGCGAGGCCCGCCCCACAGCCACGTGACGCATGCCTTCGGCCTGCCAAACGCGGCTGCCGCACACCAGCGTCTCATGAGGACCATCCTGAGGCTCAAGAGGTCGGGCACGCCTGCAGCCTGGCGGAGATGGAGATGGCCCGTGAGGGGCCGCCCGGCGCCTCCGAGCCTCCCGAGGCCCCCGAGCACAGGGGCTCGTGAGGATCGGCTCCGCAGCCCACCGAGTCTGCTACATCAACAACCCTTCATCCCCAACATCACCGGTGACATCTTTAAGTTTTATTTCGGTGGGAGCGCCTTGAGGGCCGCATTATTCCCGGGCAGCGTGGGTCCGTCCTGCGGCATGTATCCCTTTTATTTCATGTCCTTAGCTTACCTGTTGGGGGCACCCTCGGACTGCATCATCCCCAAGCCGCTCGGGCGGTCCCTGCGGCATGTATCCTTCATGCGTTTTCCTTAGGATTATGCTCCACCATGCTTGTTATTTGGTGCCTTCTCCTGGGTGGCGAAATCTTGCACGTTAGAGGGGGTGCCTGAGCATCGCGACTCAGGGCTCCTACCAGCTCTCCGGCCCTCACCCTCTGGTCTTGTCCATGGCATCGCGACCTGGCTTGACAGCGACGGTAGAGACCAGCCCGAGAGCCGGGACCCGAGGACGTAGAGTTTCATCATCCAATCCAGCTTGCGCGTTAAAGGGGGGGTGCCTGAGCATCGCGACTCAGGGCTCCTACCGGCTCTCCGGCCCTCACCCTCTGGTCTTGTCCATGGCATCGTGACCTGGCTTGCCAGCGACAGTAGAGACCAACCCGAGAGCCGGGACCCGAAGACATAGAGTTGTTGCCTCCGACCCAGCTTGCGCGTTAAAGGGGGGTGCCTGAGCATCGCGACTCAGGGCTCCTACCGGCTCTCCGGCCCTCACCCTCTGGTCTTGTCCATGGCATCGCGACCTGGCTTGCCAGCGACGGTAGAGACCAGCCCGAGCCGGGACCGAGGACGTGAGTTGTGTCATCTAATCCAGCTTGCGGCGTTAAAGGGGGTGCACGAGCATCGCGACTCAGGCTCCTACCGGCTCTGGCCCTCACCCTCCTGGTCTTGTCCATGGCATCGCGACTGGCTTGCCGACGGTAGAGACCAGCCCGAGAGCCGGGACCCGAGGACGTAGAGTTCGTCATCCAATCCAGCTTGGCGCTAAAGGGGGTGTCCGAGCATCGCGACTCAGGCTCCTACCGGCTCTCCGACCCTTACCCTCCGGGTCTTGTCCATGGCATCGCGACTGGCTTGCCAACACGGTAGAGACCAGCCCGAGAGCCGGGACCCAAGACATAGAGCACCGGCATCTAGCCATTTTGCGAGGACACACTCAAAGATAAGGCCCAGCAGGCGCAACCCGCCTTGTGGTAGGGCCTCGTGAGTCCCGCGCTGGCTCACGAGTGCCCCGGCGCACCTCGCGAGGCCTCTCGCGCCACTCCAAAGCAACTAACGGCGGGACTAACAATCGCCCCGGCGAGCTCTTGTTCCCTTTGTGGTAACCCTGCAGGGCCCCTCCGAGGAGCACGGAACGACCTCGCCACGCAATCTCTCGCCAGCCAGGGCACGGACCTAGCGCCGCGCCAGGAAGCATCGCCCTAACCCTCGAGATTAGTCGCCCTCCGGACACACTAGTCATCGCAACACCATCCCCACACTCAATGCAACTCCGTGTTAGCAACGTCGCTCCCCTTTCTCACCGAATGATGGCCGCTTGAGCACCAAGGGGACCCCTGAGCATCGCGACTCGAGGCGCTTCTGGGACCTCGGGCCGCTCACCTCCGACCTTGACCACGACATCGCGACTGGCATACCAGCGACGGCTGAAGCTGCCTTGGGGCCCGGGACACATCGGCCAGAGCACCAAGCCCTCACGAGGTCTCGAAAGGAAGGGATCGAGCTAGAACGGAATGAGCATCCCGCATTGCCTCATAACAAGGATCATATTGATAAACGGCTAAAAATATCTTACAAGCCCCTCTGGGTACATTCTTGGCTCCTTGCAGGAACAAAAGACGCGAATCCTAAGGAGTCCTATCTACGGGGACCACCGGCAGACGCCATCATCAGCAGTGGGCCACCCGGTCCGGAGCCGACCCCATCCAGTCGAGGCGGCGGCGACTGACGAGCTTCGCCTGCTCCGGAGCGGCCTTGAGCTCGAGGGCTCGTAGCTGCCGTCGCTCATCTCTGGCGTTGCGAAGAGCTCGGCGGAGTCGCTGGATCCCCCGGCACCTTCGTCGCCTGGGAAGCTGCCACGGGAGCGGGCGGTTGGCCTCTATCTCACCACAGTAGAACCCTGACCACCTCTCCCGGGGCAGCACTCCAGCCGGCGACCCTCCGCGTCGAAGAGCTTGAAGGACATCACCGAAGCACCGTCGTACTCCAGGTGGATCGTGAGGGCGCCCCTTGTCCTGCAGACCCGGGCGATCTCGCTCCAGCCACGAGTCATGAAGACCTCGCTCGGGGCGACTAATGCGACCTCTGCCACGGTCGCGAGGGTGCCGCAGCCGGTGTGCTGCAGCCATAGTCCCAGGGGCTCCCCCTGCCGGACGACGGAGGCGAAGAAAGAAGGAAGGCGGATCCAAGACTTAGGAGGCGCGGCGACGCGGAGCACGAATTCCCGGCAGGAGCCCTCGGCGTGGACTCCCGGGGGGAAGACACACACCTTCGTGACACGCCGGCGTCGTCGACGGCGCCGCTCATGGCGCCCAGCGTCACCTCCTTCAGGGCCACCAATCTGCACGTACAAGGGGAGAGGAAACCCTGGTGGCGGTTGCACGCACCATGGCACGGGCGCCTCCTCGCGCGCGCTCCTGCCCTGACACCAGAGAGCAAGCCGCTTCTTTGGGGGGAGCGGGTCAGGATCCTCTTGAGGAGCCTTTCCCTTTTCTTCCCTTGAGAACCGGCGGATCGGAGCCATAGCAACCAGACGAGACGAGGAAGAAGAGAAGCAGAAGGATAGACTGGAAGAGCGCGCGCCGTTCCGTACTTATAACCGGCGGAGGCCAACCGTCGGCCTCCACGATCACCAGTCATCATGCGAAACTTTGCATGCAAGGACCTGTCGAATCCGGGCGGTTACCAAGGCGTCGTCGGGGAGCAGTGCCGCCCAGGTCCAATCAACCGCCACGTGGCGCCCAAGGCCGCAGGCTGTTAGGGCCCACAATGCTTCGCACTTGCCCTTTCGCCTCTCTGCATGGCCAAGTCCGGGAGCGTCGTGGCCCCGGGGGCTACTGTCGGTGTTACGGAGCAGGGGTCCCTAGACTTGCTCGCCTGCGGCTGCGGCGTGGCTCAAAGGAGGCCAGGCGGCCCATCTTCATCAACACAAGCTCAAGACCCTCGCGAGGCCAAGCCTCATGGGCGGACGACCAAGAGCTTCCTCAGCGCCGGCCTCGTCAGGCTGGCTCATGAGGAGGCGGAGAACTCAAGGCGGGTACCTCGCGAGGTGCCCGTGGCGTAAGCCATGACGACCAAGGCGCCGATCGAGGCCAGCCCAGCATGGCCGCCCTCCTTTCCTCTTTGGTGCAAAGGGGGCAAGCGCAGGCAAGGGCATCAGGCAAAGGCATCCGTCTCGGTGCAACAAGACCAAGACCAGCCCCAACGGCTGGAATGCAGTCATCGTGGAGCCAAAGCGGGCGTCATCACCAGAGCCTTTGGCAGGCGAGGACCAACTTTAGTCAGGATAAGTGTACCCGCTGTTCCCCTTCAAAATGGCCAATTGTTGGCGCCCTTCCCGCTCGATATTTGGGAAGAGGCCCAGGGCCTTCGCCTATAAATAGGGGTAGCCACACTCAGAGTAGGGAGATCGAGCATTCGGAATCCGGAGGAGAGAGAGAAACCCGTTCCTCAAGCTAGAGCGACGGGCACCACTTAGCGATTCATCACACCCACCAAGAATGCACCCTCATGAGGCTGTTCTTCCTATCTTATTCTTCGTCAGCCCAGAGGCAATCCACACACCACAAACTAGAGTAGGGTATTACACCACAACGGTGGCCCGAACTAGTATAAATCTTGCGTCCCTTGTGTTGTTCTTGTTAGTAGTTTAGGTCCCTGCGATTCGGCGAGGTACGAGATGGTGGAGGGTTGGATCTCCGTGCGCACCCCAGAATTTGAACCTTAAGGGTCTGCCGGAACCCGTGATCCGACATTGTCCAAGGCCGAAGACAATGCGGCCGTGGAGCGCACCGAGCGAGAAAAGCAGGAGGCGCGGGTGGCGGATGTGTAGCAAGAGCTCTAGGATCTTGTGAAAAAAACACGAGAGTTTGGAGCTTGACTCAAAGACTCGAGAGTCCGAGCTCGCCTCGGCCCTTGAGAGCGCCATATCTGCTAAGGCCGAAGCCCAAAAAGCCCTCCAGGAAATTGAGGCGATGAAGAAGATGGCGGCGGGTAAGACATTCTTTATGCAAAGCAAGCACGTGAAAGTGAATTACTTGTTACTTACCCGAGTCCGGAGCTCTCCAGGAGCATTCGTAGATCTGCCCCGCAGTGTGTCCGACGCTGCCGCATACTACTGGGCCGCGGAGGGGAGCTCGACGGAGAAGGTGTTCTGGTCTCAGTATGCTGAGGCCGGACACCTGGTGCCCTTGAGCGACCAGCTGAAGCAACTGGTCGAGCTCCACAAGGTGGCCGAACAGGCCATGAAGGGCCTTATAGTACGGCTATGGCACAGGGAGGTCATGCACAGGAGCTACTTTGGGCTGGTGAGGCGGCTGGCGGATGCCTGTCCACGGCTTGAAGTCATCAAGCGCTCCGTATGCATCGAAGGCGCCCGTAGGGCCCTTGCCCGTGTTAAAGTGCACTGGGGCTAGATGGATGCTGAGAAGCTGGTAACAGATGGGCCACCGTAGGGCAAGGAGCGTCGCAAGCCCGAGATGTATTATGAGGGCGTCCTGAAGGGTGCCCGCCTTATGGCGGATGAATGTTACAAGGATGTAATTTTTGAGTAAACTCGCTCGTGTTATCCTGTGCGCTGAAAACTTGTTCATATGCGCTAAGCAACGCCTTTTGAATTTAAAATATTACCTTCTGTGCGGCCGTTTATTAAATCTGAGAGATGGCGAGTCGTAAACCACGCCCCCATGCCACGAGTCTTTGGGGTGTTCGATAAACTTTGGCGCTTGTTCCCATTCTTGGGTCCTTCGAGGGAGGCGCTCATCACAACGAACAAGGCAATCGGACTATAATGCTTTATCACTCTCACTTAGCCATAGAATTCTATAATTTTAAATTTTGGCGAAGCCCCAAGTATTTGGAAGACCAAGTTCGGGGCGCTATCCACGCCTAGGCCGGACAAAGCCGGCTCCTCGCTCTAAGCGGCATAAGTCTTTAGGGACTCGAAACCTCTCGAACAGCGACCAGCTCTCGCCCTATCATGACGGTCAGTTTTAGCTTTCTCTACTGAGGTGCTTAACCCAGCTCAACCGAGGCACAATCGCAGTAGTTCTCCCAGCGCTACCTTAGCCTATATAACAGGACGTAAGGTACCAAAACATGGGAGCCGGGCAAACCCAACTATTGACCCAAGACATGATTCGGAGCCGATGCATATAATTCTATAAGTTCGGGTGCCGCTTTTCGTGAGAGTGTTCGGACTTCTCACACCATATTCTGGGTACTTAAGCCCTCAGTGTATTGGCCGTACCAAAGTGTACGGGTGCGAAATGTCATAAATGAACATATTTACATAAAAAAAGGGAATGCAATAATAGACAAAAGCTATGCATTGTTTATTCGAAAAGGCTGCGGTAAAAGCAGAACGATACAAATAGTGCGATAAGCAAGAGATGGGACTATTTGACATGTCCCCCTCTAGGGGAGAGCTGCGGGATGGTATGTAAGACAGGTATTTAGCTCGTTATAGAGACCACCTTGACATTCGACGTAGCTTTCTGCCTCCCTGGCTGTTGCATCGTGTGTTCGGCGATTGTCTTGCCGGACAGCCTTCGGAGAGTTGAGTCCTGAAAGTAAGAAAAATAATGACAAAATCAGGAGCCCCTAGTGCGGTTGAGCCGCATTTTGGGCATCTTGAGTGGTCGTGCCCCTCCCCTATGCCCATGGTATTTCCAGAGCGTAATTATGTACGCGTAGTACTGGTTTCGCAATTTCGCGAGGGCTGGGGTTGGGGCCGCATTGCTACGCGTGCTCGGAACGTGCCAGGCGGTCTTATTGTAGGTTACTCCGGGCGCACTTGACGGTGTTCGGACGTTTAATAGCCGGACTGGAGAATTGCCTTGAGAGGCTACTTTGTACTTCCACCGCGAGGGCCGCCATGTGCTCCTTCGTTCGGAGAGAGCGTTCGGTGTTTCCATTGACCGTGATGACTCCTCGAGGGCCTGGCATCTTGAGCTTGAGGTATGCGTAGTGCGGCACCGCATTGGACTTTGCAAATGATGTTCGTCCGAGCAGTGCATGATAGCCACTGCAGAACGGGACTATGTCGAAGATTAACTCCTCGCTTCGGAAATTATCCGGGGATCCGAAGACCACCTCAAGTGTAAGCGAGCACTGCAGTTGGCCTCTACACACTGGTATGGCGCCTTTAAAGGTCGTCTTTGTGGGTTTAATCCTTGAGGGATCTATGCCCATTTTTTGCCTTTGTATCTGATAAAGCAGGTTCAGTTGCTGCCGCCGTCCATAAGGACTCTAGTGAGGTGAAATCCGTCAATGATTGGGTCTAGAACCAATGCGGCGAATCCGCCATGGCGGATGCTAGTGGGTGGTCCCTTCGATCAAAAGTGATCGGGCGGGAGGACCACGGGTTGAACTTTAGGCGGCTGGCTCCAACGCATATCGTCCACGAAAGTGCATGCTTCCGCTCCCTTTTGGGTATGTGGGTTGCGTATATCATGTTCACCGTCCGCACTTGTGGGGGGGAAGCCCTTCTGTCCCCTATTGTTCGGCGGCCGGGGCTCCTCCTCGTCATCGCTATGCAGCCCCTTGTCTCTGTTTTCGGCACTTTACTTGCCTACCTGCTTGAACATCCAACAATCCCTGTTGGTGTGATTGGCTAGTTTTTCGGGGGTGCCATGTATCTGGCACGAGCGATCGAGTATTCGGTCCAAACTGGACGGGCCCGGAGTATTTCTTTTAAATGGCTTTTTCCGCTGACCGGGTTTAGAGCCTCTGAATCCCGCATTAACTGCTGTATCCTCAGCATTGTCGCCGTTAATGTGGCGCTTGTGCTTGTTGCGACGTGACCTGCCATTGCTGTCCTTGGTATCTGAATTACCAGGACTCTTGGTCATGTTATTGCTACGAGCTAGCCAGCTGTCTTCTCCCGCGCAAAAGCGGGTCATGAGTGTTGTGAGAGCTGCCATGGATTTTGGCTTTTCCTGTCCTAGGTGTCGGGCCAGCCACTCGTCACGGATGTTATGTTTGAAGGCTGCGAGGGCCTCTGCGTCCGGACAGTCGACTATTTGATTTTTCTTGGTTAGGAACCGTGTCCGTAATTGTCCGGCGATTCCTCCGCTGCTGAATTATTTGGCTTAGGTCATCGGCGTCGGTGGTCGCACATAGGTGCCCTGGAAATTGTCGAGGAATGCGGCTTCCAGGTCCTCCCAAAGAACCAATTGACTCTGGCGGCAAGCTGTTAAGCCAATGCCGAGCTGGTCCTTTAAGCTTGAGTGGGAGGTATTTGATGGCGTGTAGATCATCACCGCGGGCCATGTGGATATGAAGGAGATAATCCTCGATCCACACCGCATGATCTGTTGTGCCATCGTATGATTTGATGTTTACGGGTTTGAAACTCTCGGGGATTTGATGATCCATTACTTCATCTGTGAAGCATAGTGGGTGTCTTGGCGCCTGCATCGGGCTATATCATGACGTAGCTCAAATGAGCTTTGTCTCGTGTTTGGCCCGGCGGATTTGCCGTATCCGGCATGACGGTTATCGTCACGTGTCGTGGGGCGCCCACGCGATCCGTAGATCGATCTTGTTTGCCTTGCCTTGTCCTCCAATATAGATCGCAGGTCTGGCGCGTTTCCCCGTGCCTTGGTATTTTTTGAGCTTCGCCGTGGTGCGGCTTGAGTGGAGGGCCGAGAGGCGTCTCTGTCGCGGCCACGAGGTGGCCGGTCGGCCGTGTCGTGCGCTGGTGATGTAGTTTTAGGTGCTTCCTCCTCTAATTGGGGTAGCAGCCTGCGCTTTGCGTAGCTCTTGGAGGGGCGGTCGAGTTCGTACTCTTCGGCCGCAAGGACTTCAGGCCATCTGTCGGCTAGCAAGTCTTGGTCAGCTCTAAGTTGTTGCTGTTTTTTCTTGAGGCTGCTCACCGTGGCCATAAGCCTGCGTTTGAAACGCTCTTGTTCGATGGGATCCTCAGGCACGACAAATTAGTTGTAAATCGAGGCTTGCCTCGTCTTTAGAGGGAGGCATGTAATTATCGTCCTCTACCTCTCTGTCTGCCGCTCTCTCATGATGGCTGGCTTCTCCATCCTCCTGTGCTGAATCCTGCTGGAGGGGGTTGTCTTCAGCACTGTCCGGGGTGTTATCATCTCCCGTGCTGGAATCGCCGTTTTTTCTTTGGTGGGATTTAGAGCGGCGCCGCTGACGCCGGCGCTTAGGCTGCTTCTTGGAGGGGTCATCCTCCGTTGTTCCATCGCCATTCCCTTCTTTTGGGGTGTCCACCATGTATATGTCATATGACGAGGTGGCCTTCCAGTGCCCTATAGGCGCTGGTTCTTGGTCGTCTCCTGCATCGGCGTCCATACCGTCGATGTCTTCGGAGTCGAAGTCGAGCATGTCGGTTAAATCATCGACAATGGCTACGAAGTGGGTGGTGGGTGGGCTTTGAATTTCTTCGTCGTCCGCATCCCAACCTTGCTGACCATAGTCCGACCAGGGCTCTCCTGATAAAGAGAGAGACTTTAGTGAATTCAGAATGCCGCCGAAGGGCGAGTGCTCAAAGATGTCCACGGCGGCGAACTCCATAATCGGCGCCCAATCGGATTCGATTGGCAGGGGCGCGGAAGGTTCGGAGTCCGAGAGGAGTCCGACACCTTGGAGTCACGAGCTTCACAGAGGACAAGGCTGGTGTTCGGCTTGATCGCCGTAGAGATTGCAGCCCCCGAGGCGGTGTCCATCGCCCGTCCTCGATTGGCGCAGTCGGCTCCGAGCTAAGGGTCGGAGCGGACACGGGTGCGGCCTCCAGGGCATTGTTCGGCGGCAGAGCTAGATCATGCCCATCGTAATAAAGGCGGGCGCGCTTCGGTGTGGCTCGAACCCGTCGAAGATCAAGTCTCCGCTGGACGTCGGCCGTGTAGTTCAAACTTCCAAATCGACCTGATGTCCAGGCGTAGCTTCGATCTGCTCCGGATAATGGCCAATTGGCCCGCAGTGCAAAGCCGCCGAATACGAAGATCTGTCCGGGGAGAAAAGTCTCACCCTGGACCGCATCATTGTTGATGATCGTAGGAGCCATCAGGCCTAAAGGTGACAACACATAGGAACTCTAAATGAAAGCACCAATGTCGGTGTCAAAACCGGCGGATCTCGGGTAGGGGGTCCCGAACTGTGCGTCTAGGCGGATGGTAACAGGAGACAAGGGACACGTTGTTTTTACCCAGGTTCGGGCCCTCTCGATGGAGGTAAAACCCTACTCCTGCTTGATTAATATTGATGATATGGGTAGTACAAGAGTAGATCTACCATGAGATCAAAGAGGCTAAACCCTAGAAGCTAGCCTATGGTATGATTGTTGTTCGTCCTACGGACTAAAACCCTCCGGTTTATATAGACACTGGAGAGGGCTAGGGTTACACAGAGTTGGTTACAATGGGAGGAGATCTACATATCCGTATCGCCAAGCTTGCCTTCCACGCCAAGGAAAGTCCCATCCGAACACGGGACGAAGTCTTCAATCTTGTATCTTCATAGTCCAGGAGTCCGGCCAAAGGTTATAGTCCGGCCATCCGGACACCCCCTAATCCAGGACTCCTCAAAGAGCCTCAACCTGCTTTATCGGGACACGGTCACGGAAGATGGGCATTAACCCCTCGCGAATCAAACCAACAAAGACTACCTTTAAAGGAGTCATACCAGGCGTAGAGGCCCGCTGTACAGGCTCAATCACGTTGGAGGTGGTCTTCGGTTCTCCGGACAACTTCCAAAGGAAAGAGTTAATCTTCGATATCGTCCCCTTCCGCAACGGCTATCACGCACTGCTCAGACGAACCACGTTTGCTAGATTCAACGCAGTGCCACACTATGCTTATCTCAAGCTCAAGATGCCCGGTCCACGCGGCCTCATAATAGTCAATGGCAATATGAAATGCTCCCTCCGAACAGAGGAGCACAGCGTCGCCCTAGCAGTAGAAGTACAGAGCGGCCTTCTCAAGCAGCACCATAGTACGCCTGCTGAGCCCTCGTACATCATTTAGAGGTCCCAGACTACACTGCAACAGGACGACGCGGCTCATCAAGAGCTCAACTAGCAATCCGGCCTCCGTCCCTGTCCCAATGAGGTAGTGGCATTCGCACCACGCGTACACAATTACGCACCCAAAATTCCATGGACATCGACGGAGGCACAAGATAACCCGGGGTCTACAGTTCGGCCAGACAGATCCCGGACACACATACTTTTACCTTTTTCTTGTTTCAGGTTCCTTTTTCCGCGGGCCTGATCGCAAGTCCTTTAGAAGGATTGGCATACAACGGAGGCAAGCAGCACAGGTGTGTAGGGTAACCTTTATACGTTCTTCTTGACGATATTCAAACTTATTTCTCAGGACCCGCACGCTGCGCCCTACTGATCCCGGCATGTTAAATAGTCCGGATACTTCTTGCACCATCTGTACCAAATGCGCCTTGACGTATCCATCCAGTTATAATAAAAATGGTTCGTGGCCCAGTTTCTGTGGTTTTCGCTTCTTACTTCGTTTTATTTCGATCCGCTTATTTGCTGCACCGATACTCTTCTGTACTTTTCATATTCGCTAGGGGCTACTTGTCGCCCCACAATACGGCAGCAAAGCCCGAACACTTCTTATATATAAGTTCGGCACCCCGAATTTAGCATTATATGCATCGGCTCCGAATCATGTCTTTGGTCAATAGTTGGGTTGCCCGGCTCCTGTGCTTGCTACGCTACGTTCTGCTCTATCGGCTAGGGTAGTAAAGGGAGAACTACTGTGATTGTGCCCTGGCCTTGACCGGATGAGCACCTCAGTAGAGAAAGCCAAAACCGATCGGTCATGATACGGCGAGAGCCGGTCAGCTGTTCGAGGGTTACAAAATCGTTGGAGATTTTTTCCACGTCATGCGAAGGATCGGCACTTCCCGACCAGATGCTGACAGCCCCCTGGCCCGGACCAGGGGCTGCACACTTGCTTAATTATAAAACTCCTATGGCTAAGTGAGGGTGTTCAAGCCGTAAAGTCCGATTGCCTTGTTCGTTGCGCTAAACAACTCCTCCAAAGGACCATATAATTGGATCAAGATTGTTTAGAATCCATCCCGAACACCTCCATACTACCTACGCGAGGGCGTAGTTTAATGACCGCCAACCCTCGGATTACAAATAACACGGCCGCATTGTGAGGAAACAATTCAAAGCATAATAAAATTATTTTACAAACACCGGCTTTGTTCCCATAATACAAGGCAAAGGCAACATGAATACATTCATTCAAATACAATGTCCTGCGAACATTGCGCCGCCACAAGTCGAGACCCCTCTAAGACATCCGTGAAATATCGCTCAGGTGTGCGGAGCTCCTTGCCCTCCGGCGGCCTGCTGGCAACTTCAACAACGTTCATCTTCGCCCACCACATCGTGCAGCGAGCGAAGGCCATACGGGCACCTTCAATACAGGCGGAGCGATTGATGACGTCCAGCCGCAGACAGGCCTCCACCAGACTCCTCACGAGCCCGAAGGAGCTGTCGGGCATAGCTTCGGCTGGCCATAGCCGGATTGTCAAATACTTCATGGCTAGTTCGGCCACCCTGTGCAGCTCCACCAGCTGCTTCAGCTGATCGGCGAAGGACACGGGATGCTCTGGCGTCACGTACTGCGACCATAATAGCTTCTTCGTAGAACCTCCTCCTTCGGCTCGGTAGAACTCTGCAGCATCTGATACGTTGTGTGGTAGATCCGCAAAAGCCCTTGGGGAGCTCCGAACCCGGGTTAGTAAAAGGTATTGCTTCTCCGCATACTTGCTTTGCATCTTAAATGCCTTACCCGCCGTGATCTTCTTGGCCTCCTGGATCTCCTGGAGGGCGGCCTGGGCCTCATTCCGTGCGGTCTCCGAGCTCTGACGACCCTTGGTGAGCTCGGCCTCTTGAGCCGACGCATCATTCTCCAAGGTCTCACATTTTTTTCACCGCATCCTGGAGCTCCTGCTGGATTTCCTTGAACCAGGCCTCGAGCTTCTTACGAGCGACTTGCTGCTGGACAGCTTTCTCATCGGCCTCGCCCAGGGCCTTCCTCAAGGCCTCGACCTCGGTCGCGACTCCTGCACATATTACGACACTACAATCAATATACATCGCTTACGCTTTCCGCACATACAGCAAGTCGTTATTCACCTTGCTTCTCCTGGAGCCGAACCCTAACCTCGCCGAGCTCGTTCTCGGTCCGCTCCGGCCTCTGCCTCAATTCAGAGCCTTCGGCAGCATGCGAGGTTGCAGCCAACAGCGACGCCTGCTTATGCATACATGCTATGTTAGTCTCCTACGATAGATCCTCTGTCCGGTTCTTCTCGCCGGACAGTGTCTCAGGGGCTACTGACTATATTTTTTTCTCTTTCTATGTCACTTACCTCGAAACCTGTCATCAGGTTGCTGCAGGCCTCGTTCAGTCCACTCTTGGTGGACTGAACCTTCTCAATCACCGTGCCCATAAGGACATGGTGCTCGTCCATAACAGAGGCGCCTCGCAGTGCCTCCATCAGGTTGACCGATGCCCCTGGATGGACAGGGACCACCGGCAGAAGCGGCGCACCCCCCTCCTTCAAAGGGGGCTGCTCGCCCGACTCCGGAGCCATATGGGTCTCCGGAATCGTATTCGGCTGAGGGCCAAACTGGATGCGGCCCTCTTCGCCAGTTTCCATGGGGATCGTCTCCTCCATGTGTCCGGCAGTGGAGGCTTCGCCTCGTGGCGCCTCCCCGACAGCGTCCTGGGCTCCTCCCCGGTTCGGATTGGCCCTTTGGGACAATACTTCGGTATCGTCCCTGGCCCCGGGGGAGTAAGCAGGCGGTGGCGACTGGCTCGCCATCTCCGACGGAGCCAACGAACCTCCATACGACGATCGCTGGATTAGGTCGCGGGCCGGACCGCAATAGTACAGTTAACTACATCAAGATAATGTTGAGAAAGGGCTGGATATGCGCACGAGCGAGCCCTGTCGCTTACGATGCGGCTTGGGGCTTAGTGCGGGGCTTGGACGTTCTGGACTACTGTCAACGTCCCACACGGTGTTGACCACTGAGGCGCCCTTCCCCTTTTTGGGCGCTTTCGCCTCCGGATGTGCCGAGGCCACCCTCTTCTTCTTATTCTCCTCGGGAGGAGGGTTGTTTTCCTCCTCCTCCTCCTCCTCGTTGTTGTCCTCAGGGATAGAGGAATGGGCCTTGTCGTCTTCAGACGCCGTGTCCGAAGTGCCCTTGCGACGGGGGCCACTCTTGGCCCCCTTGGCCTTCTTCTCCAGCGCCTTGTATGGCGCCGGCACCAGCATCTCCGCTAGGCGTGGGATGACCGGTTCTTCGAGCAGCGAAGCCGGACACTGGATCCGCTTCGCCCTCTCCATCCAGTCCTAAAGGAACCATAATAAAAGCTCAGACGTCACCCTCGAAACGATGAGGTTGGGGATACATCAGAAATAACATACCTTGCTGGCGGTGTGTGTACAATCGTGACCATGGTCTGAATCCGTGGCCGGTGGCTTCTCGTTGCCCTTAAAAAGCAACTTCCAGGCGCCTTCATGAGTAGTTTCGAAGAGCCTTACCAAGCTGGTGCTTCTTCGAATTGAACCCCCACAAAGGGCGGCTTCGGTGCTGGCACGAAAGAATCAGGTGGACCAGCATCACCTAGATGATGTCAACAAGCTTGACGTTCTTGGTCACCATGCTTTGAACGCGCATCTACAGCGCTATCAGCTCGTCAGGTGAACACCAGTCCGGACTCTTCTCGACCCAGGAGGTGAGTCGCATGGGAGCACCGGAGCGGAATTCGGCAGCCGCGGCCCAGGTGGTGCCGCGAGGTTCTGTGATGTAGAACCACTGCTTCTGCCATTCCTTTACTGTCTCCACAAAAGTGCCTTTGGGCCAGGAGACGTTGGATAGCTTGCTCACGATGGCTCCCCCGCACTCTGCATGCTGGCCATCCACCACCTTCGGCTTCACGTTGAATACTTTGAGCCACAGCCAGAAGTGGGGATGGATGAGGAGGAAGGCCTTGCACATGACGATAAACGCCAATATGTTGAGGAAGGAATTCGGGGACAGATCATGGAAATCTATCCCGTAATAATACATCAGCCCACGGACGAAAGGGTGGAGTGGAAACCCCAGCCCGCAGAAGAAATGAGGAATGAATACTACCCTCTCGTCGGGCTCCAGCGTTGGGACGATTTGTCCCTCGACCGGCAAGCGGTGGGCTATTCCCGTTGCCAGATATCCGGCCGCTCGGAGCTCAGTAATGTCCTCCTCCTTGACGGAGGAGACCATCCACTTGCCCTGACCACCGGATCCGGACATGGTTGCTTGAGTGGAAAGGAGATGAGAACTTGGGCGCTGGAGCTCGAGATCAGGAAGACGGAGATAGAGAGAAAGTGTGATAAGAGGAAGAGGGAATCCTTATCCTCTTATAAAGGCAGCAAACATTAAACACCTCCTCACTCGCCTTAAGATTCACCTATTCCCAAGGGCTGTGCAAATGGCACGGTTGGGCTACCCATGCCCGCATTGATGAGAATCCCGCAATAAGGGGACACGATCTCTGCTTCGACAAGACATGCCATTAGCAACCGCGTCTCAAAACGTGGGATGCCAGAAGAAAAACGGTTCGAAATTATAACCGGACATGCGCGATGTCTTGTTGTAAAGAAGCTGTCAATAGATTAGATTCGTGAAAATATTATGTTCTTTATGCGGTTGTGTGTGGTGTATAACAGGTCCGGATGCAATCATCACGTCTGAAGACTATCTTGGAGTTCAGAAAAAAGGGAAACCCGCCTTGCAATGCCGAAGATAATCAGCGCGTCGGACTCCTCGTCATTGAAGCCAGGTTTAGGGGCTACTCAGGGAGTCCTGGACAAAGGGTCCTCGGGTGTCTGGCCGGTTCTTCATTGGGTTGGACTGGGGAGCTATGAAGATACGAAGGCTGAAGACTATACCCGTCTTCGGATTGGATTTTCCTTGGCGTGGAAGGCAAGCTAGGCGACCAGCTGTGAAGATTCCTTCTTATGTAACCGACCCCATGTAACCCTAGATCTCTCTGGTGTCTATATATACCGGAGAGCATAGTCCGGATAGGACACATTCATTACCATATACACATAGGCTAGACTTCTAGGGTTTGGCCATTACGATCTCGTGGTATATCAACTCTTGTAACACTCATATTCATCAAGATCAATCAAGCAGGAAGTAGGATATTACCTCCATAGAGAGGGCCCGAACCTGGGTAAACATCGTGTCCCCCGTCTCCTGTTACCATCGATCCTAGACGCACAGTTCGGGACCCCCTACCCGAGATCCGTCGATTTTGACACCGACAACATCCACGCGCCGGCATGGCGTGCGAACAGGCAGAAGCTATACCGTCAGGCCTACGATATGGGTCTAGTAGACATGACATCTAGTGGGCCCCGCATAGTACCCGAGAACCCTTTGGGGGCTTGCAGCCATTTATCCATCGGGCAAGCCAACAACCCCATGTCGTTTGCACGCCCTACTCGTCCCCATCTTCTACCTTACAATAGTTTGCTCCCAGTCGTCCCGTCCTTTCACATTACACCAGTTCAACTTCTCCTAACCCTCCTCCAAAATCCATGGCCTCCCAAATCTCCATGGTTGCCGCTGAGTACCAGGTTAGAGCCATCACCGGCGATGAGTTCATCGTCATCTACACCCGTGGATCTACGATGGTGAAAGCATGCCTTGCTCGCTTCCTGCACATGTTCAACAATTCAAAGGATGAGTGGGTCGCTGGACTAGATGTTGAGTACACCACAGTCCTGAAAAGCGAGAAGAAGCCCGCCGTGATCCAGATTTGCGTACATAATGTGTTCTTGGTCTACCACATATGCCATGCCGACGTTGAGTGCCAGGATTTTAAGAACTTCCTCAAGGACGAAAGAGTGAAATTCGTTACTGTAGACTTTAGGAACGCGGGGATGTCCGAGGTCGGATAGGCCGTTGTAGGCCAACCCTTCGATCTCCGGAAAGGCAAGCCTGGTGTCCTCCTCTCAGCCTTCAATGCTGACCACAGCAGCCATGATTGACCCTTCAGACGCTTAAATGAAGAAACCTCACCACGAGTTTCATCATGCATGGGAGTCGAAGATAATAGATGAAGATCACATCCTGTACGCAGCAATGGATGCCTACCTTTGTTTAAATATCTACAAGGGTTGGATGAAGAAGCAGAGCCGAGTGTCTGATTCAAGCAAAGAAGCGGTGGCGAAGAGGAAGAGGAAGAGAGACGAGGAAGAAGTCGAGGACGTGGAATCGGACTCCGATTACTGTGGCAGTGTCGTCGCTCATGATGGTTCTACTATAGTGTCAACAGGACTAGTTGCTTAGTTTTATTCCAGGGGTGTGTTGTGTTGAGCCCCCAGCAGAACTATGTTTATGTTCTTTCTCATTATTTGAACTTTATGTTCTTTCTCGTTAATTGAACTCTTCAGTACATACAGTAATACTAATACTATGTCTTACTACTGTTCTTCTTGCAGTTGGTACTACTGCTCGTATCTTCGTGTTCCTAATGTACTTAATATGTTCGTACTAGTAGTATAATTTGGGTCAGTCGATTTCTGAAAAAGTTCGACGGAGCGAAGGAAGAAGATGGCAGAGAAGCTACCCCAGTATCTATATTAGGGTGGCAGGGTGCCCATGATCTATCTTATGAGTGTTGGGTGTGGAATGAAGTTCACCGGAAAAATGGATCGTGCCCAAGGTTAAACGGATGGCGGGTGTGGGGGGGAAGCATGGCGGTGGCAGGCGATTCAGGGGAGGGCGGGGCGGTGGCGGCAGGTGGTTAGGCGTGTGGCGGGCTGAGAAGATGAACAGTGCATCAATTTTGGAGGTTGAAGAAGCCCTTCTAGCCATCCATGTTGCATCCAACGGCTCACAAGAGTCGACTGGCCCAAATTGCTCCTTCAGATTGCAGGGTCCACGTGGCATTCAAGGTCTCGAAGGTAGATTCCCGTCCGCACTCGGTTTGTGGGCTCGGCGCAGGCGCGAGCGGCTTCTGTCGTGACAGCCACCATGCGCGCCTCCTCCGCGCGGGCGGAGATGACACGCTAGTTCCTCCTCACCGGCATGCTGGAGCACGCGCTCGTCCTCCTCTTCATATGCTGCGTGCATAGACGCGAGTCCACCAGCTGCTCGCGTGCTTGGCAGTGCAGCGGCATCGCGAGGAGGGACTGCAGACGACGTGAGCGGGCGAGCCTTCGGCTTCATGGTACAGGGATGGCGGCGACACGATGGTGATGGGCGAGAAATGGTTGGCCGGAGCAGGCGGGCGCCGACATGCGCAACAGCGGTGGCGGCATATTGATGAGTGTGCGTATGGCAGCTTAGTTTAGTTTTATATAGGGTTGGTCAAACTTAAAGAAAACTGTACTAGTACACATAAACATTAGACTGAGGCAGCACTTATATTAGTTACCACAGCCAGGATACGGAATCATGTGCAAGCGCGTGAACCGCGGCCGTGCGGTCGATCGAACGGTGCGTCACCGTGTCGCGCTCGAAGGACACCCACCGAAACTTCTTGTGTGTGTGAAAAGAATCCCCGAATATTACTCAACTTTTTTTCCTGGAAAAGTTCTTGACGCTACAATATTTCCATATATTTAAATTTAGCTCCAGTTTGTGTTCATTTGGATTTGGACGTTTTAGGTGCACCCTAGTTTTTTTAATACTGATTTTGTGTGTGTGACTGAGAGAGAACGTGTGTATGTGTCCATATGTGTGTTGTGGCGGAAGGGCAATGTGGAGACGGTGTGCGTGTGATAGAGACATAGGGAGGTGTGAATGTGCAAATGATCATGCATGAGTGAGACATAGACAGATGCCGATATGTTGTGTATACATGAGAGAACGGTCTTCTATTTGTACTTCTGTGTGTGTTTGTGTGTGTGTGTGTGTGTGAGAGAGAGAGGAGCATCCGTAACACAACAACCATCTCTCTCGATTCGTCCCTCCCTCGCATGATCACATGTAACACATGCATCAACGCACATATTTTGACACCCTCATTCGACCCCTGCCCACCTCAAGGCCCGCACATCGCTCTCTATCTCCCACGCACAATCTCTTCGTGAAAACCCTATTTAGCATGTAGCTTTCCGTCACATACACACACATTTCTCTCCATAGGTTTGATTTCTCTCAATACCTCTCTCTCTCTCACACACACACCACACACACACTCCCCCTCCCCCAAGCACACAATTCATCCCCATCCAAGGCTATATGGCGACCACTCTCGCTTGTGCTTCTGTGCACCCCGGCATGCACAACACCTCAACCTTCAAAGAGGGCATCGAGGAGATTGAAGATGGCGACCACACTGCACTAGAGAATTCGGGGCCATTTGGAAGCAGGATGATGTGACGACGGCTGACTGACTCCTCCCCCCCTCTCTCTCTCCCGCACAAAATTACCAATCCCTCTCTCTCCCACACAAAATTATCAATCCCTCAATCCACGAGATCCTTCCCCTCTCGTCCATGTTGTTCCAGCTCTCTAATCAAACATGTTGTCTCTTCTCCTTCCACGTCTACAAAATCCGGATGCACACACATCTCACGTATATTACATGTCTCCATATATGTCACAGACCTAACTTCTTCCTCTCTCTTTCTCTCTCTCTCTCTCTCTCGTTAGGTTTGTCTCCTACTCTCTTGTCCACATACACACAATCTTTACCACCCTATCTGCTCCATCTTCGCAAGCTCTCTCTACACGTTTCATTCACACGTTGGGATGTGTTCAAAATGTTGCTTTTATAATGGATGATGTAGAGTTATGGTTCATTTGGTTGCATCCTACAAAGTAATAACTATGAAATGCATTTAGATTCCCATTTGATTGGGATTATGTGAGTTTGAGCATATTGTGAAGTACTATAGACCTCATATACATCTTGGACTTCAACAATGATTGTAACTATTGAATTGTATAGACCATTACATTCAAAGTCAGTAGCCTAATATATTTATTTCACAATTACAAAAAATGATTAATTCACTACAAACTAAGAAAACAAATGTGTACTCCCTCCATTTTTATTTAAGTCTGCGTATTAGCATTGGTCAAAGTCAAGTTTTGTAAACTCTCAGAAAGTTTATAACAAAAAATATTAACATATACAATAACAAATAAATACCATTAGATTCATTATTGAATGTACTTTCACATCATACATATTTGTTATGGTAAATGTTTATATTTTTCTATAAACTTGGTCAAACTTTAGGAAGTTTGACTTCGGTCAAACCTAATATGCAGAGTTAATAAAATCGAAGGGAGTACTAGTAGTTACTAGTACTACTCGCTAGTTGCTTAGCCTAATCACCCAACATGCCACACGGGGAGTTCAGTGTCACAAAATTTTGAGGTCGGCGGGAAAATCTCCTGCGACCCTGATTCGAGCAGTGCGAAGTTACCATCATAACCTTCGGAACAGGTCTATGGATTACGCTTGGTAGGGGCCTGTTTTCATAACTTCAGGTTCACCCTACCCGGCCAACCCCACCCCGGCACCCAGAGTAGTACACCTGAATACTCCCCATTCTCTATCCCCACACCGAAATAGACTTCTCCACGGCACCGCAGCCTTCGTGCTCCTCCCCTTCTCCATCGGCGCACTCATCCATCGCAGCGCATCTACCTCATCGACGACCTCGTACGCCACACTGGAGCCGGTCCACCGTAGTCGTCGTACACAGAGCCTCTTCCCTGGCACCGTCTTCCACGGTCTCGGATCTGCTTCCCTGAAGCCGACGCCAAGCATAGAAGCACCACCCTCGTGGACAATGAACTGACTCCCGTTGCCGACCATGATGCACAGAGGCCGCCGCGACCATCGTTCTCCTCCTCGATTGGTAATGTGTGTATTGAATCACTTAGCAGTACATGTGCAGTTCCAGTTTTGTTCACACCTACCCTTCAAATTTCCTGGTCGCTATTGTTCCCGTAAAAGTAATTGGTTATGGCCTCCATTGTCCAACAGAATATCATCTTGTAATTGTGTGTCTCTCCTGTATCACGTTGTGCTTGGGTAGGTTCTTCATCTGCAACCAGTAGTGTGGCAAATGATGGAAAGTTTTTTAGAACTAACAAGATGCCCATGCGTTGCACGGAACATCAGGAGGCATTTGTATGAGTAGTTTATCTTGTAGGAGAAAAGGATGAACTAGGGAAGGCCTTATTTGCAAATCTGGAGAGAGGGGTATGGGTATCTTTCTGCAAAATTGCCATAGTTTCCTCCTATCTGTCGGATGTAAATCATACGACCTATATTGCAAGATGGCAGGCACACCATCATCACCAACTCTGTTTTTTAAAAGTAAAGTAGAAAAAAAAGAGTAGAGAGTAGAGAAGTAGCGATAAATATTAAATATAAAATAAATATAATAGTAGAGAAGAGAGTAGAGATAAATATTAAATATAAAATAAATATAACAGTACAGAAGAGAGTAGAGATAGCAGGGACGTCAGGAAAGGATCGGGCGCGCGCGGGAAAAAGCGGTCTGGCGCGCGCTAGTTTTGGCGCGCGGCATCCAGGGCGCTTTATAAAATACAACGCCCTCCAACCGCTCCGTGCCTTGCCACCGCTCTGCGCCTCGCCACCGCTCTCTCCCTGCTCTTTCTCACCTCACCGCCGGACGCCAGCATGCCGTCGCATAGCCGGGAAACTTGGGGATACTGTGGCGTCCGCGTGCGCCCTTCCGGCGGCTTCTCCACCGAGATCCGGTTCCGCGGGATGCGCCTCAGCCTCGGCAATTTTTACACCGCCAACGAGGCCGCCTTCGCGTATCACACGGTGGCGTGGTGCCTCCGGTGGCCTCATAGAACATTGAACTTTCCCAACATGCCGACGCGGGAGCGGGTGCAGGTGCTCGTGCCTCTGCCGTGGCTTATCACTGGCGAGGATCGTCGCGACAACCGGAGGCGGGAGCACTGTCTCGGCATCGCCGAGATGGACGTGGAAGCCATGGCGCTGTGGTGCCAACGCTTCCCGCAGGACATCATCAATGAGTGCGAGTTCTACGCGCAAAGGAGGGCGGAGAGGGACAAAAGGAGGTCGGAGCGAGCCGCTTATCGCGAGGACAAGCGTACGCGAAAAGCGGACGCTTAATTCAACATGAGGCTAGGAGCAGCGTCGCCCTGAGAATCCGAAACGATCGGTATCTTCTCGCCTAGATTGAGACGTGGAGGACGACATCACCGACGAGTAGTTGAACTATCTATTTTTTTATCTATCTATGCTGAGAACTATCTATGTCTCTACTATGTAGTCTCTACTCTCTATCTCTACTTCTCGATCTCAGCACTATAAACGCTTTTTTAAAGCACCGCGCGTTGCGCTTCTGTTGGAGATGCTCTAACATGGCAGACGAGTGCTTTAATGTTGCCCACAAGATGCGTGAGTATTACTAGTATATTTTTCTTGCCATGTTGATATTTTAAAACCACAAGTGCGAACATGCAGAGGAGCAATGAAGACCAAACCCGGGATACTGGGGACATCTTCAAGGAGCATGGCAAGTTAAAGAGGAGCTGCACCAAACCTGTAAAATGAGCTTTGGTAAGTAACACCCTTTCAATTACTTTCGTTTAGCCTCATGTTCTTCGATGTGTATATGTTGTAGTTTCTGTTTCTCTTAGCCTCGTGTTCTTCATGTGTAATAAGAAGAGTCTTAATCATCCTAGTGCTTTCGTTTTTAGCTTGATGTAGGAAGTGGGTGTTCTCACCTTGTAGTCTGGTTTTAAAATTTTCCTTTTGAATTCACTTCTCCGAGTCTTGTTTATCTGGCTTCTACTAATTAAATGGATCTGGGTTGCTCTGAGTATTGATCTAAAAAAGAAGTAACTTCATGTTAGGATGCAGTTCCTGCGAGGACGGAAGTATGGTCAACCTCGAGATCATGTTTCCAAAATGAGGCTGGATTACACACAAGGTGCCAGTTCCCTAATGATGCTGGATTAGACACAAGGTGCAAATTCATAGATGATGTTGGATTACACACAAGCCAGGTGGAGTCGTCAACTGTTCGTGTCCTTGTGGCTCTAGTAAAGGCTAAAAGAAAGCGTGCAGCAGCCCTTGAGAATGTAGCTGAGTTCCTAAAGAAGCCAAAAGGGCAATCAGATGCTCTCTCCACCCAAGCCAAAGAAGAGATGGAAGAAGCCAGAAAGAAGCTAGCAGAGGCAGAGCAGGCTAGGCGTCTCCTGCTATCTAAAACTGTTGTTAATACAAATTTTCCTTCATAATAGCTAGGTTCAAATGTTTATCTAGTCAGCATGCCTATTGTGATGTCCGTGCATCTACTGATGTGGCACAAAATAATTTTTTAGGGTCATGTAATAACAGCAATTACTTCCCAAACAATAATGATTTAAGCATTGGACATGGTATAGTTCACGCCAAGAAGCCCAACATTCCAAGTTCAACTTCCACATCAAACTCATGTTCACAGATATCTGCACATTCATAGATGATGTCCACAACCATGAATCACTTCAAAGCCAAAAAAATGTGAGGAGAGTTATAAATAAAGAAAAACCTCTAGTTCCTGCTACCAGTGCGAGCACAACAAGTCAAGACCATGCGTAATTAATTATATTTTGATCATTTTTTGTGTTCTAAAATGCTGGCCGGCTCGCCGAAGAACGTGTTGCCAGCACACGCGCGGATTCAATGGAGGCAGGCGGGGCAGTCTGAAGCCGGTTGCATGCGGCGAGGAGGCGTGTTCAGCCGGGCCTGCAGCAAGTGGAGCCCTCTTGGCCGACGCGCCGGTTCAATGCCTGCGCTATGAGATGTCGCGTCCGTGTCAGAGCAATCACTCCCTCCGGTCCTTTTCTTTTTGGGTATAACAAAATCTCATTTTCCATTCACATTTTACAAGTAAAATTCATGGACAAACTTTGACCCAAAATACGATGGGGACTAGTAAACCAGGACGAAGGTAGTAGTTTTTTTTATCAAAGAAGGGTTTCCCCCTTCCGATTTTCATTACTGAAAACCAACATCCAAACCATAGTATTTGCCCTAGATCTACCAGGTTCAACATCTCGCAACATAAAACCATACAACCATACGCCAAGGAGGTAGTAGTTATGAATTCCATTTTCGCTCCATACCAATCGTTCTAAAAATTACTTAAGTACTTATAACGCGCCCTTGAAAATCAGAACTCTTACCCCGCTAAAAAATGATATTTTAAATGTGGCTACTCGATCTGTGGCAACTAGCGAGCCACCGCCTCCAGGTCGTTCACCTGTGGTCTCGACCATCAACTTCTACGGATCAAGTTATCACGCGAGCTGACTATTCCTACAAAGGTGCGCTCCACCACGTACCCGGTACCCGCGCATGCAGCAATCGTGCACCTAGGGTTTTAGGGTTTATTTGTTAACGGTGCCTTTACGTAACTCTCATGTGTGCGAGACAGCGAGAGACCGACTGCGTGCGTGCGCCTCTTCTCTTCGTATATGTACTCCACCGTTTTTCTGGTATCCAAAAAATTATACAGTAGTAATAACTACTAGCAACGTGCCAATGTGTTGCCACACAATCAAAGTAGATTAATACATATTCACCGATTTGATAGTAAAAAGAGTCTAGTTTTGAAATACGTGTATCACTAAAAATATCTTATGTTTCACTCAAAATATATTCCTTTGGAGGTTTTGATGAGATAAGGGAGGAATGTTGTTGGTTTCAAGATTCGAGAAGTGGTATATCTCTAATTTCTATTCTTACTAGCAAGATGCCCATGTGTTGCACGGAACATCAAGAGCTTGTGGGAGAAAAGGATGAACGAGGGAAGGCCTTATTTGCAAATGTGGAGAGAAGTGCGGGTATATTGCCATAATTCCCTTCCTATCCGTTAGATATAGATCGGACGACCTATATTGCAGGATGGCAGGCACACCATCATCACCGACTATGCTTTTTATAAGAGTAGAGATAAAAAATAGAGTTGGTGATGATGGTGTGCCTGCCATCCTGCAATATAGGCCGTCCGATTTATATCTGACGGATAGGAAGGAAACTATGGCAATTTTGCAAAAAGATACCCACACCCCTCTCCACATTTGCAAATAAGGCCTTCCTTCGTTCATCCTTTTCCCCCACAAGATAAACTACTCATACAAATGCATCTTGATGTTCTGTGCAACGCATGGGCATCTTGCTAGTTGTTGCAAAAAGCCCATGTGTGTGTGTGTGTGTTGTGTGTGAGAGAGAGGGAGAGAGGAGGAGGATGGAGTGCATGTGTGACAAAGACACAAAGAGTGTGTGTGCGAGAGGTATCAACTTAAAATGAGGCGATACCGTGTGTGTGTGTGTGCACGATCGAGAGGGCGTGTCTCAAGAAGGGACGAAAAACTACATAGATACAAGGAGCGCGAGAGAGACATGTACGCGATAGTGTAAGCACAAGTGTGCGGGTGCATAAACCTATCTGGAGGCTAGTCGATCAATGATGTGAGAGAAATACGAGTCGGGGTGTGAAAGTGAGAGTTTTGTGAGAGAGAGAGAGAGACGATAGTCGGGAAGGGGAGTGGAAGCAGGAGCTGTGTGTGTGTGATAGAGAGAGCGGGGGGGGAGTTTGTCTGATCGGTAAACAATGAATAATGTCAGTTTTATAACTGGGATGGAGACAGAAAGGATACCGCAACAAATGTTGTGTCTGCAGGAGAGATTAATTTTAGTGGTATGAGTCATATCTAGAGACATATAGGGTATGTGAGAGAACCCCATAGAGAGAAAGACAAAGTGAAAGACGAGTGAGACTGTGTGTGTGGCGGTGAAAAAGAAAGCTTAGGTACCTAGTGATACCAGAGAACGGTAGAGACGTGAGAGATAATGAAAACCGTGTAATGTATAATGATAGGGAGAGTGTGACACTTCTCAAGGGAGACGTCGAGAGACCATGTTTGCGAAGATACGAGAAACATGAAGTGAGCGTGCGGGTGAGCTGGAGAAAAGAGAATGATAGCTACATGAAGGAGCATGCGAGAGAGATGGGCGTGAAAGGAGTCAACATAAAAGGGATTCAAATATTTGAGTTCGAGATGATGATACATGTAATTCATACTCGAACCAACATTAATCTATCAAACATGCATACTCATATGAATTCACGCGCATCTATGTTATTTAGTATGTAGATATTAATGATCCATACATTTTGGTAGAACATAATTTGGTTTAAATTTTTTTGAATTCAACCTTATGATTTTGAGATCATTGTATTTGTAAATCATATTATATACATATAAAAGAGCAGAATTCTTTGTTGTGCTTTTGAAAGTATATATAAAAAATGATGTATATAGAATTTTATTCCAATCGAAAATGGATCTTGCCCGAACAAAAATAGAATACAAACTGGATTCGAATTGAGTTGGCACGGTAAACATGCACTCTTGCTCTGCAAAAATTTGAACGAAGCGGGGAATGTCGCGTAACCGCCCGAAACCAAAATCTGCGAGATGGAAATTACTGCCTATCCCTGACATGCAAAGCCTATCGGCTTGATTTCTATAGGTTTCGATAGGGGTAGGTTTGTAATTTCACTCAAACGTGACATAACCGCCTCTCACTTCGATTCATACACGGTGGGCGCCAAAACACATTGTCTCCTCGGCTGAAATCGACTCCCTCCCTAATTCATACATGGTGGGCGCCAAAAACAAACTCTCGTCGGCAAATATTCGGTGTATGTGAGATTACCGTCCTATCCACAACCGACTAATATTGTTGTGATGTAGAAAAATTTTAAACGGGGGATAAGTTTGTAAATTTCCTAGCATTTGAGACAAGCGCGCCCTGAAGACATGGTTCCCCCTTCCTCTCTCTCCCTCCATTTCCCCATTCGTACTCCGTGGGCGCCAAAACACCCTCTCCACCCCAGCCTCCTCCGTCCGCCACCCCATCCACCGCCGTCCTCCTCCACCATGTCGGAGCTGATACCCTGATACAATCGTCCATTACAAGAGATCGACCTCTCTCATCCATGGCTTCTGACCGGGATCCTTGCATCTCGTCCTCTTGCTTCATCCCCGCCGTCGTCCACCTTGCCGGCGCCGCTCCTTTGACCGTCTCGTCCAGCACGCCCCGCCGCCACCGTCTACCCTCCTAGATCCGCTTCCACACTGCCGACAGCCATAGCTACTGCAGCACCGTCAAATTCTCAGCTGATGCATACACGGCGCTGCACCAGAGGTGGTACCCTTTCGTATCTGGTCAACTTATTTATCGTAGCAAGAAAATAGATCACTGCTGCTTTACTCTGACTTCTTGTCCATCACTTACTTGTTAGTTGAAAGCAAACATTTGTTGTGAAGTTGCCTTTGTCCGGTTTGCACCTTCAGATCCGCCATGGCACGCTCAACACTATACTCGCAATGCTTATGGTTTTCCCCTTTTATATTCCACACTAGTTAAATGACAGTAGACTAAATTTCAAAATTAGGTCAGTCGATTTTTAAGAGCACGCCGGAGTTCGCTAGTGCGAAGGAAGGGGCTCGCATGGTGACGGTGGTTGTGGGGGCAGTGGTGGGGCCTCATCGAACGAAGAAAAGTCAATGCGGGTGGGGGTGGCGTAGGAACACAGGTGGTGGGGGCGGTTCAGGGGAGGGCAGGGGGGTTGGGGCCAGTGGTTCGGCCGGCGGCCCGTGCGATGTTCTGTATGGGAAGAATCAGAGACGAGGAAGAAGAAGGGTTAGGAGACGTAGGATCTTCATCCAACCGCCTGAAATGGCCGACTGACCCAAATGACGAAAGTCACGTGACTTGCATGCAGACATGCCTTTATATGCAGTACCAACATCGTACCTGCTTAGCACTACTCCTGAATCCATCAAGCTAAACAACGTGCCACTCATAATTCCAAACTTGTTGCTCAAATACGAATCTGATATGATGCTGATATTACTAAAACAGATAACGTTTAATTGGTTAGCTAATGTTCCTACTTTACTTTTGAAAAGCACGTGCACCACATATATAGAGACAGCAGGGAGTTGCATTCTTAATGCGCTATGGTTCATCATGTGTGGGCACTGCGCAACGAACATTTTATTATCCAAAATCTGCTTGCTCTTCTTTAGCATGTTCCTCTTCATTCTTATTTAATAAGTACTCTCTCCGTTCCTAAATACAAGTCTTTGTATAGATTCCACCATGGACTAAATATGGAGCAAAATGAGTGAATCTACACTCTAAAATGTATCTGTATACATCTGTATGTGATCCATAGTGGAAATCTCTACAAAGACTTATATTTTGGAATGGAGGGAGTATGATAGTAGTACAGTATGTTCCTTGTAGTGAAGATGAGTAGGGACATTTGCAGCGTAGAGGTATATACGGTCGGAAATGATGGACACTTTGAACTCTTCGGGCCTCTTTGATTCGTAGGATTTTGTAAACATAGGAATAGGATTTGTAGTGGCCTGCCCACTTGAATCCTATAACATTAGCAAGGAAATGCGGGGAGCTGTGTCGCCTTTGAGAGTTACGCTGATATTAACAATACCGCACCTTCAGTTGAAGAGAGCTGGTATCTGAATCCTTTCTAGCCGTACCGGCAATACTAGCACATATATTCCAGCAAGTTCCACTTTGCTGACTTTACTCCTAATGCTTACGGTTTTGCCGTTATATCTACACTATGATCTGTGTAGCTGCTATGTGTCGCACTAGCAGCAGTCCACTCTTGAAGCTAAATAACACACCAATCATAAGTCCAAAGCTACTTCTTCAAATACGAATTGTGATATGATACTGATATTAGTTAACAGACACACATTTAATTGGTCAGGTAATGCTCCCACTTGATTTTCCAAATGCATATGGCCACATATAGAGAGACAACATGGAATTACATTTCTTTGGGCGCTATGATTCATCATGAGTGGGCAACCAACATTGTATGCAATGAAGCGTAACCTCAAGAATATGCTTCCTCTTCTGTTCTTTAACATGTTCCTCTTTTGTTATTCTGTATTTAGTACATACAGTATGTTCCTTGTCCGGAAGGGGAGGAGGAACATCTTCAGTCAACAGCTGATAGAGCTGGCCTGTACGTGATCGATAGGCTTTCAATTAGTAGCGGCAATTGATACGTCTCCAACGTATCTATAATTTTTGATTGTTCCATGCTAATATATATTCTGTTTTGGATGTTTAATGGGCTTATTTATACACCTTTATATTATTTCTGGGACTAACCTATTAATCGGAGGCCCAGCCCAAATTGCTGTTTTTTTTTGCATATTTCAGTGTTTCGAAGGAAAATGATATCAAACGGAGTCCAAACGGAATGAAACCTTCGGGAACGTGATTTTCGGAACAAACGTGATCCAGAGGACTTGGAGTGGACGTCAAGAAAGGAACGAGGAAGCCACGAGGCAGGGGGGCGCGCCTACCCCCTGGGCGGGCCCTCCACCCTCAGGGGCCCCTCGTGGCTCCACCGACCTACTTCTTCCTCCTATATATAGCTACGTACACCCAAACCATCAGCAGAGGAGCCAAAACCTTATTTCCACCGCCGCAACCTTCTGTACCTGTGAAATCCCATCTTGGGGCCTTTTCTGACGCTCCGCTGGAGGGGGCATTGATCACAAAGGGCTTCTACATCAACACCATAGGCTCTCCGATGATGTGTGAGTAGTTTACCTCAGACCTTCGGGTCCATAGTTATTAGCTAGATGGCTTCTTCTCTCTCATTGGATCTCAATACAGAGTTCTCCTTGATTCTCTTGGAGATCTATTTGATGTAACTCTTCTTTTGCGGTGTGTTTGTCGAGATCCGATGAATTGTGGGTTTATGATCAAGATTATCTATGAACAATATTTGAATCTCCTCTGAATTCGTTTATGTATGATTGGTTATCTTTACAAGTCTCTTCGAATTATCAGTTTGGTTTGGCCTACTAGATTGATCTTTCTTGCAATAGGAGAAGTGCTTAGCTTTGGGTTCAATCTTGCGGTGCTCGATCCCAAAGGATGTTAGGGAAACGACACGTATTGTATTGTTGCTATCGAGATAAAAAGATGGGGTTTATATCATATTGCATGAGTTTATCCCTCTACATCATGTCATCTTGCTTAAAGCGTTACTCTGTTCTTATGAACTTAATACTCCAGATGCATGCTGGATAGCGGTCGACGTGTGGAGTAATAGTAGTAGATGCAGCGTGAGTCGGTCTACTTGTCACGGACGTGATGCCTATATACATGATCATACCTAGATATTCTCATAACTATGTTCAATTCTATCAATTTCTCGACAAGAATTGCTTACCCAATCGTAATACTTATGCTATCTTGAGAGAAGCCACTAGTGAAACCTATGGCCCCCGGGTCTATTTTCCATCATATTAATCTTCCATCAACAAGCTATTTCTATCTTAGTTTATTTTGCAATCTTTACTTTTACTCTTTATCATAAAAATACCAAAAATATTATCTTATCATCTCTATCAGATCTCACTCTCGTAAGTGACCATGAAGGGATTGACAACCCCTTTACCGCGTTGGTTGCGAGGTTCTTATTTGTTTGTGTAGGTGTGTGGGACTCGAGCATGGTCTCCTACTGGATTGATACCTTGGTTCTCAAAAACTGAGGGAAATACTTACGCTACTTTACTGCATCACCCATTCCTCTTCAAGGGAAAACCAACGCACTGCTCAAGAGGTAGCAGCAATACAACACTGTATTTTCCAGCCAGTTCCACTTTCCCGATTTATATATCGTGGTTATGGTGTACCCCTTTTAAGTACACTATGATCTGCCTAGTTGCTGTGTGCTCTTGTTATCATGGTTTGGCAATAAACTCTCTATACAGTATATTATGAACCTATCATCTGCCAACTATCCTTACTTCTGGAACCTATTTTTTGTGTACTTGTGCCAGATTATATTAATGCATGCACCATATTATAGCACACATGAGCTCTCTCATCAGAATCCAGTGATAGCACACAAGGGTTTACATGGGCGCCCCTATATTAGAATATCATCTGCATTACAAAGATAATCTCACTACTATTTCTATTTTCATGGCTCTCAGATATTATACGTAATTACAGTGAATATCAGAATCCGCGCATCAGAAGAATATTATGGAACACTACAACGACTTACAAAATTGGCACCAAGGCATTGAGTGCCATTCTGGATGCAATAGACTCATACACTCCCCACCTGTAGATTCTTGTTCAGAATATGATTCTAATGACTATTCTAACCTCGAGGAGTCAAAGGCAGATGACCTATCCTGTTCACCCATCAAAGTGTCTGTTCTAATTTGGCAAGGTTTTATTGATTGCGCGTATCTTGCATATGTTGTCTTGCATTTCTTCTACTTTGTTGCACCGCCATCTGCTTAGTTTACTCATCATATATGTCAAGATACCATGCCCATCCATTATCAATACATATTCCATCTGTCATCATACCATGTTTTCCACTCAAATGATGTTCTTGTGCATCAGACATCAAAAAGGAAAAGGGTGATTGCCGAACCTGAAGGAGCACCAGCAAAGTCCTTGAAAAACGTGGTGGTGCCAGAGAAATCAGACAACACGCCACTTCTATTGGTTGTACAACCAGTGACACAAAACGTAGGACCGACTCCGAAGACACTATACCAATACTTCATCGCCACACCACTAGCCCCACCACACGGGACTGCACTCCAAAGAAAAGGTATGCCGATTTAGTTGCCATAGCACCAGCTGTACCATAGAAAATCCCACTCCAAGAAAAAGTACAAAGAAGTCTACCGTCAAGACCTATCCCAACCGCAGAGATGGCCAATTCTGCAAACCGGAACCCCATTCCGATTATTCCCAGTTTAAAGACAATGCTTTCAATGTTGTTAGGGATCTGCGTGCATATATTCCCATCATGGGAATATTATAGTGAAGACAAACACCATTTTCACCTCTTCTGTCCCACTTACGTGTAAGTGCTATTATTCATGGTGATTATTTTCCTGTTTCTGCTGATTGAACACATCAATGATTTACATTACATTGTTGTAAGTAGGCGAGGTCAATCTGGATAGTCATGACGAGCAAAGCTTGCTTGCGCTTTTCAAGGAAGCATTGCAGCGATGTCGGTGTTACCCGAGGAAATCACACTTTGATGGCAAGTCTATAAACGATGTCTCCTGTGCTAAATTTAGAAGACATTGAATGGAAAAACCTTGTTATGCACTGGTCTCGTTCCCAGGATGAGGTACTGTCTATGATATCACATGACAATTTGAACTTCTACTTTTTTGCATGTGCCTTATGGATCTTTTTTGAAGGAATCAGCTCGAAGAAGAATTCCGGTTTGAAAAGAACGATAGGATATCGCAAATATGATGCCCGCTGCTTTGCTCTTGTTAGTACCTGTTGTCCTGTATCACTGTACTTGCATTCATACCTGGTTCATTATGTGACAGCAGTATGCATGATAGCTTTCTTATCAATTGTTCACTCCAAATTATCTGATCTATATGAATGGTTACATTAGTGTAGAATATATCCAATGCCAATGAAATTTTTTAGCTCTGCATTGTTCTTGTAAGTACCTGCTGCCCTTTATTAGTGTACTTATATTGACAGGTAGTTGTTCATGTACCATCACTCTGCAGCTTATTTTCCTTTACCCTCCATTTTCTACGCATCAGATCTATATTTACTCTTACCATAAGGTTGGATAACACCGATGGTCCTGAAGAAGTTTAGCTCTGCATTGCTCTTCGATGTACCTTTTGCATGTATCACTGTACTTACATTTATAGCTACTTGGTTATGTAGCATCACTCTTCATCTTATCTTAAATATTCTCCATTGTTTCGTATATTATCACATCTATATTTACTCTTAACAAAATGTAGAACAAAGGCAATGCTTATGAAGAAGATTCTGTGGTAAACTTCTTGAATTGCCCCCCCCCCATCGGCATGGACAAGGGCTTTATAGAGCCTGCCTTCACCAATAATGTAAGTTTGTCCTTCTCAAGCATTCAAACTTTGTTGTGTATATTTGGTTAGGCATGACTGCAACAGCTGTTTATTTTTGGTGTTTGCATCAAATTGCATGTTTAAAGTTTATTATGTAGTTCATAAACAAAAGTTTGTCAATCTCAATTTAAGTTTTCAGTTGTACAACCAAGTTCCTTCTTCATACCATGTAAATTATACTATACAGAGCAAGTGATCTTCTTTTGCACTGCATGTATGCTTCTGTTCTTGATCCGTAATCCAGTGGTGTGGTGAACCTACCCACTACAGCACAATGTCATATTCTGCTATATCTTAACTATGAACAATGTCATATCATTCTACTATTATTTAAACCGTCTTTTTATTTGCCAATCTGAAATGGGATAAATTGACAGCACATTAACCATTGATACTTATGAGTTCTTGATCTGTAATCCAGTGGTGTCGTGAAGCTGCCAACTCCTTCACAATGTCATTTCCTGCAAGGTCTTAACCTGAACAATACCATATTGTGTTAATGCTATTTTAAACCGTGTCACTTTATTCGTCGATAAGAAATGTGATGAATTGTCAGCACTGATACTTATATGTGCAAAACCTGTCATCTGACTGCTTGTTTATCTTTCAGAGTGAGGAGGATATAAGTGTAAAACAAGCGCAGTCTCATCAGCTTGCTTAGCTGCTATACTGTAGCTCTTGCAGGGCTAACCTTTCTTGAACTCTATTGAAGTCTTGTCGATTTTGTATATTATTTTGTCGGCGTGTTTATTTGCACTGGTGGCGATCTTTGATGCCCAGTGTATGTAATCTGCTGTCTACTTGTGCTTTATTATCATAGTGGCGAACTTTGATGCCGAGTGGATGTAATATGCTGTAATTTCTTTATTGTATAGTCTAGGTTTTTTCTTATTCACGATGCTGCAGTTATTTTACGGTATATATATCCTGTCTTGGCAGTAAACCAGCCAAACCATAAAATTATAGTACATAACCGGGTCGTCATGCAAATCACTACATAATCGGTCCGTTAACAGGCCTAAATGTAAACTGGCCCACTAGTAGATTTGGGCCTCTAATAGGCCGAGTAAATCGTCGGCCCTATTTTCGCAAGAAAACTCAATGGGCTTTTAGGAGGCTGAAAAGTAGGTTGGGCCTAAAACGTGCCGAATAGATCACGGGCCGGCAACAGGCCGAAATAGACCCCAGCCCATGATCGTGCCAATCACATCATGGGCCGTTAACAGGCCAAAATTGTCTCGGTCCTTGTTTGGCCCAATCAGATTATCGGCTGTGAGCAGGCCAGATGCAAACCGCACCATAGTTAGGCCCAACTATATGACGGGCTTTTAACAGGCCGAAATAAATATAGGGCCGAAATGTTAAACAGGCCTTTAACAGGCCGAAACTAATATTAGGCCGAATTACTAAATGGGCCTTTAGCAAGTGGGCCCAAAAGCATAGCATCCAGTTGACGGGCCGTAATTTGGCCCAGAATGTGGTAGGCTTTTAACGGGACGGATCTCATATGGGCCTTTATTGGGCCCGGAACGTGGCATGCTGTTAATGGACCGGATCAAATATGGGCCGGCATTTCGCCGAAAACATGGCAGCCTGCTAACGGGCCGGCTCATTAGTGTCCTCAAAATCTTGTGGGCCTTTAGCTGGGCCGGCCCATCATGGTCGGCGAAATCTCATGGGCCTTTAGCTGGGCCGGCCCATTATGGTCGGCAAAATCTCGTGGGCCTTTAGCTGGGCCGGCCCATTATGGTACGCAAAGTCCTGTCGGCCTTTAGTTGGGCCGACCCATTTAATCTTTATGGGCCACTTTTGGGCCGGCCCACGTGTCAACATATCATAGGCGCATCTCGCCCATTGGATGAGTGACACCTGTGCCAACGCGGAGCTGACACGTGGTTCCGTCGGCCAGTGAGAATTTTACACATGGAAAATCGTCATTGGTCGTGGCTGTTAGTGGGTTACCGGATCCAAAACTGGACCCGATAGCTTAACGGCGATCCCTTATGGTGGATGCCACGTGTCGGTCACCCTTGACGAAAGCACTTCCATGACGCGACATTTGTCGTCATGGAAGTGAACACTTCCGTGATGATAATTTTGGTAATGTCATGGAACACTTCTCTGACAAAGACGAGTATGACTATCTTGATTCTGTCATAAAATCGTCATGGATGTACATGCATGACAGAAAACGTGACCTACTATGACAAACACGTATCATCACGGAAGTGTCTTTTTTTGTAGTGTTAGGTGAATTATCTTTGTTTCCATACTTTCATGATCTTCAAAATCCATCCTCTCCAAGACATAGCGTCTTGCATGGCATGGGATAAGCTAGTCGAATTGTAAAAGACGAAAATTATACATTGAAGTAGCATAAGTCGTGCTTAATTACGAAAAAAAACACGTGTCGTCGTTGCGTACCGTTTCAACATCTAAGGTCTCCAGGAGCTTAATGCCGAAGCGCCGACCTTCGTCCATGTGAGGCCTATCGCGCAGACCCCGGTCGTCGCCGCACCAGTCGCACTCCCCCAGGAGACTTTCGTCGTCCGACGATGATATTTCTTAGGTTCATATTTCAAAGATTAAACTTGTACAATTAAATATATGTACTACAAAAACTAAATTAGATCAGTATTATTCATCACGGGTTGATTATCGGTCTGTCGAGTCTTTTCTTGAAAACTCTCAGCTCACGTGGTGTATATATTCGACCGTCGATGATGGTAGCTACTCCTGTCATTCCAAACTGCATTACACCAAAATGTCTAGCACCTTGGAATGAAGAAGAAGCTACCCACTATAACATCCCAAATTTTCAATTTGGAATGTTATACATAGGTCATCATATGCATATCATATTTTATTTGCATTTTTTGTTTTGATCCTAGAAATTCTAAGCAACTCAAGGACCAACGGAGAGAGTTGGGGATTTCGTTTATTTTCATATTTGAATTCTTCTCAAATACTGAAAAGAGGATCGTTTTGGTTTTAAAAAAATTTCTCTCCGAAATATTTCAGTATAAAAATAAAAGAGCGGAGATAAAATGACTTCTCCAAAATAAAAGAAATATTTGTGGAAAAATTGTTAAAATCAAATAAATAATTTATTTGGATTTTTTTATCATTTTATTTGAATTAAAAAAATATGCATTTTTTCAAAATTGCATTTTTAGGCCAGAAAAATGTTCACTATGTTCTAAATATTTTATTTAGACGGTCAAAATTGTTTTTGGCATTTTTAGAATTATTTTTATATTTATTTAGGATTTTTCCTTTTTGTAGAATTTATTTTATTTTAAAAAAAGGTTCCCGGACCGAATTGGACCGAAGCCCCAGCCGGCCCGTTGCGCCGCCGGCTTCCGAACCAGCTCGGGACCGGACTCCCGCGTCACCGCCGCCGTGTCTGAGCGGGACTCGCCTCCCGAGGCCGGCCCCCTCCCCAAGTCAACCGCCCCAGACCCCCTTTATAACCCCGCCGCCGCCCCTCCCCACCTTGTCCACTTGTGCAGCAGTAGCCTTGTGACAAACGACACAGCCCAGCTTCACGCCCTTTGCCGCGTCAGGCCATGAGCCCCGCCGGAGCCGCCTCGCCGTCCGCCGCCGTTGACCCCACCGACCCGCTGGTTTTCTTCGGTGAACCGGTAAAAACCGCAAAGCCGCCACCGTGTTTCTAAAAAAAACCTAGATCGATTTTTTTCAGATCGGTTCGGTTTTCTCAGTTTTCTTAGGTTTAGGTTATTATACGAATGTTCGTTCGTTAGTTCGTTTCAACAAACGAATTCGCCCGTTCTTCTATCTTAGCGGATGTTCGTCTGATAGATTTTTCTTTTTCCGTTTATTTTCGGCCAGGGACCTATCTGTGATTATATTTATTGCAGATTAGCCCCTGATCTTCAAACCCTCACAACTTTTTAACCGTTCGTCCATATCCAGTGAAACCAACGCCAAAATCTTCGTCTCGAGCCCCTATTTCTGGTTAATCAACTTGAATATGATTTTGACAATTTAAAATTTGGTTTCAAGCATATTTGAATTCTAAGTTCTTTTGACCGTAGTTTGAGTTTCGTAGCTCCGGTTTAGTTGATTCTTTTTGCAAATCGAAGCTCTTCAGTTGAACTTTCAGATTGGATCTTCTTATTTGAGTTTTACCCTTGCATCTATGCTTGAGTGCTTATGTATGCTATTGTTTGTTTGCGATAGAATTCCCGGAGTGCGAAGCGTCCTACTACGAGTCTCTAGGGTTTGCAGATCGTCAACAAGGCAAGTAACACATTGATCATACCCCTTTATTACCCAGTTTTTATGCATTAGTTACAATCCTCAAACACTGCATGATTAGGATGTGATTAACATGTGGGTATTGGGAAGTAGATGATGAGGTAGAACCTATTGCCCTTTTATTATCAAACCTTGGGAGTTACTTCTACGTTATGCTTAGGTTGCTATGCTATGCTCGTAGACGTGGTTTGGTTTGAGTGATCCATGACATATATGAGATTGTTAGTTAATGGTTAACTTAAGGTGGCTACTTAAATACACATCTGGGTGGATTGGTTGCGGGCACCTAGAGATATACCAGTGTTGTCTTTTGGTTCGCCACCCAGGCTCAAAGGGATCATAAGATTATTCATGCTAGAAACTTCCGTGTGTAGCCACAAGCTATTATGGGCTCTAGCATAGTTGAGTATGTTACATGACCTCTTCTAGTGGTAGGCTAGCAGATGTAGGGGATGTAGGTTGGTACTGTCTACCAAGAGTAAAGAGTTAATGTTTCTGAAAGACTTTGTCTTGGTCATCCGTTTCTCAAACACCATGTAGTGCAAGAAATTCAACGGAGGAGATCGAGTCTTGTGGGGAAAAGTGCACAAACCTCTGCAGAGTGTACAAACTAATATGGTTAGCCGTGTCCCCGGTTATGGACATCTTGAGTATCTGGTTCTTGGATTATCATGTTGATCTCATCACTCTAAATTAATTTGTTGGGTTGATAATTACTGTTTAATTGGGATTCAGATGGGGTTACCTTCTCAATGTTTCAACTACCATGATAGTTAAATAAAATATATTTCTTTATTGTAGGGAAATATTGTCTTTTCACAAAAATATTAACCATAGAGCCTCCACCAGCCATATATGCATGTAGTGATAGCATTTACCTGTTCTTTGCTCTATTGTGTTATATTGCCAGCATATTCCATGTGCTGACCCGTTTCCGGGCAGCAACATATCATGTTGCAAACTCTTCAGATGAAGAGTAAGGTGCGCTAGGTCATTGTCGTGCACTCAGCTATGCCATTGGAGTTGATGGACTCACTTTATCTTCCCAGCCTTCCACTGTTATCGTATTTAGATGGCCTTAAACCATATTATTGTAATAAGTTCTCTTTTGAGACATTTGATGTAATAAGTGTGTGATTGCACTCTGTTATAAATCCTTCAAGTACTGCGTGTGTCAGCATTACTGATCCAGGGATGGAACTTATACACAGAGATTTGATCGTTTGAGGTCGGATTGCTACAAGATGGTATCAGAGCACACGCTGATTGTAGGACATGACCACTAAGATGAGCCATAGGTCACTCTTCTCTACTCATTTCTGACCCCTCTCCATTTTCTACACTATAGGATGACGAACTCAAGGAACAAGTTTGCACAACCGGATGAAGACACACATTTTGGACGACACTTGAAGGAAGTCACTAGGTACCTGAACATAGGAATATCAAGCTTCACCTGGACCTACGCCGCCACTTTACAAGAAGAGGAGCGTTGGATGGTTCGAGTTCAAGTTCCAGGAAGGACATTCATGCCAGTTACTGAGCCCATAGAGTTTTCCTTTGATGCACCAACCTGGAGTCTAGGAAAGAGCATGGCAGCCCACATCGCCATGGGACGCATTGGAGAAGTTTATTACAAGGATCTTAAGGACACCATCTACCAGATATGTGGGCGCCGAGATGAGCAATGGGAGATGATCAGCACCAGGAGGGACATGTCCATTGCAGCTTTCATCCAGGAGTTAAACCATCACATTCGTCGCCAGGAGAACCAAATATGCACAAGCATGATAGACCTGAAGAAGGTGATGACCAGGAACATGGAGCTTGAAGAGGAACTCAAGTCTACACGCGACGGATATGAGGAGGAAATCGCATTACTAGTGGAGAAGAATGACGACCTGACAAGGAAGCTAGGAGTGTTCATGGGAGACCCCGCGCCAGGAGGAGATGACGACCCTCCCGAGGACATTCATTCTGGAGACTACATCATCATCGACGACACCGACTCTGACCCCAACAGTAGTGATGATGATTATGAAGACGAAGCTGGAGCGGATATCATGGAGTCTTCCACCGATCAAAATTTCTAAATGACCACCATATTATCAGTAGTTTTACCCCCCATGTATACAGTAGTAGTCCGAGCACTTTTGTAACGGTAGTTAGATCGTTGTATGCCCTTGTTTGAATTGATTGGTGTGATATGTTGTGTTTGTCTCATGTGCATATGGGTAGTGCTTTCTCACTAGACCTCACTCTATTCTAATCTCTCCCCTCTAAACCCATCAGATGCCTCCGAGACGTGACCCCATATTTGCCTTCCCACCGGAGCTCACTCAGTTGATCCAACAGCAGAATGCCTTGATGCAGCTACTAGTCCAGAACCAAGGCAACAACAACAACCCACCGCCACCACCACCAGTTGACAACTTAGCTCGTTTTCTGAGGTTGCAACCGCTGGTGTTTTCCAGTAGCACCGAGCCGATAGTTGTCAAGGACCTGCTACGCAGGATTGGAAGGGAGTTGACCACCGCAGGTTGCACAGATGCAGAGAAGGTGTATTTTGCCGCACATCAATTGGATGGACCCGTAGCCTCATGGTGGGAGAATTACACAACCACTTTCCCTATAGCCAATGTCACTTGGAACCAGTTTCAACAAGAATTCCGCACTGCACATGTCTCAACTGGAGCTATGAGCATGAAGAAGCGTGAGTTTCGCAACTTACGCCAGGGAAATCGTACTATGGGGCAGTACATGGATGAGTTCAGTAAGTTAGCTCGCTATGCCCCAGATGATGTAGCCACAGATGCCGCAAAGCAGGAGAAGTTTATGGAAGGGCTTAATGATGAGATGAGTATGCAGTTAATGGTGGCAACATTTAACAACTACCAGGAGTTGGTAGACAAGGCTCTTATGATTGAAGGGAAGCAGCAGCAGATAGAGAGCCACAAAAGGAAGTATGGACAAGGGAAGTACAATTCAGGAGCTCAGCTGAAGCCTCATTTTACCCCGAACTAGGGAGGATATACCCATAACCATGGAGGCCACAACCACAATGGAGGAAGTTCGCATAACCACAGTGGCCCCAAGAATGGAAATGGGAATGGAGCAGGTAGCAATCAGAACCGCTCTAACCCAGCCACACTAGCCAACAAGGATCAAAGTCACATGATACGTCTCCAACATATCTATAATTTATGAAGTATTCATGCTATTATATTATCCATCTTGGACATTAATGGGCTTTACTAAGCACTTTTATATGATTTTTTGGGACTAACCTATTAACCCAGAGCCCAGTGCAGCCTCGCTTTTTCCTTGTTTCGGTGTTTCGAAGAAAAGGAATATCAAACGGAGTCGAAACGGAATGAAACCTTCTGGAGAAGTTATTTTTGGAAGGAAAGCAACCCGGGAGACTTGGAGTCCATGTCAAGAAAGCAACAAGGGAGGCACGAGGTAGGGGGGCGCGCCCTCCACCCTCGTGGGCCCCTCGTGGCTCCCCTGACGTACTTCTTCCTCCTATATATATCCATATACCCTAAAAACTTCGGGAACAGGATAGATCAGAGTTCACCAGATATAGCCACCAAAACCAATCGGGACCCTGTTTCAAGACCTCACGGAGGGGAACCCTCACCAGTGGCCATCTTCATCATCCCGGCGCTCTCCATGACGAGGAGGGAGTAGTTCACCCTCGGGGCCGGGAGTATGTACAAGTAGCTATGTGTTTGATCTCTCTCTCTCTCGTGTTCTTGATTTGGCACGATCTTGATGTATCGCGAGCTTTGCTATTATAGTTGGATCTTATGTTGCTTCTCCCCCTCTACTCTCTTGTAATGGATTGAGTTTTCCCTTCGAAGTAATCTTATCGGATTGAGTCTTTTAATGATTTGAGAACACTTGATGTATGTCTTGTCGTGCGTATCTGTGGTGACAATGGGATATCACATGATTCATTTGATGTATGTTTTGGTGATCAACTTGTGGGTTCCGCCCATGAACCTATGCATAGGGGTTGGCACACGTTTTCGTCTTGACTCTCCGGTAGAAACTTTTGGGCACTCTTTGAGGTTCTCTGTGTTGGTTGAATAGATGAATCTGAGATTGTGTGATGCATATCGTATAATCATACCCATGGATACTTGAGGTGACATTGGAGTATCTAGGTGACATTAGGGTTTTGGTTGATTTGTGTCTTAAGGTGTTATTATAGTAGGAACTCTAGGGCTGTTTGTGACACTTATAGGAATAGCCCAACGGATTGATTGGAAGGAATAACTTTGAGGTGGTTTCATACCATACCATAATCTCTTCGTTTGTTCTCCGCTATTAGTGACTTTGGAGTGACTCTTTGTTGCATGTTGAGGGATAGTTATGTGATCCAGTTATGTTATTATTGTTGAGAGAACTTGCACTAGTGAAAGTATGAACCCTAGGCCTTGTTTCCTAGCATTGCAATACCGTTTATGCTCACTTTTATCACTTGCTACCTTGCTGTTTTTATATTTTCAGATTACAAAAACCTATATCTACCATCCATACTGCACTTGTATCACCATCTCTTCACCGAACTAGTGCACCTATACAATTTACCATTGTATTGGGTGTGTTGGTGACACAAGAGACTCTTTGTTATTTGGTCGCAGGGTTGTTTGAGAGAGACCATCTTCATCCTACACCTCCCACGGATTGATAAACCTTAGGTCATTCACTTGAGGGAAATTTGCTACTGTCCTACAAACCTCTGCACTTGGAGTCCCAACAACGTCTACAAGAAGAAGGTTGTGTAGTAGACATCAAGCTCTTTTCTCGCTGCTGTCGGGAGGTGAGTGCTTGAAGGTATATCTCTAGATCTTGCAATCGAATCTTTTTGTTTCTTGTTTTAGCACTAGTTTATTTTATAAAAGAAAACTACAAAAAAATGGAATTGAGTTTACCTCATACGCTTCATATTTTTAATATCTTTCGTGAGTATGATGGGAAGGAAAATTGTGCCATAGTGTTAGAAGAAGAATGCATTAGAATGTTTGGCACTAAATCTTTGAATGATGAGCATGATTGCAATGTTGTTAGTACGAATTCTTTGAATACCCATGATGCTGATGATATGCAAAGCCACAAACTTGGGGATGCTATGTTTGATGAAGATGATATGTTTAGTCCCTCAAGTTTTGATGAGAAAATTTTATTATGATGAAAGCATGCCTCCTATTTATGATGATTATTGTGATGATACGTATGCCATAAAGAATAAACTTGCTAATGTGGAGAGTAGTAAAATTTGTATGCAAGTAGATCATGAAAAGAGTGCTTTAGGTGCTGGTTATATTGTTGAATTCATTCATGATGCTACTGAAAATTATTATGAGAGAGGATCATATGCTTCTACATATTGCAATAATATCAAGTTTCCTCTCTATGTGCTTAAAGTTTTGAAGTTATGCTTGTTTTGCCTTCCTATGCTAGTTGATTATTGTTCCCATAAGTTGTTTGCTCACAAATCCCTATGCATAGGAAGTGGGTTAGACTTAAATGTGCTAGTCATATTCTTCATGATGCTCTCTTTATGTTTCAATCCTTATCTTTTATGTGACCATCATTGAAATCATAATGCCTAGCTAGGGGCGTTAAACGATAGCGCTTGTTGGGAGGCAACCCAATTTTATTTTAGTTTCTTGCTTTTTGGTTATTTTTAGGAATAAATAATACATCTAGCTTCTGTTTAGATGTGGTTTTATGTTTTAGTTAGTGTTTGTGCCAAGTAGAACCTTTGGGAAGACTTAGGTGAAGTGTTTATGATCATGCTGTAAAAAACAGAAACTTTCGAGATTAGCTTCAAATTTTTACTGGAGAGTGATATTTAGTTGTTTCTTTTTGCATATGATTACTAGAGAAATTCCTCAGGTCCAACAGTTTATTTTAGAATTTTTGGAGTTACACAAGTATACGTTTTATACAGATTACTACAGACTGTTCAGTTTTTTGACAGATTCTGTTTTTCGTGTGTTGTTTGCTTATTTTGATGACTCTATGGCTAGTAAAATAGTTTATAAACCATAGATAAGTTGGAATACAGTAGTTTTAACACCAATATAAATAAAGAATGAGTTCATAAGTGGTGTTTTGTTTTCTTTCGCTAACGGAGCTCACGAGATTTTCTGTTAAGTTTTGTGTTGTGAAGTTTTCAAGTTTTGGGTAAAGATTCGATGGACTATGGAATAAGGAGTGGCAAGAGCCTAAGCTTGGGGATGCCCAAGGCACCCCAAGGTAATATTAAAGGACAACCAAAATCCTAAACTTGGGGATGCCCCAGATGGCATCCCCTCTTTCGTCTTCGTTCATCGATAACTTTACTTGGAGCTATATTTTTATTCACCACATGATATGTGTTTTGCTTGGAGCGTCAATTTATTTTGTTAGTATTTGATTGATGTTATTAGAATAATGTTTTGCATCTTTATTTTCAATAAAAATGTCAAGGATAGCCTTTACTATGCTTATTTTGCAAGTATACATGTTGCTGTTTGAAAACATAAAGTTTACTGTTGTTGAAAAAATTCCCTAGAAAAGTTAGAATGTAATAAAATGTTGAAAACTTTTGCATAATAAGCTCTGATAAATTCACTACAGTGGGAATTTTATTTAATAATTTTTGGAGTTAGGTAAGTATGATGAATCTTGCATTCTTTACAGACTGTACTGATTTGGCAAATTGCTGTTACGTTTGCATTGTTTGCATATGTTTGCTTGTTTAATGATTCTATTTGATGATAGGAGTATTAAATATGCAGAGGCATTTAGTATTCAATGTTTAATAATAATTTTAGTGATTTGCTACAGTAGAGTATGATAAGGTTTTTGCATTGGTTTATACTAACTTATCTCACGAGTCCTTGTTGAGTTTTGTGTGGATGAAGCTTTTGAGATTTAGGGATACCATGATATGATAGGAATTAAGGAGACACAAAAGCTCAAGCTTGGGGATGCCCAAGGCACCCCAAGATAATAATTCAAGAAGTCTCAAGCGTCTAAGCTTGGGGATGCCCCGGTTGGCATCCCACCTTTCTTCTTCAACAACTATCGGTTAGTTTTGGTTGATCCTAAGTTTTTGCTTCTTCACGTGATGTTTGCTATCCTTGAAATGTCATTTAATTTATTTTGCTTGTTGTTTGAATAAAATACCAAGATCTGAAATTCTTAAATGAGAGAGAGTCTTCACTTAGGTACATAATTATTTAACTACTCATTGATCTTCACTTATATCTTTTTGGAGTAGTTTGTCATTTACTCGTGTGCTTCACTTATATCCTATGAGTAACTGGTTGAATGATTTGAATGTCATAAATCTGAAATTATATATGTTTCATATGCCTTTCCCATGGGGAGCAATTCCTTCACATAAAGAAGTAGAGGTGGTAAATTTATTGAAGGTTAGCGAACATTGTATTGGTCACTTGAACAATTCATGAAGAATATTGAAGAGAGATTTCACATATAATACTATCTTGGACATCTTCTATGATTGTGAGCCCCATTAATTATTTTCAAACCTTAGCAAATTAGTTGAAGTTGGACAAGGAAGACAACATAATGAGTTATGCTTGGGTATATTTGTATAGAAGTTATATTGTTATGGATCCTCTAACATGTGGTGCTTGCTATTTAGAATCCTTTGCTAGCCAAAATATCTGTACTAAGCGGGAATACTGCTTGTGCATCCAAACTCCTTGAACCAAGTTTCTTCCATGAGTGTCCACCATATCTACCTATATGCGGTATTTACCTGCCGTTCCAAGTAAATTTGCATGTGCCAAACTCTAAACCTTCAAATAATAATCTGTTTTGCATGCCCGAATCGCTCATGTAGCGACTAGGGGCTAGCAGTATCTTCCATGCTAGGTGGGTTATTCTCACGATGAGTGGACTCCGCTCATCATTCACGAGAAAATGGCTGGTAACTGGGATGCCCAGTCCCATGATCAAAAGATCGAAATCAAATAAAAAATAACTGCAAACAAAACACGTTGTTTTTGGCAAGCCACGGATTGATGATTGTTGGTGGAGGGGGAGTAAAAATCTTTATCTTTCTGTTTGGGAACCGCCTATAATTTATGTAGTATGGAAGATATTGGGAACTCTTGGTCGTTATGTTGACAATGAAAGCATACCTCTCAAAATTAATTTCATCTCTGTTTTTGCTTCGAGCTGTGGTACCTCTGCAAATCCCTGCTTCCCTCTGCGAAGGGCCTATCTTTTACTTTTATGCAAGAGTCAGTAGTATTCCTTCTCATTCCAACCTACTCTTTAGTTGGCAAGCATCATGTGATGGAAAGATCTAGGCATATATGGCCATTCAAATATATTTGAGCATGAATTATTATTGTTGACATTACCCTTGAGGTAAAAGGTTGGGAGGCGAAACATTAAGCCCCTATCTTTCTCTGTGTTCGATGAATACTATTTGTTCTAAAAATATGCTTTGAGTAGTAGCAATCATGGAAGACTAAATGATAGTTGAGTATGTGAAGTTTGCTGAATCAAAGCTCTGACATAGACTCTTCCTGAAAATAAGATGAATTGTAATTGTTTGATGACTAATAACACGGTTTGTTAGTTTTCAAGAAAGTTTATGTTCTATACATTAACATGTGAATAGTTTGTTACTTGATCATGCAAAGTTTTATGATATGAGCTACTGTTATGACATATAATGATGCTAGAAAAGGTGATTGAAATTATCATTAATCAAACTTGTGCACCTGCTAGCATTCACACTTCATAAATTCTTTCTTTTATCATTTACCTACTCGAGGACGAGCAAGAATTAAGCTTGGGGATGCTGATATGTCTCCAACATATCTATAATTTATGAAGTATTCATGCTATTATATTATCCATCTTGGACGTTAATGGGCTTTACTAAGCACTTTTATATGATTTTTTGGACTAACCTATTAACAAAGAGCCCAGTGCCAGTTCCTGTTTTTTCCCTTGTTTTAGTGTTTCGAAGAAAAGGAATATCAAACGGAGTCGAAATGGAATGAAACCTTCTGGAGAAGTTATTTTTGGAAGGAAAGCAACCCGGGAGACTTGGAGTCAATGTCAAGAAAGCAACGAGGGAGGCACGAGGTAGGGGGGCTCCCACCCCCCTGGGCGCGCCCTCCACCCTCATGGGCCCCTCGTGGCTCCCCTGACGTACTTCTTCCTCCTATATATATCCATATACCCTAAAAACTTCAGGAACATAATAGATTGGGAGTTCCGCCGCCGCAAGCCTCTGTAGCCACCAAAAACCAATCGGGACCCTGTTACGGCACCCTGCCGGAGGGGGAACCCTCACCGGTGGCCATCTTCATCATCCCGGCGCTCTCCATGACGATGAGGGAGTAGTTCACCCTCGGGGCTGAGGGTATGTACCAGTAGCTATGTGTTTGATCTCTCTCTCTCTCTCTCTCTCTCTCTCTCTCTCTCTCTCTCGTGTTCTTGATTTGGCACGATCTTGATGTATCGCAAGCTTTGCTATTATAGTTGGATCTTATGTTGCTTCTCCCCCTCTACTCTTTTGTAATGGATTGAGTTTTCTCTTTGAAGTAATCTTATCGAATTGAGTCTTTTAATGATTTGAGAACACTTGATGTGTGTCTTGCCGTGCGTATCTGTGGTGACAATGGGATATCACGTGATTCACTTGATGTATGTTTTGGTGATCAACTTATGGTTCCGCCCATGAACCTATGCATAGGGGTTGGCACACGTTTTCCTCTTGACTCTCCGGTAGAAACTTTGGGGAACTCTTTGAGGTTCTATGTGTTGGTTGAATAGATGAATCTGAGATTGTGTGATACATATCGTATAATCATACCCACGGATACTTGAGGTGACATTGGAGTATCTAGGTGACATTAGGGTTTTGGTTGATTTGTGTCTTAAGGTATTATTCTAGTACGAACTCTAGGGCTGTTTGTGACACTTATAGGAATCACTACAAAAAAAAAGACACATCCGTGACATTTTGGGCCGAACGAAAAAAAATTATGTCATACATATGACACTTATATGACGATAATTGTGACAGAACCCGGTATCATCATAGATGTGGTGGGCTCCTACTTCTATGACAAAAACTCATGACAGAAAATAGGCTTTTCGTCCTGGGCGGGTTGGAGACGCAGCTGCATGACATTCTTTGGGCCGTCCATGACGGAAAAAACCGTGGTAGAAGCGAGGGCGAGGAAAATTTCGGGGAGTTCCCGGTTACGGTGGGAGGTCGGGGCTGAGCGATGCGCTGCTTTCTCGCATAAGTACGCTGCAGTGTGCGAGGCATTGGCTCTAATCGAACCCGAAGCGAGGCGTTGGGCTCTAACTGAACCCAAGTGATTGCACTGCAGGATACGCGTTACTGAACCCGAGCGATCGATCGATGGCTGTTAACTGAACCCGATCGAGTGATTCCTTCGCTACTGCTGCTAACTGAAGCCGATTGATGCTGCCTCTGGGATGAACAGTGAGTGTTGCGGGGGGGTTTGGATGAACAGTGAGCGCTGGCGTTACCTCTGGATGACCAAGACCCCGTGGTGTGGTGGAGGGCTGGATGAACAATGGACGATGGAGGGGTGCCCGTGGAGGGGTGGTTGAATCGGACCCCGTGGTGTGGAGGGCTGGATGAACAGTAGACGATGGAGGGGTGCCCGTGGAGGGGTGGTTGAACAGTAGCCGGTGGAGTAGCGCGTGGTGGAGGCTGGATGAACAGGAGCCCGTGGAGGCTGGAGGAGGTTGACGGTAGCCCGTGGAGGCTGGAGGAGGTTGACGGTGGAGATGAACAGTATCCCGTGGAGTCCCATTTTGCGGTACGCCACACCCCTCCCGATGAACAAGACCCCCGTTTCGACCGTAGGAGGTCCGTTTTGTCCGTTTTGCAGTACGCCACACCCTCCCGATCAACAGACCCCGTTTATTTGTAGGAGGTCCGTTTTGTCCGTTTTGCGGTACGCCACACCCCTCTCGATCAACTGGACCCCCATTTCCTCCGTTTTGCGGTACGCCACACCCCTCCCGATAAACAGGACCCCGTTCCGAATGTAGGAGGTCCGTTTCCTCGGTTGTGCGGTATGCCAGGCCTCGTTTCCATCGCGTGTTCCGTCCAAGCCCTCCCGGTGAACACGACCACGCATTCCGTTCCGACTCAGCCGGTTGGCTCCCACGCGTTCTGTTACCTCCCGATGAACACGATGCATTCCTTTGCCTCCCCATGAACACGAGCATTCCGTTGCCTCCCCATGAACACGATGACGACGCTGTTTCTCCGTTCCGACCCAGCCATGTACACGAGCCCTGGCCGTACGTATGCGCGAATAGGCGTTCGAGACCCCGCCCGTATGTACACATACGTGGCCGTATTTTCTTTCTTGCACCCTGGCCGTTGTACGTACGTGTACAACGGCCGTGCGCGCCTCTACTACAACACGTACGCGCCTCTACTACGACACGTGCGCGCCTCTACATCCACCAGTATATATATGTACGTACACGTTCGCGACCAGAATGACAACGCTACGTACGCTTCGACCAGGTGGGTCCCGACTGTCAGGCACTTCCTTGCCTGCGAAGATGTAGCTGGTGGGTCCCAGTAGTCAGGGGGCGATCGTTTTTTTTCGGACGCACTTCCTTGCGTGCGAAGATGTAGTTGGTGGGTCCTAGCAGTTAGGGGCAAACGTTTTTTCGTGAAATACGGTGGCCCGTCCGGTGGGTCCCCGCTGTCAAGTGGAGGAATAATTATTTTGCACGTAATAAGGAGGCACTTCCTTGCTGCGGCCGTGGACCCAGCTGTCAGCCTCTCCACGTACAGTCCACGTCCGATGGAAGCAGTTCCTTGACCACGTTGACCACGCCACGCATGGAGCACCAGGGCGGTGGACGACGGCGATGCCTAGGAAGGGGGCAACGCGGAGCCGGGGAAGGTGCGGCAGTGGATGCCCACGCGTAGAGGAGTACGAGGGTTCACTGGTTCGCTGCGGTGTGAGGCTGCCGTCGTCGTAGAATAACAGGGTGTGTGAGTGAGTAGAGTGATGGCCTGGCCAGCGGTGGGAGTAGTAGGGGGCGGTGAGGCCTCTGCCGCATCGCAGCCGGCCACGGGAGGCAGGAGCACGAGGCACAACCCGCGCTGGTTTGGGTGGCTGGAGCAAGAAGACCAGAGGTTGAAGAAGCACTATGGCCGTTGGATGGACATTGTACGGTCATTGGAGCTAGAATCGTGCATATTGACTAAGTTGACAAAGTCCTCCGTCCCCGTCAACTTAGTAGGCCCACAAGTCAACCTGCCACAATACTGGGTCCCAGCTAACAGGGGGAGTATTCATTTTTTTGTGCGTAATAAGGAGGCACTTCCTTGCGTGCGAAGATATAGCTGGTGGGTCCGAGCTGTCACCGGTAGCGGTAACGTTTTTCACTTAATGAGGCCCTTTCGGTGGGTCCCTGATGTCAGGTGGAGGAATCATTATTTTGCGCATAATAAGGAGGCATTTCCTTGCGTGCGTTCGTGGACCCAGCTGTCGGCCTCTCCACATACAGTCCACTTCAGATGAATGTCGGTCATTGACCATGTTGACCAGCCCGCGCCGAGAGCACCAGGGCGGTGGACGACGGCGAGGCCTAGGAAGGGAACGACGCGGAGGGAGGGAAGACTCGGCAGTTGTTTCCCACGCGGAGGAGAGTATGACTGTACGAGGGTTTACTTGTTCGTCTGCCGTTGCCGGAGAATAACAGCAGGTGTGTAGAGGGATGGCTAGGCCAGCGATGGGAGTACGATGGGGCGGTGAAGCCTGCGCGGCAGTAGAGCCGGCCGCGGGGAGGAGGGAGCAGGCAGTCCCGCCGGCGCCTAGGAAGAGCAGAGATTGAAGAAGCACGACGGCCGTTGGATGGCCATCCAACAGTCACTGCTTGTGCGTCAACCTTTTTTTTAGGAAAGCCTCAAATCTGTGGAAAACAACATACAACCCATCTGCCATTATTTCTAATAATTTACACTAATTATTAAGGTTTTTTTGGAGCCCATATTCTTTTTGTTAGCATTACAGCCCATATTGTGGCCACGGTTAAAAAATTATACGAAATTTTGCATATTTCGATGCGGTCTGAACTGTTTTTAATCCCGAAATTTTGACTCACATTCAAACTGATTTTAAAAATAAATGTATATCAATATAAAATCCAACAAATTCTCCACGCATAAAAATTAATGTAATTTAAAATCTCGAAATGAAAAAAAGATATTTGAAACTAATTGCGGTTTGATGTATTTTAAAATGTACAGCCCATTTCTCATTCTTGATGGGCCATTTTCTCGCCACCAGATGAAAGCTCTCCTCGTCTTGAAAGATTTGCAGCCCAACAGGCCCGACAAAGCGACTTACTTAGCAAATCACAAAAAACTGGTCATGGCCGTGGACCCACTGTCGGCCTCTCCACGTCTGATACTCTTCCGATGGAAGTCGTTCCTTGACCACGCTGACCACGCCGCTTGAGAGCACCACGGTGGTGGACGACGGCGAGGCCTAGGAAGGGACGATGCGGAGCCGGGAAGACGCGGCAGTGGAAGCCCGCGGAGAGGAGTACGAGGGTTCACCGTTCGGCGGTGTGAGGTTGCCGTCGCCGCAGGCACAGCCAGCGTGGGAATAGTAGGGCGGTGAGGCCTCCGCGGCAAAGACACCGGCCACGGGAGGCTGGAGCAGGCGGCACGACCGGCGCTGCTTTGGGCGGCTGGAGCAAGATGACCAGAGGTTGAATAAGCACTACGGCCGTTGGATGGACATCGTACGGTCACTGGAGCTAGAATCGTTCATATTGACTAAGTTGACAAAGCCCTTCGTCCCCGTCAACTTAGTAGGCCCACAAGTCAGCCTCCCACCAAGGTGGGTCCCGGCTAGCCGGGGAGTATTCATTTTTTGTGTAATAAGGAGGCACTTCCGGTGGGGGCGGTGACAATGGGGGAACGTTTTTCATGAAATACGGTGGCCCGTCAGTGGGTCCCAGCAATGTGGGCAAACGTTTTTCACAAAATATGGTGGCCCATCCAAAGGTCCCTCTTTGTCGATTGGAGGAATCATTATTTTCCGCGTAATAAGGAGGCACTTACTTGTCGTGGCCGTGGACCCGGTGAGACTCTCCACGTACAGTATACTTCCGATGGAAGTCGTTCCTTGACCACGTTGACCTCGCCGCGTTCCGTTGCATGCATGCGTCCATGGGCGTGGTGCGTCCCCACTGTCAGCCTCTCACGTACAGTCATCTTTCGATGACTCTCGGTTGTTGACCACATTGACCACACTGTGCCGAGCGCACCCAGACTGGAACGACCCAGAGATGGGGAAGACGGGGCAGTGGAGTCGCAGATGGAGTGGAGTGGGAAACGTCATCGGTTGGTGCAGCGGACATCCAGCGGTGCCGCCCACGGGAGACAGGAGCAAGAACGAGAGGTTGAAGAAGGAGCACGGCTGTTGGATTAACATCCAACGGTCCAAATGCTAGAATCATTTGTTGATTAAGTTGACAAAGCCATGCGTACACGCCCGCTTAGTAGGCCCACAAGTCACCACCAACCGACAGTCCCAAATTGTCAACGGGATGATTTTTTTTGCAAAACAAGGAGGCACTTCCTTCAGGCGAAGATACAGCATGGGTCCCAAATTGTCAGGTGGAGGAAACATTTTTTTTCAGCTTAATAAGGAGGAACTTTCCTTGCGTGCGACCATGGACCTCGTGGGTCCCAGCCGTCAGGCTCTCCATGTACATTCCTCTTCCGATGACTCTCGTTTGTTAACCACGCCGCACCGAACGCAGCGAGGCGGTGGACGACGGCGAGGCCTCGGACGGGAACGACTCGGAGATGGGAAAACGCGGCAGTGGAGTCGCAGATTGAGAGGAGGAGAAGGGTTATAACTGGTTCTGTTGCGGCGTGGGGCTGTAGTACGTGGAGAATAACAGGAGGTGTCGAGGGTGGAGGGATAGCCTGGCCGGCGGTGGGGTAGCGCTTCGAAGCGATGCGTGCTAAGCGAGACGCTTAGCCGGAGCCGACCAGTGGTCCCGGCGACGCTGGAGGAAGAAGACGAGAGATTGAAGGTGCATGCCGGCCGTTGGATATAAATCCAATGGCTATGGATGACACAATCATTTGTTAACCAAGTTGACAACACCTGCGTGTAGGGCTTCGACCTATTGGCCCACATGTCACCGCAAAAATGTGGCATATATTTAACCCATGTTTTCTAGAATGTACAGTCCATTTGTCGGGCTGGGTGAACAAATAATTTCGCGTCAATCGTGCCCATTTATATTTTCTAAGAAATCCCAGCCCATTTGCACTTCCTTGAAATACACGTATTAGGTGGGCTCATATATATATAATGTTATGTTAGAAGGAGCAATTAATATCAAAGAATAAACCGGAGAGGCACATTATTTATATATATAATTAAGAAATTAGCGAGTTATTGCTCAAAATAAAAATGAGCGCGTTATTATTAAATTGGTCCTTAAAATCTTCGCAAGCTTTTGTACTCAATCACCAGGATTTTCCTTGCATGTGAGTCAAAAACAACCAGGATTTTCCTTGCCAACTTCCGTTAAACATTTACTTCTATAAGTTAATAACACGTGGGATGTTTTTATAATGTATATATAAGTCTCTATAAAATATACGATAATAGTAATAATATAAATATATATAATGTGGTTAGAAGGGAAAACATAAATTGGACACAACATTACTTTTATAAGAGACCTGTGTTTTATACCCCACAAGAGGCATACTAACAAGTTCACACACAAATACAATGTAAAAGGTAAACATTCATATCAAACTCAGGTTCACAGGACACGTTCATATTCATAGCCAACATTCACTATCAACAACTCAAAAGATTCATATATACACAAGCTCGGCATATCTATGCATCCAAATGATTGATAGATCACACGACAATATTCATACATAATTCACAAAAAGATTCAGATATACACATGTTCAAGATGTTTATGCATCCAAATGATTGAGATCACAGCCAATATGATCCATGGACGAACTTTAATTACCTAGGGTACAGACTGGTAAATGGTGTTCAATCGAAGGTACTTCTTGCTAAAATTAGTTCTTGTACGAGTAAACTTTCGAGTACATAAGAGGGCAGCACAGACAATCTGAACTTTGCTTGTAGGTTTATCCTCAAATAGTGGCCTCGTGCCGAGGGGGGTTTGAGCAACTTGGCCACTACTTTCATCCAACTAGCTAGTTTACTGGCTCATCTTGGTCTTGTATCTCGCCAAAATTCTACATTGCGCATTTAGAAAGGAGGCGGTTGAGAAAATGAACCACCCAAATATTTTGTGCAGTTCAACTGAAATGGAGCATCCTTGGCGTGCAGGTGATTAAGTGCCGATGAATATACGCCGTCAACCAACTTGTCTAGAATCTTTAGACTCCATGCCATATAGTTCGCTACCATATGTGCCGATAACCAAAAGGCACAAGTTGGGACCAAAGACTGGATCTGCGTTTTTGGGCTATGCACCAAGCAATATTTTTATGCGTTCACTCTCCTAATACTTGGAGTTTGACAATTGGTTGACGCTTGGTTGATACTCGAATGAATATAGGCACTTCTTGTCAACATCGATGCTTGTCTGAGTGAACTTTGGAGTACATAGCAGCAGCATAAGTACCTATCCATCTGATAATTTTGTGCAGTTCTACTGAAATCACTCGATGTAATGATTTGCTGCATGAAGTTCAGGCTCCAAATTACTCCTTTATGAAATCGGCAAACAGTAGCACAATACCAAATTACCAATACATATGACATGCACAATAATCAGGATAAAGACTAGTACCAACCTGTGTGAGGTAGCATATCAATTACTATTTCCTTTGACCGGACGCCGAGATAAGCCAAGCGATTGACAGCGAAGGAAGAAAGCAAGTGGAGATTAGCGACTGACAAGAAAGGACGGAAGCTGTCGAGGCAATGAAGCACCCAAAGTTTTTGTGCAGTTCCACCAAAATCGAGCATCTCTGTTGGCACATATATTGAGAGAGTGAGATTACTGTAATAGTGGGACTAGTTGATGAAACATACACTAACTAATAGAAGCACCCTCATTATCTTAATGGTTAAAGTTAGCAACATAGTAGTCTTTCTTAAAGAGAGGTATTAGTTTATTTAATCAGTGCCAATTAGCTCAACTCAACACTCAAAGCATTGCCATTTATCATAGGTTGTAAAACTTTAACGTGCAAAGATAAAGGAGTTTCATGACAAGAGTAACGATACAAATAGAGATGACAGCAAACTAATAAGGATGAAGGCCTTAGGCCCGTACCAACCTGAGAAAAAAAGCTTATTCATGTAGTCCCATAAGATATGATAAAGCACTCACTAGAATCACACAATAGTATATATTTTTGTGCACTTCAAATGTATGGTTGAAATCACTCTTGTTTACCAAATTTGAGATTATATCGAAGATTATCAAGAACTTCCAAAGCAGAAAGTTAAAGCAGTGGCTGGGATACAATTCATTGTATTGTCTTGTGTAGTTCCACTAAAATGTATGATTGGCACAACATGATCCCTGTTTGCACAAGTAGGAACAAGGTGAAACCTTCATTATCTTAGTGAGAAAGGATAGGAAGACATTAGCATATTACTCAAACAGTAGCATCACATTCATGATGGACAATACGCAAAACATTGCCTCATTGAACCAATGGCAATAAATTGACATGCAAAACAATAGCACTATTATGTCATGACACTAATAATATTCCTCCCTGCTCCACCACATGATTCACCTTCATAGACAAACATACACACGCATATGATTCAACATAGGGTCCTACTAAAGATTTGTTTAAATCCAACAGAAAATTAGGCAAGAATAAATTAGTGGTACTTAAGTACTCCTAATTAGTTAAGTGAGACAATGAAGTGGAAGGGCTCCCTGGAGGATCGCCTCACATGTAAGGTAGTCGCTGTCGGAGCCCTTGAATGGCCTTGATCGAGGCCTCCGGCTTCAAAGAAGATCGCCTTTGGCACTGCTTATTCTTCTTCTTCTTCCTCTTCATGCTCTGCTTTCGCTTATCCTCACCAGTTGGTGAAACCAAGTACATGATTGGCCTTCTAATTCAGAATTGGTTTTGTCGGTGAGGGACTACAAGTGTACTAGTAAAAACAACATTATTTTCTCATGGCAATGTAAAATAGAGATGAACACATGCATTAAATATCATTCTTACCTAAAGGAAGATTATGGTGCCAATATGGATGATGAGGATTGGAACACAGATCTCCCTTTGTGCAGTTCCACCAAAATGAACCAACTGTTCCATTCTGACATTCCAGCTTAAACAACACAAAAGTCACTTCTTTTAAGAAGAGTTTTGTGCAAAGGCACCAAAGGTCACAACAAAGAACTGTGTGAATTGGATATCCCTGTTTGCACAAAAGGCACAGAGGAAACAAATGTAGTCTCAAACAATTACAGGAAAAAACATTTGGCTAAACTTGTCATGGCTTATAACAAAGGGCATGGCCTCATTTTTACCAGGACATTAGATTAAGAACAGCTAAAGCTGCGTTCGGTTCATGTGTTTGGTGTAGGATTTTCAGAGGAACACAATTCCTATGGTATTCTTTTCCTTCCAACCGCTGCTCGGAACACGGGAAAGGTGAATAGTGTTTCATAGGAAAGCTGGTCTGGTAGTACTGATTCCATAGGATTAGAAACATCCACGCTCTCATTTTTTGGGCGAAGCCCGAGGCAAGCGCTTGTCGCCATGCGTTAGACAAAGTTGTCTTTGTCTTTGTGTTGCCAGAATAAAAAAATCAACCTATGTGTGGTACGTGAGGTGAGGACAAGAGTAGTCATTGTGCAGCAGAATAAACAAATAGCATCTCATACTGCCAAGCATGCTACTCTAAAAAAACAAATATGTACATTTCGTAGTCCATCCGAACACATTCTCTTGAGAGTTTCCTCCGGTTCGTTGTTCCATAGTTTTATACCTACATTCCTTTCCTATTCCTCTATTTTCATCAAGACCTATGTTTTCTGCCCCTTTATTCTGAAAGGAGCCTAAATATTTGGTATAAGGGCATGGGACAAGGTGCACCAAATTCAAAGACCATGTACGTAAACAGGGGCATAAAGTGGTGATTCATAGTTTGTTGCCCCGAGAAACAAACATCCAAGAAACATATCTGGGTTGGTCCCATTTTTGTTCACTCTAGCCACCTACTCCTATGTGTGGATAGCAAATCTAGTCCTGGTCATACCACCGTGTACAACATTACCCCTATATTTCCCTTTTCGACCAGGAGACCCGTTGGATGACCAGTCTGTACTACTTTCACCCCCTTTCCTTCCTGTTTGTACCAAGTCCTATGTGCATACTAAATTCCCCCACCCCACTTTATTTATTGTTTGAAACAAGTACTCCCTCCATCCGGAATTACTTGTCATCAAAATGGATGTGTCTAGAACTAAAATACATCTAGATACATCCATTTCAATGACAAGTATTTTAGGACGGAGGGAGTACAAGATTCGACTCCATGAAGTAGCTTTACCTCTAACAATAGAAGAAGAGTTGGACCATCCGATCGAGAGGGGTTGAGAGGTAGAAAATGATGCACATGCAGCGACGTAGCAAGCTGGGGAAGTAGAGCTAAGGTGGTTTCAAACGAAGATATACCTGAAGGTCGTCAGGATGTGGATAGGTGGGCGGCGGGAGGCCGGATCCGCCCACAGGCAATGACGAAGGGATCGGAGGACCTCCGCCACGGCGGCCGCCGTAGATAACGGTGCGGCCGGCAGGGTCTCCTCCCTCATTGTCGATGACGGCCTAAACGCTGCCCTCCTCCTCTTCACCGGCGGAGGGGACACGTCCGGATCTGTAACCAGCGGTGAGGATAGAAAGCCGTTGTTTTTGAAGGGAGAAAGACAGTGTTACTACCCCTATCTTGTTTAGATCTGGAGAGGATGAGAGTGTCTGAATAGAGCAACCCTAGCAAGCAAGCGCGGAGGCTCCGGCCTATATATACGTAGTGGGGTAGTTTTCCTTTTTCACTCCATCAAAACAATCGTTTAAAATTGTGTACTACTACATGCCAGGTCGCGGTTTTTTTTTGTTGTTGATTGTTTTTTGAGATAGCTACCCGCTTGTTCCAAGTGGTGTTACGGTGTGTCAGGTCGCACTTTGTATCGTTCAAGTCTGGTACTACAAGTCCCTCCATTAAATGAACAACCACCCCCTCGTAAAAATTGTGAACAAGCCCACAACTAAAATTAGCGGAAATGTGGGTTGCCCCAACATGCATTATTATTTATATTTTCTACTGCCTCCGTTCCTAAATATAAGTCTTTTTTATTAGCCACACCTAAGACAAGAATTTTTTTATTAGCAGTGAACCCCACATGTCAAAGACACAAAAATTGTGGCAAGATTCCCTTAGGCAAGCCAAAGTGTGTCTAACAATTTGAGCAACTCAGGTTAGGCAAGTGTGGCAAGTGTGGGAAAAATAATGTGGCAACATAAGACAAAGATAGTCACAATCCAAACAGCCCCGTAATTTTTTGTGACATGCATGAAAATTTGGTTAGTTAAATTTATAGTCAAAAATTGGCAAGGTGCATCAAATCAACACAAGCAAGTATCAAAAAGAAAGTCATGGCATGCATGCATGCGTTGTACTCCCTCTGTTTCCAAATATAAGTCTTTTTAAAGATCGCAACAAGTGACTACATACGAAGCAGAATATGTCTACTCCTACATACGAAGTAGCCCATTTGAAATGTGTAAAAAGACTTATATCGAAAAGTGCTTTGGTGTGTCGCATCAACTCGCATAAGATTGAGAAATTTGATTACTACAACGCCTCTCCCTCATGGATCGAAAGCACGGTGTTTGATCAGCACTCGCCTTTGGCTGCATGACAGAGGGCCAACCACCGCTGGGGCCCACATGTCATAGACGCAAAGGCGTGGAGCGAAGTAGAAGCTTTCGCTACATGCTATCCCTCCCGCACGAGGTGGACGGACATGCAGCAGTGGATTCGATACTGTAGAAGTAGGAGTAACATCAATGTTCGTCTTCTCGAAGAGGCGAAGAGCCAAGCACAACCCGATCGTGGCAGTTGCAAACGCTCGCGTGGTACTGTTCCTTGGAGTACTAGCCAGGCTCTTGCATGAGACAAAATTGCTATTCTTTAACAATTAAACTCCATTATCCATTGGTTGATACTCATTCTGCATAGGTCCACGCACTTAGCACCATTTCCTCCTGGGGTCACCAATGTTTATTTGCTAATTAATAGCATTGCATGCAATGAACTAGCCATTGCAAGTCATTAAAAGCATGCACACCTCTCATCTCTTATTGGTTGATATGTCAAGAAACAAGAAACAAGGTAGAAGTTAATGCACCGCGCCTAAGTGTTTTGGGACTTTTTGGTTTTCGTAAGATGACTTACACACCTAGAGGGAGGGAGTAGTATAGCCCTGTAAACCGGAAAGGAGTATTTGCCTTTCTAGAGATTTCACCAAGTGACTAGACTACACCGCAGCAAGATTCTCCCTTCCGGTTTATAGGGCTCAAATCTCAAATCTCATGAACCAAGGCATTTTACGATTGGAGGAATGTATCTCAGACTTTACAAAACTACCCTAATTAAACTCATGCATTAATTACTAGTTCTCTCTGCTTTCCTCTCCGCCTTGGTCGTGGTGCACAATATTGAGCACTCCTATATGACTAGCCGCTCTATCTACATGCGGGACATTTCAAAGCATCCGGGCCCGCGTGCCATCCACCAAATCATAGCGAGGTGCTACAGTCAAGACTCACCTGTCACCTCGGTGTGGCCGTCATGACCCGTCATTACACAAAACCCACACCTTTACCAGCAGTGGTAAGGTGGCCTCCAAGTTGGACTGGACGAAGCAACCATCATTTCACTGGAACGCTAGTTCAAGCCCTTTCTTCCCTTTCTTGAAGAAAACCTCACTCCAGGCTACTCACTTCTGCTATTTTTCTTCTGTACGACGAAGGAAAGGTGGGCGAATCAGTTATGCTGCTATATTTTCATTCCAAGAATCTTCTTTTTGCGAAGCACCGACTGATTCTCACATCCTATTCTTTTCCCGTTTTCATTGCAATTGTGGTTTCCTTTCAATTGCTTTTTGTTTGTCAGTTCATTGGTGGATCCTGGAGCACTAGGCAAAGAGTTGCCGGCAGACAACCCACTGGAGACAGCGATCTCCAAGAAGCGAGCACCAACCAACGAGTTGACCATGTTGGCGGGCCAACCCATGGAGACGAAGAACTCCAAGAAACAAGCACTGGCCAAAGAGTTGAGGACGTTGGCGGACGAACTCCTCAAAGAAAGTTGGAAGAACAGCAAGGGCCCCACCGTGCCTACCCTAGGAACTCTCATTGCCACCTATGTGAGGCTCAAGACCGAGTTTGAGGAGATAGTCGCCGTTGAGAAGCAGTATTCCCCTGGCAAGGTGATGGACCCCATCGAGGACGAGGAGATGGCCCCCGGGGGGATGAGATCCCCCGGTGAGCTGCACGAGGTAAAAAATAATGGCTTATTACCATAGTTGTGGTTTTTGATTATTTGCAATGTGCTTGCTAATATGTTAGGGTTGTGCAAAGCCGGTGGACGTCCTTGATGATTCCGATGTCGTGGCCCGGCCCCTGTTGGCATCGCCGAGATCGATTCCGATGCCGCTGTCCACCCTGTGGACATCGCCCGAAGATCGATTTCGATGTCGCGGTCACCCCTGTGGACATCACCCGTAAATCGATTCCCATGCCGCCGACCGCGGCCGTGGTCATTGCCTCGAGAGATCGATGATAAGAAATAGTTGGTCGCGCTAATCCTTCGTGGTAGTTTGCATTGCCTGTGTTTAATTACCGTAACGATGCGTGTTATCAAACCATCTTAGGGCTAGTGCAGCCTTGTGTGGGCGGATCTTGCTACTTTTGTTTGATAGTGAATCATGCGATGAATCATGCGAACCCTCTCCGAGTTATGGAAACAGATGTATCCTCACCAGCTTTTGATGTAATATATGGCATGCTTAGATGTAAGTTTGAACTGTTTATCATATCGGCCAGGCTTGTTTGATGATTCTTGGTGTTAGTAGGCTAGCTACTGTGCGAGCTATAGTACTTCCAAAACACTCACCGAAGAGAAACGTTGGGGCTGATGAGCTCGTGGTATGCTTATACGTATCCCTCGTCGATCGACCAATAGCCCTAGCTCCTAAAATTGTAGGCTTAGCGATCGATCAGACAATAGTCGACATACATTCAGGCCTCATTTGGTTCATAGGGTAGGAAAATCGTAGCAAAAGTACAGAGAACGTGCAATACAAAATCATAGCAGTGTAGAGACGTACTCCCTCCGTTCCAAAATAGATGACTTAGGCGGGCTAGTTTGGCTTAGTGGGTTTCAGTGATATGACGTGGTACAATGTCGTCCAGTCTTCGCGTGTGGTAGCAGTATTGCGGGTACAATAAGTTTTCTTGAAGAAGCATGGCAGGTGGACCAGGATGGTCGACGTCCCACATGTCGGTGAATGAAAGTATTCTTTCTGATATAGAGGACGAGCAACGAGTATTCATTGTTTATTTTTGATGAAAGCTATTGTCTCCACTGTTACGATGGAGGAGTGTGAAACACGGTAGCCCAGCTTGGCATGTGCACCACTCCCTCCTTCCTCATGTAATGCCCAGGTTACAGCTTTTTCTCACTTTCTCTCTATCTATTTCCTCTCAAATGTTTTTACCTTTCTTCTTTTAAGACACAATTGTTTTTATGCCTTTTTTAGAATTATTTTTTTTATACCTAGGAGCACGTGTAGAGATGGGCTCTTGCAGAGCCCACTCCTTGACTTTGTCAATGCCTCTCTCTCCTCCACATAAGGAGTACTACTTGCTATGCATGCATGCGGCGGGCAACTGGCGTCTTGAGGGGCTAGGGCGGTGAGAGCGGGCTCCGGAAGCGGTCCGGACTCCAGCATGGCCCACCTCACATTATCAGCATATATTTCTTGGAGTCCGTCTTGGCATGGTGGGCGATCTCTTCTCCCTCCCCCGTTTCTCTCTTCTCAACCGACGCCCGCCGAGCGATTAGATTTCGGCTATCGATGGTTTATTCAATTACGGTCCCACATGTTAGTGAAATTGCAAGACAACACATGTCCCCTCTGATGAGCGGCGTCGAGCCGGACTGTCGGGTTGCGACGCTGAGTCGTAAGTGTACCGCTTTTCCTTTAGAACTTATGGCGTAACATTTTCGCGCGATCGATCGATAGAAATCCGTAACAAAATGACGAGGCGGTGCTTTCCCGCCGTTAAGCGGGCTAGTTCGAAAGTGATATGATGTGCTACAAAGGCCGCCCACTTGCTCCATTTTTATGTAAGCAAGAGTTTACACTCTTACGTGGGAGGAGTGCGAAACACCGCGGATCTGATTTTGATCGAGGGATAACTGTTTCCTTCCAAATAATGGAGGATTTTTAGCGATTATAGCATGACAGTTAGGGCATCTCCAGTGCTGGGCCACAAATTTACACCGGCATCTGTCCGAGGACACTGATCGATGCCATCCGATGCTGCCCGCATACCTTTCAACAACTATATGAACTAACCGGACGAAATTCATGCAAACAAAGCAAATTTCAAATTAATCGGATGAAATTCATTACATTTCGAAAACTTTTCCTACAAACTGGACGAAATTCATTACATATTTCGCACAAGCCGTACTAAAACCTATTGTAAACCTAATCTAAATGATCGTCGGCGCCTGACTGCCATGTCCGGCCATGAACCCGAGAAAGCCGGCCATTGCCTTTGCCTCCTCCTCATCTGCCTTGATAACCTCCTCCTCCGGAGCACAAGGTTCTGAAGATTTCCGCCTCCACGTCGCTGTCAAGCGGCTAATCGGCCGCCGATGTTTACCCCACCAAGCTTGGTGTCGACTGAGTGGAGTAGCGGTGGCCTTCCCGGGACCAGAGCGGCGGCGACCTACCGTGTACTACTCTTCCTCGCTGCCGGCTGCGCCCGTGCACGCGCGCCAGCTTCGTGGTCATGGCGGTAGAGGGCGGCCGGGGGGGTGCCGGCGATCTCCTTCGTTTGCTCCTGCGACAGTATGTCGAAGAGAGCTTTGGAGCGCGCTCGGAGCGGAGCTGCCGATGTCCCTCGTCTGCTCCTGTGACAGTACGTCCAAGAGAGCTTTGGAGCGCCACGAGGCCATGGTTGAAGTGGTGCCGATGTATGAAGGAAGGATCGGAGGAGAATAAGTGTGGGTCTTTGGCTATGGCTGGAGCTGGGGCTCAAGTTAATATAGCGGGCGAATGGCAATGAGCCGCGCAGACGATGGACAATCGCACCGGAGTAGGTTCGTCGGGCGTGAATGCGACGCCGCTTGATGACTTAACCGCAGATGTGTTTGGAGTTATCGACATGTGGGCCCAACGGGCATCGCCCGCATGTCGCTGACACACCAATTGCACCTGCAGTTAAGTCCGGTGAATGCGGCATTGACATTCTGGAGAGACGGTGACCGTTTCAGGCGGGAAGCATGCGCTAGCGATGGAAGGGGTTTCGGTGTGCAGTGGCACTAAGATCGGTCGCTCATGATAGTACATACTCCGTACCATACTACCATAGTACCGTCTCTAGCTTAGGCTGTTTTATAGATTGTCGTTGTGATGGACGATATACATGAGCAAGGCGGTCCGAGTATGACCGTTGGTGTTGAGCCAGGTGAATACATGCTCGGCGTTCGCGTAGGCCTCCATCAAACGTCTAAACAGTAATGTCAGGCACCGCCGGGGCGCGCAGGTGATGGGCTCGCCGTTTGCGTTGCGCCATGAGCAGGACTTTGATTTAGAGGGCGACGTGCATGCATTAGCATGCTTTGACAGCGTGAGCGTGAGTGTCTGATGTGAAGTATTTCATTTTCATTTGGCTGACGAGGGTGCGTTGCAGCGACGAGTCCGTGGTTTGATTCCCCACATACGCATAATTTTGGTTTTTACATTATTTCTTTCTCCGTTGACAGGTAGGCCCGCGTAGATAGATAAAGAACACGAGCTGATGAGGCGCATGTGGACTGTTTGACTGGTCAACTAGACAAATACAGAGCTATATGCTGAGCCAGTGACCGTATAATCACCATATATCGTATACAATGATCAAAGTGAGCTATCAAGACAAGTTCGATGACCACCAATGCATTTTACTCGGTAATAAATGACCAGGATTGAAGGGAAATCCAAATTTGCTTCATCTTCTGTCCTTGAGCTCTTGACAAACCAATGCACTATACGGTTGTCCGGCCACTCCACACCAGAGCTCTCACCAAGCGTCGTTCATGCCACCGCGCTGCACACTAACCGGTAAGGCACCGATGGCATCCCACCGCACCGAGTTCCTCGCCGCCCACGACCGCACACAAAATGGTAGGGAAGCGATGGCATCTCACCATGCCGAGTTCATCGCCGCTCTCGACCTCACAACTATGTAGGAGGAATTTGAAGATGACAAGGCCGAATGGGCGGTAGAGCAAGAGGCGTCCAAAGCCGCACAGAGGGAGCGGAAAAGTCAGAAAGCACTCAAGAAAAGAGAGGCCAGCCGCCGCAAGAAAGAAAAGGACGCACGCTACTGCCGCGGAGAGAGGTCGGCGGAGATCCAAGCACGGTGGGGTGTCGCCGACAAAGCCGGGAAGGAGAACGACGTCTGCCAGCATGTGAGAAGTAGTAGTACTAGTAGTTAGTGTGTGTGTGTGTATCTGAGTACGAGAATGTACCAGTACTACTTGTTAGTACTGTAGTTTTTAGAGTAAATTAGCAGTACATTTGCATAGACTAAATGAAAAAATTCCTATCCTAAGCATCAAATAGCATCTCTTTCTCTATAGGAATTGAGATGCATGTCATCTCACTTCCTATGATTTTCATATTCCTATCCTATGAACGAAAGGAGGCCTCTATTGGAGTAACTACTGTAGCTAGCAGTACTGCTGGGACAGTAGTTTTCTTCAAGAAGCGGAATTCAACGAAGTCATGATGGTTCCTTCGTCCGAGAAACTTCAAAGTGGGAAGTGGGCCTGTGATTTGACAACTCATTAGTCATTGTTACTGCGACGCGACGACCTGGGTGACTCTCCCTTGGAGTTCTGCGTGCATGGCAAGTGGACCAGGATGGTCGACGTCCCATATGTTGGCGAACGGAAGTATTCTTTCCGATATCGAGGAGCAAGGAAACCGCGTGGTATAGTATCATCGCTGATTGGTTCAAAAAAATAGTATCACCGCCGATTTATAATTATTTTTTATTTCGATGAATGCTAGCATTTCAACTCTTACGACGAAGGGTGCCAAACACGGCGCGTGTTGGATGTCCCACACGCCGAAATGAGTGGGACATGAACAAAGATGGTAGAGCCCAAAGATAAAAAACAGCGTGGTAGAGCGTCTCCACTTCTTCCACATCTGGGTCGGATACCACACGTAGTAGTACTTAGAGGTATGAACGATACAAAGTGCGACATGTAGAGAAATACACGTCTAGTTGGAAGGTCTCGGGGCATACACATAAACAAATATAAAAGTTAATATGTGCCTCCAACTAATATAGTAGTAGTAGAGTACTTAGGCACGTACTCCATAACATCATCGTGCATTGCACGTACAACATTTAGTGGTAGTACGTAGTAAGAGACAAATGCCGCCCAAGAGTTCCCTTCGACCTACTTTTGGGTGTTTGGTAGAGTGTATGGAGGGTGCATGAGTCCACACTAGTTTAGCACAAATACACTAGAAGCATGCATGAAGAGAGCATGCATGAAGAGGGGTGTTGAGTTGAGCATGCATGAAGAGGGAACAACTATGCTGAGATGAGAACACAACCAAACACACCCTATATGCCACGCATGTTCATACCATTTGTGCCTTTCTACTTCACTTACTACGCTACATTACTCGTGTTAAATACGTCCACTCCACAGGTACATGTCCGTCTCGTAGTTCCAAATTCCACGTGTTCTTCATATAGATGGAACGATCCTTGCATAACACGTGCACCTCAATGCTAGATGTCCCGCATGTTGGCAAAAGGATGAACAAAGCTCACGTAAAAAAATAGAGTGGAAGAACATAGATTCCGGACGATCGAGAAGGAGCAAGGTATCTCGTGGTGGAGCGCCTGCACTCATAATATTTAATATTATTCAGCGATATAAAATTAACGAATCATCTCCATAGTGGACTGGAAGAGTACGAAACACAGCAGCCCAGCGTAGTTACATCATACTAGTACATGGCTAACCCACGGTATCACCATATTTCTTGGCTTCCGTGCGACACCTATCTCTAGTAATCCAACAGCCTGTATCGCTTCTCCCTCCTCGTCTCTATCAAAGTGCGGCGGGCTGGCATTTCTGCCATCTATTGAGGTCGGTTAACTATCACATGTTAGCGACATGCCAAGAGCATTCTAAAAAAATTCCTTTCATGTTCCATTTTCAAAAATAAAAAAATCATTTCACGTACGAATTTGCCTGTATGCTTTGAGCAACTTGCATGTCCTATACTGCTCCTGTTTGATACTCTAACTTAGCTAGAGGTTAGACTAACTCATGACAAACCCTGAACTAACTGTAGCCAAAGAGGTGTTTGGGTGACAGGGTTAGATTGACAATAAATGCACTTCATCGAGAGAGAGAAAAGTGATTTTTCAGTGGTCCCAATGAGAACCATCTCCAGTTAGCACCTCTTGGGTGGGATAGTTTTTTTTTGGTGGGTTCGGTGCAACTTGCTCCAATTTAAACCCTCATGCTTGGATACTTTAGGGCTATTTGAGCTACAACTAGCTCAAACTAACTCTAATCCATGGATCCAAACAGGGCCTATGGCCAGTCTCGACGCGGAGCAGTCGCGTGCACCGGGAAGCGGCGCTCTCTCGATCGTCGCGCCACTTCAAAGCCGGTGCCAGTGAGAGGTCGCCTCCGCTCTGGCCGGGCATTAATGCGGCCTTTGCCGCTCGGTATGACAACGACCGTTTCACGCGGGAAGCACGCGCTGGCAAGGAAGTATAGGTTTTGAACCGTTTCAGGTGTAGTACTGGTAGTTTGCAGAACTACTCAATTATTGCACTCAGTTAACTAAGAAATTGTGGTAAAAAATGTTACTCCACAACCCTCTTCCCTTCTCCTTCCTCTTCCACCGCCCGCGCACGTCCGTGAGAAGCGACCGGTCAACCCTTATATAGGAGTCCTAGCACAAAAAGATGCATGCATGACCACTAAAATTTCCATATTAAAGCGCCGCTCCGGCGGGAGTATGGCGTATGTTGTTACCTTCGGCCGGCCCATGGCTACCGGGCGACGGCGACCAGAGAAGAGGCGGCGGGAGGGGAATGAATGCAGCTACTATTTGGGATCGCCTTCTGGCTTAAATAAATGCGCAGCATCACATGTATCCGCGGGTGCACAAATTGTAACATACGTGTCTGCTTAAGTGGGCGTCACGTAACTGGTGTGTGTGTGAGAGAGAGAGATTCTGAGAGATAGAGTGCGTGTGTGCGACTCTACTCTTCGGACATGTACTCAACCTTTTGCATCGGGGTATAAGTATAATGGTATTTACTTTAGTTAGTGATTTACGTGGCCATGTTAACGTGGTTGTGTCAAAAAAATGTCACTTCCTGCTCGTGATTTGCGTTGTATGATTACAAGCAAGATTCTCGTGCATTGCACGAAACATCAATATGCATTTTTTTATGGAACACCTGTTGTGATTGACCCATGCAGGAGTAATCCCATGTGCAAAAACTAATGATATCTCGAGAATTTTATTGGAAAACTGGTATCTCGAGAATGTCACCGAAAAAATGAAAGATGAGAGATAAGGCGAGGAGGAGTGGAGCGTGGTGGTGACTGGTGGTCGGAATGGCTGGAGGCATGGGGATGGATTTGACGCCAAGAGTGCGCGGCCGCCATGCATGCTAGATTGTTCCGAGACTTATTCCTTTTTAATTGCTGAGCAATGAGGTTATGGAGATAATGATGTGGAGAGAGGTGCGGGTATCTTTTGTAAAATTATCATAGTTTGCTTTCTATCCTCGATATAGATCATACGGTCTCAGACATAAGATGGCGGGCACACCATCACCACCAACCTGCTTTTTTTATAAGGGTACAGATGATTAGTTTGCTGACTACTAAAGTAAAGTGGAATTTGTCCATGTTATGCAAGTAAATAAAGGTGATTGCTTATCATACGGGTAAGGTTGGATGAAGGGTGGTAGGAACAAATGCTCCGCCTAGAGCATGTGTGTGTGAGATGGAGTCTTAGTGTGTGTGTGGGGTGTGTGTGTGTCGGGGTGTGTGTGTGTGTGAGAGAGAGAGAGAGAGAGATGGAGTCTTAGTTTGTGTGTGTGTGTGAGAGAGAGAGAGAGAGATGGAGTCTTAGTGTGTGGGGGGTTGTGCGTGCGTGCGTGCATGTGTGTGTGTTTGTGTGTGTGTGTGTGTGTGTGAGAGAGAGAGAGAGAGAGAGATGAAGTCTTAGTGTGTGGGGGGGGGTGCGTGTGTGTGTGTGTGTGTCGCGGGGTCCTTTGTGGCGGATGAAATTTAAGTGTGCATGGCTTCATCATAGAGAGGTGATGTGTATGGCAGAGGCCACCAATGATGGGGTGCGAGAGAGAAAATGCCCGTAGAGAGGGAAGAGAAGGTGTGTGCGTGTGAGAGGATTCGACATCGAGAGAACGTGTTTGTTTGAGAGACACCGAGGAAGACTACTATATATCGATGGTGCATGTAGGCGGGAATTGAACAAAGAGATGGTCTTATTGGTTTCGAGGATATAGGGGAAGAGTGAGAGGCGGGGGGTAGCTAGAAGGAGATTGTTAAGTGTGAGTGTGTGTTTTACCCATCCAGGCGGAAGTTATGTGCACAAAAGAGGAGAACGATTCGATGTGGCGTTAGGATTGAGGGTAATTAACTACGTATGGAGACATAGAGACCTTGAACGTGCATGTGTGAGAGGTATACATGTATACGTGGGATGTGTGTGTGTGTGTGCATGATAGAGATAAAAGAAAGAAGACATAAGTCATAAGATCAACGACATGGGAGAGACGGATCAGTATGATAATATGCATGCATGTGAGAATGCAGGGAAGAAGGCCCGACAATTGAGCATGTGTTTTTGTCTTTAAGAGATAGTGGCGTGGGCTGGAGCATGCATCTATGGTGAGCAGAGGGAGTGAGGCGCAGCGATTGTGCAAAAGAGACCAACCTATAAATGCATATGTATGGAGAGACATATATAGTGTGGGTGATAGGAAGCAAGACTCCGTGCGAGAAAGAAATGTTGACGGAGAAACTACAGATAGATACAGAGATGGAGATGCTAGCTAGAGGGACATCCGCTAGTTTGGGTGTTGGAGATGACCGTCGGGTGGTTCAAAGGGTGATATTATATATGTGTATGAGAGGGCACTTGACTGCATGTAGAGAGAAACATATGTAGTGTGCGTGATAGGAATCAAGAGTGAGGGCGAGAAAGAAGGTTGATGGAGAAACAGATAAATAGAAAGATAAAGATGCTAGCTAGTGTGCGTTAGAGATAGGAGTCGAGTGGATCAGAAGGTTGGGTTATGTGTGTGGGTGTGAGAGAGATAGAGAGAGGGTGCATGTGAGTCACAAAGAAACAGATATCAGAGAGAAATGAGATCCAGAGAGACGGAGTTTTGTGTCTGCGAGAGATAAAGATATTTCACAACGATAGTGATAGCTAGAGAGACATACGAGGGAACGCAAGATATCTCTAGGGAGAGAGGGTGTGTGTGAGCGACATACAAGAGAACAATGGAGAAATATGAGACCCTGGGAAACAGAGTTTGTGTTTGTGTGTGAGAAAGAGATATTGAAGAGGAAGAGTCGTAGGTTCTCATATCTAAGGAGCGAAAGACATCTCTGTATGAGGGGTGTGCGAGTGGCACGCATGGGAATAGTAGAGAGAAATGATACCCCGGGAGACAAAGTTTTGTGTTTGTGTGATAGAAAGAGATTCCACATGGAGAATCATAGTTAGAGACACATAGCAGGGAGCGAGATATACTTAGAGAGAGATAGAGTGATGAAGGTCGAGGGAGAGAGTACCATCAGTGTGTTACGAAGATAAAAGATCATTATCGACATACAGGTAGCACGAGAGATACCTGAGAGACGATGAACGCGTATAGGTCCAGAGAGATAGTCCTATATAAGCATGAGTGATAGCTATATGAGACGAATATCCGGATTAAAGGATTCAAATATTTAAACCGGAGATCACGACATCGATAATATCATAATGCAAATTGGTGTATCAAACATGCATATTCATTTGAATTTGGGCACACGTGTAATGTTATATAGTTTATCAATATTGGTGATCCATAGATTCTTCAATTACAAACAATGCATGGTTTATATGCAATTAATGTCTAAACGGGACTACACTATATGTTGCGTGTGTGAAACACATTATACATGTTTGAGAAGTAAAAAAACCCGCACGAAACACACATTAATTGGAGACAGTTAGCGAGGAATGCATACATTGGATTTCAACATAAAGTGGTTTCAAATTTTGAAAATCCAAATTGATGGATACAACCTTATGAATCTGAGATCATGCCATATGTAAACCATATTTATGTATAAATGGTGTTGTGCTTTTGAAAGTATATATAAAAAATGATGTATATAGTATGTAATTCCAATTGAAAATGGATCCCGCCAGGAAAAAAATAGAAGACAAACGGGATTCGAATTGAGTTGGCACGGTAAACGTGCACTCTGCAAAATTTGAATGAAGCGGGGAAAGTCGCGAGAATCATGAAACCAAAATCTGCGAGATGGAAATCACTACCGCCTATCCTCGCCACACAAAGCCTATCTGCTGGATTTCTATAGGTTTCGATAAGGGTAGGTTTGTAATTTCACCCAAACGTGACGTAACCGCCTCTCACCCGGATTCATACACGGTGGGCGCCAAAACACAGTGTGTCCTCCGCCGAAATCGACTCCCTCCACGATTCATATTCATACACGATGGGCGCCAAAAACAAACTCTCGTCGGCAAATATTCGGTGTATGCGAGATTACTGTCCTATCCCTAACCGACTAATGTTGGTGTGATGTAGTAGAAATTTGAAACGGGGGCTAAGTTTGTAAATTTCCTCGCATTTGAGACAAGCGGCATACTGAATACATGGTTCCCCCCTTCATCTCTACCTGCCTTTTCCCCATTCATACTCCGTGGGCTCTAAAACACCCTCTCCACCCCACCCTCCTCCGTCCGCCGCCGTCCGCCACTCCATCCACCGCCGTCCTCCTCCACCATGTCGGAGCTGATACCCCGATGCCGCCGTCCATTACAAGAGACCGACCTCTCTCATCTACGGCTTCAGGCCGGGATCCTTGCATCCCGTCCTCTTGCTTCATCCCCGCCGTCGTCCACCTTGTCGGCGCCGCTCCTACGACCGTCTCGTCCACCGTGCCCCGCCGCCACCGTCTACCCTCCTAGATCTGCTTCCGTGCCGACAGATACCATCGCTCTTGCAAGATCACAAATTCTCAGATACAAGACACGGCACCGCACTGTAGGCGGTACTCTTCAGATTCTGCTCAACTTACTTATCGCACCAAGAAAATAGATCGCCACTACTTTACTCGATTTCTTGTCTCGGTTCTTGAAGTTGCCTTTGTCCTGGTTTGCACCTTCAGATCCGCCATGGCATGCTCAACACTATACTCCCAATGCTTATGGTTTTCCCTTTTATATTTCACACTAGTTAAATCACAAGAGACTAAATTTCAAAATTGGGTCAGTCAATTTTTCAGAGCTCGTCGGAGTTTGCCGGTGCGATCGAAGGGGCTCGGGTGGTTGTGGGGCCTCGTCGAACGAACAAAACTCGACACGGGTGGGGGTTGGGGCGGGGGTGGGGGTGGGGGTGGCGGAGGAACACAGGCGGTGGGGGCCGGTGGTCCGGCCATGACCCGTCAAGTGTGTTCTCAGATGGGAAGAATCGAGACGAGGAAGAAGAAGGGTTAGGAGACGTGGGATCTTCATCCAACCGCTGAAATGGTCGAGAGATACCGGGAGTTGCATTCTTAATGCGCCTGGTTCATCATATGTGGGCATCAAGAACCAACATTTTATTATCCAAAATCTGCTTGCTCTTCTTTACCATGTTCCTCTTCCGTTCTTCTTTAATATGTACTCTCTCCGTTCCCAAATACAAGTCTTTGTATAGATTCCACCATGGACTACATATGGAGAAAAATGAGTGAATCTACACTCTAAAATGTATCTGGATACATCTCATATGTGATCCATAGTGGAAATCTCTACCAAGACTTATATTTTGGAACGGAGGAGTATGATAATAGTACTGATATGTTCCTTGTAATCTTTGAAGATGAGCAGGGACATTTGCGGTGTAGAGGTCTATACGGTTGGTTGTGATGGACACATTGAGCCTCTTTGATTCAGAGGATCTTGTAAACATAGGAATAGGATTTGTAGTGGCCTTGCCCACTTGAATCCTATAAGAATAACAAGGAAATGCGGGAGTTGTGTCGCCTTTGAGAGTTACACTGATATTAACAATGCCGCACCTTCACTTGAAGAGAGCTGGTATCCGAAGCCTTTCTAGCCGTCTGCAAGCAATACTAGCACATATATTCCAAAGCAAGTTCCAATTTACTGATTTTTCTCTGATGCTTAAGGTTTTCCCGTTACATCTACACTATGATTTGTGTAGCTGCTTTGTGTCGCACTAGCAGCAGTCCACTCTTGAAGCTAAACACTGCAATGACTTACAAAATTTGCACCAAGGCATTGAGTGCCATTCTGTATGCAATGAAACTCATATGCTCCCCACCTGTTGATTCTTGTTCAGAATATGATCCTAATGACTATTCTAACCTCGATGAGTCAAAGGCAGATGGCCTATCTTGTTCACCCATCAAGGTGCATGTTCTAATTTGGCAATGTTTTATTGATTGCGGGTATCTTGCATATGTTGTCTTGCATTTCTTCTACTTTGTTGCACCGCCATCTGCTTAGTTTACTCATCATATATGTCGAGATGCCATGCCCATCCATTATCAATACATATTCCATCTGTCATCATACCATGTTTTTCCACTCAAATGTTGTTCTTGTGCATCGAGACATCAAAAAGGAAGAGGGTGATTGCGAACACGAAGGAGCACCAGCAAAGTCCTTGAAAAACATGGTGGTGTCGGAGAAATCGACAAGACACCCACTTATATTGGTTGTACAACCCGGTGACACAAAACGTAGGACCGACTCCAACAGACTGTACCCATACTTCAAGCCACAAGACTAGCCCCACAACACAGGACCTGCACTCCTGCAAAAGGTATACCAATTTCATTTGCCATAGCACCAAATTGTACCACGTAAAAATCCCACTCCAAAGAAAAGTACAAGCAAGTCCACCGTCAAGACCTATCCCAACTGCAGAGACGACCAATTCCTGCAGATTGGAACCCCATTCCATTTATTCCCAGTTTAAAAGACAATGCTTTCAATGTTTTTAGGTACTATGTGCATATATTCCCATCATGGGAAGATTATTGTGAAGACAAACACCATTTTCACATCTTCCTGTCCAACTTACCTGTAAGTGCTACTATTCATGGTTATTATTTTCCTGTTTTCTGCTGATTGAACACATCAATGATTTACATTACATTGTTGTAACTAGGCGAGGGTCAATCTGCATAGACATGACGAGCAAAGCTTGCTTGTGCTTTTCAAGGAAGCATTGCAAAGCGATTGGTGTTACTGAGGAAATCACACTTTGATGGCAAGTCTATAAGCAATTTACGGTGAAGTCTCCTGTGCTAAATTTAGAAGACATTGAATGGAAAAACCTTGTTATGCACTTGTCTCGTTCCCAGGATGAGGTAATGTCTATGAAATCACATGACAATTTGAACTTCTACTTTTCCGCATGTGCCTTACAGATCTTTTTTGCAGGAAATCTGCTCGAAGAAGAATTCTGGTTTGACAAGAACGACGAGGATATCGCAAATATACTGCCCACGCTTTGCTCTTGGTAGTACATGTTGTCCTGTATCACTGTACTTGCATATATACACGGTTCATTATGTGATGAGTATGCATGATAGCTTGCTTATCAATTGTTCGCTCAAATTATCGATCTGTATGAATGGTTACATTAGTGTAGAATATATCCAATGCCAATGTTTTTTAGCTCTGCATTGTTCTTGTAAGTACATGCTGTCCTTTATCAGTGTACTTATAATGAAAGGTAGTTGTTCATGTACCATCACTCTGCAGCTTATTTTCCTTTGCCCTCCATTTTCTACACATCAGATCTATATTTACTCTGATCATAGTTCACTACTAATGAGCGAGTAACTACTAACGTTACGAGCAAAAAGACGAATCTACTTACCATAAGGTTGGTACTAATGAAGTTTAGCTGTGCATTGCTCTTGGTTGTACCTTTTGCCTGTATCGCTGCACTTACATTTATAGCTACTTGGTTATGTAGCATCACTCTTCATCTTACCTTAAATATTCTCCATTTTTTCGTATATTATCACATCTATATTTACTCTTAACAAAATGTAGAATAAAGGCAATGCTTTTGAAGAAGATTCTGTAGTAAACTTCTTGAATTGCCCCCCCCCCAATCAACATGGACAAGGCCTTTATAGAGCCTGTCTTCACCAATAATGTAAGTTTGTCCATCTCAAGCCTTCAAACTTTGTTGTATATATTTGGTTAGGCGTATTTGCAAATTGTTTATTTTTGGTGTTTGCATCAAATTGCTTGTTTAAAGTTTATTATGTAGTTCATAAACAAAAGTTTGTCCTTTCTCAATTTAAGTTTTCAGTTGTACAACCAAGTTCCTTCTTGATACCATGTAAATTAAACTATACAGAGCAAGTGATGTTCTTTTGCACTGCATGTATGCTTCCGTTCTTCATCCGTAATCCAGTGGTGTGGTGAACCTACCCACTATAGCACAATGTCGTATTCTGCAATGTCTTAACTATGAACAATGTCATATCATTCTACTATTATTTAAACCGTCTCTTTATTTGCCAATCTGAAATGGTATAAATTGACGACACTAACCATTGATACTTATGAGTTCTTGATCTGTAATCCGGTGGTGTCCTAAGCTGCCAACTCCATCACAATGTCATTTCCTGCCATGTCTTGACCTGAACAATACCATATTGTGTTAATGCAATTTTAAAGCATGTCACTTTATTCACAAGATGAAATGTGATGATTGTCAAGATCGATACTTTTATGTGCAAAACATGTCATATGTCCGCTTGTTTATCTTTCAGAGTGAGGAAGATATAAGTGTTGAACAAGCGCATCTCATCATCTTGCTCATTTGCTTACTGCAGCTCCCCAGCAGGGCTAACCTTTCTTGAACTCTATTGAAGTGATGTGGTTTTGTATATGATTTTGTCGGCGTGTTTATTTGCACTGGTGGCGATCTTTGATGCCCAATGTATGTAATCTGTTGTCTGCTTGTGCTTTATTATCATAGTGGCAAACTTTGATGCCCAGTGGATGTAATACGCCGTAATTTCTTTATTGTATAGTCTAGGTTTTTTATTATTCACGATGCTGCAGTTATTTTACTGTATATATATCCTGTCTTCGCAGTAAAATCTTGTGGGCCTTTAGTTGGGCCGGCCCATTGGATGAGTGACACCTGTGCCAACACGGACCTGACACGTGTCTCCTCCAGCCAATGATGATTTTACACGTGGAAAATCCCCATTGGTCGGGGCTGTTAACGGGTTATCGGATCCAAAACCCGACCCGATAGCTTAACGGTGTTCCGTTACGGTGGATGCCACATGTCGGTCACCCTTGACGAAAGCACTTCTGTGACGCGCGATTTATCGTCATGGAAGTGGACACTTCCGTGATGATAATTTTGGTAATGTCATGGAACACTTCTACGACAGCACAGGTATGGCTATCTTGATTCTGTCATAAATTTGTCATGGATGTACATGCATGACAAAAAACACGACCTACTGTGACAAACACGTATCATCACGGAAGTGTATTTTTTTGTGAATAGCCCAACGGATTGATTGGAAGGAATAACTTTGAGGTGGTTTCGTACCCTACCATAATCTCTTCATTTGTTCTCCGCTATTAGTGACTTTGGAGTGACTCTTTGTTGCATGTTGAGGGATAGTTATGTGATCCAATTATGTTATTATTGTTGAGAGAACTTGCACTAGTGAAAGTATAAACCCTAGGCCTTGTTTCCTAGCATTGCAATACCGTTTACGCTCACTTTTATCACTTGCTACCTTGCTGTTTTTATATTTTCAGATTACAAAACCTATATCTACCATCCATATTGCACTTGTATCACCATCTCTTCGCCGAACTAGTGCACCTATACAATTTACCATTGTATTGGGTGTGTTGGGGACACAAGAGACTCTTTGTTATTTGGTTGTAGGGTTGTTTGAGAGAGACCATCTTCATCCTACACCTCCCACGGATTGATAAACCTTAGGTCATCCACTTGAGGAAAATTTGCTACTGTCCTACAAACCTCTGCACTTGGAGGCCCAACAATGTCTACAAGAAGAAGATTGTGTAGTTGACATCATCACATTAGTTGTTTAAAGTGCGGAAGACTAGACATATGCCAATGAGTGCCCTGAAGCAAAGAATGGTAATGGCAATGGAAGCTCTGGGAAGAAGCCCAGCCCTTTCAACAGGGGACAAGTGAACCACGTGAACGTGGAGGAGGTTGAAGAGCAGCCGGATCACGATTATCGGTAAGTTTTTGGTTAAGTCATTTACCGCCCTCGTTCTTTTTGATACTGGTGCATCGCATTCATACATATCAAGGGGATTTGTGGACAATTTTAAGCTACCCACCTTAGCCCTTAGGACACCCATGTTAGTAAGCTCACCAGGTGCAGAGTATATGGCCATTCGATGGTGCGATCGGTTACCCTTAACCATTGGTAGCCATGTTTTCCCCTCGGACCTAATAATTCTGGAGTCACTAGGATTGGATGTGATACTAGGCATGGATTGGCTATCGAAGTATGGAGGAAACATTGACTATTCTAGTAAGACAATTCTGCTCACCACCCCGGAAGGAAAAAGGATTAAGTATGTAACATCCCAAATTTTCAATTTGGAATGTTATACATTAGGTCATCATGCATATCATGTTTTCTCGCATTTTTCCGATCCTAGGAAATTTCACGCAACTCAAAGACCCTCGGAGAGAGTTGGAAGTTTCATTATTTTCATATTTGGGATTTCTCAAATTTTGGAAATAGGATCATTTGGATTTATTTAAAATTATCTTCATAAAGTTTTCCTATAAAAATCTCAAGAGAGGGAATAATATGACTTTCCCAATATTTAGGAAAAATGAAGATATTATAAATAAATCAAATTTGGTTTTTGAAAGATTTATTTTGCTTAGGCAAAATGAGCATTTTAAAAATATCATGCATGTTTGCCGTTTTAAAGTTCATTTTGTTCGACTCATTTTTAGGAGTCGGGAAAATTTGTTTTATTTAATTTGGAGTTCATTTGGTATTTTTTAATTCTTTTGATTTAATTTTTATTTAAAAAAACGCCCTTGGGCCAAGGCCCGGCCAAACCCGGGCCAGCCCGGCCCAGCCAGCCTCCCGGCCCATCTCCCCTTCCCCTCACAGCCTGCCTTGGAGGAAGTCCCGCCGCCCGCCGCCCGACTCGGCTCGGACACGAACCCACTGTGCCTCCCCCACGCAACCGGAGCCCCCCCCTCCTATTTAACCGAGCCCCCCCCCTCTCTCAACTCGCCCCTTGCCACCCCACGGCATTGCCGCCTGCCGCCCGTCGTGAGCACCCCGCCGCCTCGTCGCCCCCCGGAGCCCTCGCCGACCCCGCCGCCACCCGCCGACCCCGTCGCCCGCCGGAGGTAGCCCCCCGCGCCGATCCGATCCGGACCGATCCGGTTTTCCCTAGAAAACCCGGTCCGGTTTTTTTTGGGCAAAGTTCGGTTTTTTTTTAAAAAACCTAGATTGGTTTTATTTTTTTAGGTTTTATTATTTAGTGAACGTTCAACGACCCGTTCGTTTTAATGAACCCGTTAGTTGGATTAGTTTTTTAAACGAACGTCCCTTATTTAATCCGTTAAATGCGTTTTCTTTTAAATCGGATTTAATCCGTTATTTTCGATTCGATTTCGATCCGATTTTCAAATCTGTTTTATTTCTTGCTCGTTTATCGAATCGGTGATTCAAGCGCTGGAGTTTCAGAACGAAACCGCCGTTCCGACTAACCTATTTTCACAGAGTTTTGCTACTGTAAAATTTTGACCTAATTTCAGATTTGCTAAACCGAGTCGTTCTCTCTCGAGTTCCGACTTTCGATGCTTTATTTGATTCGATTCTTTTGCAACTGTGGTTCTTAAGTTGAACTATCTGGTTAGATCTTTTCGAGATTTCCTGTGCATTAGATGAGTACTTATTGTATGCTTGTTGTTTGTCTGCGTTAGATCACCCGGAGTGCGCCGCTTGTTATTTCGAATCTCTAGGACTCGCGGATCATCAGCAAGGCAAGTAACACTTTGATCATACCTTTTCTACTACCCAGTTTTATGCATTAGATCAAACCCTCAAACACTTGCATGATTAGGATCTAATTAAATTGTGGGATGGGAAGTAGATTGAGGTAGTACCTATTACCTGTTTACTTATGAAACCTTGGGAGTTACTTCTCGTTTGCTTGATTATGCCATGCTATGCTAGTAGGCGTGGATTGGGTGAGTGAATATCCATGACAGATGTGAGATTGTTAATTAATGGTTTATTTAAGGTGGCAACTTAAACACACATCCTGGGTGGATTGAGGCACTGGTTTCTATCGAGGACTTGCACTGTATTTCTTCGGACCGCCGCCTGTGCTCTAAGGGATCATAAGATTATTCAAACTAGAAACTTCCGTGTGCAGCCACAAGCCAATTATGGGCTCTGGCGTAGTTGACTAAGTTGTGCGAACTCTTACGGTAGGCTAGGCGATGTAGGGGATGTAGGTTGGTACGGTCTACCCACATGTAAGGTGCTAAGCGCTGGAAAGACTATGTCTCGGTCATCTGCTTCTCAAACACCATGTAGTCACGAGAACCAAGCGGAGGCGATCGAGTCTTGTGGGGAAAAGTGCAAACCTCTGCAGAGTGTAAAACTGATCATGATTAGCCGTGTCCCGGTTATGGACAAATCTTGAGTATCTAGTACTTGAATATCATGTGAATCTCAACATGTTACTTCTAATAATAAATTATTGGGTTTTAATGAGTACTTTTTAATTGGGATTGAGGATGCTGTCAACCATTCTCAATGTTTAACAACCACCATGATAGTTAAATAAAAATTATTCCTTTGATGTAGGGAAAAATCAGCTTTATGCAAAAATGTAACCGTAGAGCCTTACCACCAGCCAAATATGCATGTAGTATAGGCTTATTGCTTCATTGTTCTCTATGTGTTACATTGCCAAAGATATTCCATGTCTTGACCCGTTTTGCTGGCTGCAAATTTTCATGTTGCGAGACTTTTCACGGACGAGTAAGGTGTTAGGCCGTGGTTCTATACTCGGTGATGCCGTTGGAGTTGATGGACTCACTCGTTTTCCAAGCCTTCATTGTTATTATTAGATGGCCTTAAGCCATATTATTGTATTAAGTTCCCTTGTGGACAACGATGTAATAAGTGTGTGATTGCTACTCTGCTATAAATCCTTGAAGTATCTTGTGTGGTGTCGGCATTCTTGATCCAGTGGATGACATCGAGCACGTAGCGCTAGATCCATTCGGTGCAGTCGCGACGAGAGAATGGTATCGAGCACACCGACTATAGGACACGACCACTAAGCTAAAGCCATAGATCACTACTCTCTTCTCATTTTCTAACTCCTCATCTTTTCTACTCTCTTTAGGATGAAGGACGCGAAGATCAAGTACACCCAACCTGATGAAGGCACACCTTTTGGATTTCACTTGAAGGAAGTTACCAAGTACCTAAACATTGGACTACCAAGCTTCACCGGAACTTTCAACGCCACTCTGCCTGAAGAGGAGCTGGAAGATTCACGCTCACGTTCCAGAAGGACATTCACCCTATCACCAAGCCAATAGATAGTGTTTTCGATTGCACCAACTTGGAGTCCGGGAAAGAGCATGGCAGCTCACATCACCATGGGACGCATTGGAGAAGTTTATCAAGAAGACCTCAAGGACACAATCTACCAGATTTGCGGACGCCGAGACGACAAATGGGAAGTCGTCAACACTAAGAAGGATAGATCCATTGCAGCATTCATCCAGGAGTTAAACCAGCACATTCGACGCCAGGAGAACCAGATGTGCAATATGTTGGAGTTGCAGAATGCAAAGGGAAGGATCATCGAGCTTGAAGAAGAACTAAAGACAACTCGCAAGGACTATATGGACGAGATCGTAGCTCTAGCAAGACACAATAACGATCTTAAGTACGAGAGGGAAGAACTGAAGAAGAAGTTGACGCTCGAGGAATGAAGACCAAGATGTCAATTGCCCAAGCGACTACATCAACATCGGCGACACCGATTCGGATCCAAGTGAACCCGACTTTGAAGACGAAGTCGGAGCGGAACATTATGGAGTCTTCCACCGGTTCAAATTAGTAGAAGTTCCCCACATATTAGTAGTATTCCCTCCATGTAAACATTATAGTACACGCACTTTTTGCGATAGTTAGATCGTTGTGAGCCTTTGTTTGATTGAATGAAGTGATTTTGTGTGTATTTGCTCATCTGCATTTGGGTAGTGATTCCCCTTAGACCTCATTCTATTCTAAATTCTCATCTTTTCTAAACCCATCAGATGCCTCCGAGACGCGACCCCGGATTTGTTTTCCCGCCAGAGATCACCCAACTGATCCAGCAGCAGAATACCCTGATTCAAACATTGGTGCAAAACCAGGGCAACAACAACAACAACAACCCACCGCCACCACCACTGCGGATCATCCGACTCGTTTCCTTAGACTAAACCCGCGGTGTATTCCGGTAGCACCGAGCCGATTGTAGCGGATGACCGGCTCCAAGATAGGAAGGAGCTGACCGCTGCAGGATGCACGGATGGAGAAAGAGTGAAGTTTGCAGCACATCAACTTGAAGGACCCGCAGACATGGTGGGAGAATTTCACAGCCACTTACCACAGACACTGCCACAGGATCAATTTCAGCAAGCTTTTCAGACCGCCCATGTTTCAGCAGGAGCTATGGCCATGAAGAAGCGTGAGTTTCGTAACTTACGCCAAGGAGGAAGGACTGTTGGCGATGCGTGGATGATTTTAGCAAATTAGCACGTTATGCCCCAAATGACGTTACTACCGATGCAGCTAAGCGGAGAAGTTTCTAGAAGGACTGAATGATGAGTTCAAGATGCCGTTGATGGTAGCCAGTTTCAATAACTACCAGGAGTTAGTAGACCGAGCCCTCATGATTGAAGGAAAGCAGACAAATTGAGAACCGTGGCGGAAGTATGGACAAGGGAAGTATAACTCTGGAGCTCAGCGAAACCTCGTTATACCCCTAAGTCAGGAATTCAGTTTGACATACCCATGGAGGAGGAAATTCTCATAACCATAACAGCACCAAGAATGGGAACGGGAATGGAGGAAGTAACGGACAGAATCGCACCAACCCGTCAACACCATCCAAAGTAGACCTAAGTCATATTACTTGCTTTAAGTGTCGCAAGACTGGGCATTATGCCAATGATTGTCCAGAAGGCCAGAATGGAAATGGCAATGGAAGCTCTGGAAAGAAGCCCAACCCTTTCAATAGAGGACAGGTGAACCACATTGAAGTGGAGGAGGTTGAAGATCAGCCCGATGCGAATCGGTAAGTTTTTGGTTAAGTCATTTATCGCGGTTGTTCTTTTAAATCTGGTGCATCGCATTCATACATATCAAGGGGATTTGTGGATAAGTACAAGTTACCAACCCAAGCCCTTAGGTCACCCATGCTAGTAACCTCACCCGAGGCGAGTACATGGCTAGTAAATGGTGTGATCGAACGCCATTAAGGATTGGACACTATGTTTTTCCCTCGGACCTAATAGTTACGGAATCCCAAGGATTGGATGTGATATTAGGTATGGATTGGTTATCAAAGTATGGAGGAAACATTGATTGCTCCACTAGATCAATTTTGCTCACCACACGAAGGAAGAAGGATTAAGTATGTATCACGGCACGCGAGCCGAGGAGAGCACAAGTTAATTGCTTATCGTGAGTGGTACGGAAGAAGTACCGATGGTGAAGGATTTTCTGATGTATTTCCTAAGAGTTGCCGGGAATGCCACCGGATAGAGACATTGAGTTTTTGATCGAGCTGTTGCCGAGAACAGGCCCGATATCGAAGCGGCAAGTATAGGATGCCAAAGACAGGATTTAGCGGAAATCAAGAAGCAGATTAAGGAACTTCGGATAAAGGTTTTATCGCCCAAGTTCTTCACCTTGGGGATCACCCGTTTGCTAGTGGAGAAGAAGGATGGATCGTTAAGAATGGTTGTTGATTATCGTGGATTGAATGAAGTAACAATCAAGAACAAGTACCCATTACCTATGATAAATGATCTGTTTGATCGCTTGCAAGGAGCCAAGGTGTTTTCCAAGATCGACTTGCGATCAGGGTACCATCAATTGAAGATTCGGGAGCAGGACATACCCAAGACAGCATTTACCATGAGATATGGACTATACGAGTATACCGTTATGTCATTTGATCGACTAACGCACCAGCCTATTTCATGAACACGATGAACAAAGTGTTTATGGAGTTTTTGGATAAGTTCGTCGTGGTGTTCATTGATGACATTTTGATTTTCTCGAAGAATGAAGAGGAACACAAGGACCATTTGCGATTGGTTTTGGAGAAACCGAGGGAACACCAGGTTGTATGCCAAGTTCAGCAAATGTGAGTTTTGGCTAAAGGAAGTTGGATTTCGGACATGTTATATCCGGAGAAGGGATAGCATTGACCACACAATAGTAGAGACCGTAACCAATTGGGAAGCACCTACGACAGTTGGAGAGATTCGGAGTTTCCTTGGACTCGCAGGATACTACCGAAGGTTCATTGAGAATTTCTCAAGGATTGCTAAGCCTATGACAGAATTGTTGAAGAAGGAAAACAAATATGGACTGAGGACTGTGAGGCAAGTTTTCAGGAGTTGAAGAAAAGATTGGTCACCTCACCAGTTTTGATATTGCCCGATCAGACTAAGGATTATGAGGTGTATTAAACGCTTCACGCCGAGGACTTGGAGCGGTGCTTATGCAAGAAGGAATATTTGTTTCGTATGCTTCACGACAACTTAAGCCCCATGAGTTGAATTATGACACTCATGATTTGGAGTTAGCAGCCGTTGTGCATGCCCTAAAGACGTGGAGACATTTTCTCATTGGAAATCATTGTGAAGTATATACGGATCACAAGAGTTTGAAGTACATCTTCACACAGAAGGAATTGAATCTCAGACAAAGGAGATGGTTAGAGCTTATTAAGGATTATGACATGAGATTGCATTATCACCACAGGAAGGCTAATGTCGAGAGCGGCGCATTGAGCCGTAAGAGCCACGTCAATACCCTAATGATGGGAGGAATACCCAATGAGTTAGCCGAGGACCTTCGAGAGCTATGTTTGGAAATAGTTCCGAGAGGCTATGTAGCAGCATTGGAGATTCAAATCAACGCTGATGGACAAAATCGTAGAAGCCCAAAAGGCGGATAAGGAAGTTGCCTCTATAAAGGAGAAAATGAGCAAAGGAAAAGCTAAAGGATTTCGTGAGGACGAGCACGATACCCTATGGTTTGAAGACCGTGTTTATGTGCCCAATGACCCGTAGATCGGGAAGTTGATTTTACAAGAAGCCCATGATTCACCCTATTCGATTCACCCGAAATACCAAGATGTACTTGGATTTGAAGAATACTTTACGGTGGACCGGAATGAAGAAGGATATTGCGGAGTATGTAGCAGTTTGCGGCGTTTGTCGGAAAGTAAAGGCGTAACATCGAAGCGGCAGGATTGTTACAACCATTGCCGATACCGAATGGAAGTGGGATAAACTAGGCATGGATTTTATCACAGGATTGCCAAAGACTCGTTCGTGATATGACTCGATTTGGGTTATAGTCGACCGTTTGACCAAGGTAGCTCATTTTATTCCGATCAAGACTACCTATAGCGGTGCTAAGTTGGCAAAGATATACATGACCAGAATTGTGTGCTTACACGGAGTTCCGAGGAGCATCGTATCGGATAGAGGAACCCAGTTTACCTCGAAATTTTGGAACCAGGTTGCACGAAACATTGGGAACCCGATTGGAATTGATGCGACTTTCCACCCACAGACCGATGGACAGACCGAGAGAGTCAATCAGATTTTGGAGGCATGCTGAGAGCTTGTGCACTAGATTATGGATCTAGCTGGGATGACAATTTGCCGTATGCAGAATTTTCCTACAACAATAGTTACCAAACCAGTTTGAAGATGGCACCTCTCGAGGCTTTGTATGGAAGAAGGTGCAGGACACCATTGTTATGGGACGAAACTGGAGATCGTCAGTTGTTCGGACCAGATTTGATTAAGGAGTCTGAACAGAAAGTTAAGTTGATTCGAGATGTGCTCAAGGTAGCCCAGTCCGGACAAAAGAGCTATGCCGATTCAAAGCGCCAGCGATTGAGTATGAAGTTGGAGACAGTATATCTCGAGTATCCCCGCTTGAGGAGTTAAGCGTTTTGGAGTTAAAGGAAAGTTAGTACCCGTTTCGTTGGACCGTATAAGATTTTTGCAACGCATGGGAGAAGTTGCTTATAAGTTGGAATTGCGGAAGGACTGTCGGGGAGTTCATGATGTATTCCATGTTTCTCGATTGAAGAAATGTCACCCCGAGATAGCAGAGAGGTACCGTTAAGAGATCTTTGTACCATTGGAAGCAATTCAGTTGAAGGATGATTTGACATATGAGGACAAACGGTTAAGATTCTCGATTATGCCAGCAGAGTTACCCGCAGAAGGTTATCAAGTTTTGCAAAGTTCGGTGGAGCCACCACACCGAGGATGAAGCCACACCTGGAAAGAGAGGAAGTTTTGCTCAAGGACCACCCTCACCTATTTTCTATTCAACCCGAATCTCGAGGGCGAGATTCATCTTAAGAGGTAGGTTTGTAACATCCCAAATTTTCAATTTGGAATGTTATACATTAGGTCATCATGCATATCATGTTTTCTCGCATTTTCCGATCCTAGGAAATTTCACGCAACTCAAGGACCCTCGGAGAGTTGGAAGTTACATTATTTTCATATTTGGGATTTCTCAAATTTTGGAAATAGGATCATTTGGATTTATTTAAAATTATCTTCATAAAGTTTTCCTATAAAAATCTCAAGAGAGGGAATAATATGACTTTCCCAATATTTAGGAAAAATGAAGATATTATAAATAAATCAAATTTGGTTTTTGAAAGATTTATTTTGCTTAGGCAAAAATGAGCATTTTAAAAATATCATGCATGTTTGCCGTTTTTAAAGTTCATTTTGTTCGACTCATTTTTAGGAGTCGGGGAAAATTTGTTTTATTTAATTTGGAGTTCATTTGGTATTTTCTTTTAATTCTTTTGATTTAATTTTTATTTAAAAAAAACAACGCCACAGGCCCAGGCCCGGCCAGCCAGCAGCCGGCCCAGCCAACCTCCCGGCCCATCTCCCCTTCCTCGAAACACGCCTTGGAGGAGTCCGCCCGCCGCCCACTCGGCTCGGACAGAGCCCCCGCCGTGCCCCCTCCCCACGCAACCGGAGCCCCCTCCTATTTAACCCGAGCCCCCTCTCTCAACTCGCCCTTGCCGACCCCACCAGCCGCCGCCGCCATGTGGTCATTGAGCACCCGCCGCCCTCGAGCCCCCAGAGCCCTCGCCGACCCGCCATTGCCGTCGCCGAGTCGCCGCCGCATGGCGGCACGGAGGTAGCCCCAGCCGATCCGATCCGAACCGATCCGGTTTTCCCTAGAAAACCGGTCCGGTTTTACAAAGTTCGGTTTTTTAAAACCTAGATTGGTTTTATTTTTTCGGTTTTCTTATTTAGTGAACGTTCACCGACCCGTTCGTTTCAATGAACGCGTTCATTGGATTAGTTCTGTTAACGAACGTCCGTTATTTAATCCGTTAAATCGTTTTCTTTTAAATCGGATTTAATCCGTTATTTTCGGATTCGATTTACGATCTGATTTTCAAATCTGTTTTATTTCTTGCTCGTTTATCGAATCAGGTGATTCAAGCGCTGGAGTTTAGAATGTGAAACCGCCGTTCCGACTAACCTATTTTCACAGAGTTTTGCTACTGTAAAATTTTGACCTAATTTCAGATTTGCTAAACCGAAGTCGTTCTCTCGAGTTCCGACTTTCGATGCTTTATTTGATTCGATTCTTTTGCAACTGTGGTTCTTAAGTTGAACTATCTGGTTAGATCTTTTCGAGATTTCCACTGTGCATTAGATGAGTACTTATTGTATGCTTGTTGTTTGTCTGCGTTAGATCACCCGGTCGCCGCTTGTTATTTCGAATCTCTAGGACTCGCGGATCATCAGCAAGGCAAGTAACACTTTGATCATACCTTTTCTACTACCCAGTTTTATGCATTAGATCAAACCCTCAAACACTTGTGCTGACCCGTTTTCGGGCTGCAACTTTTCATGTTGCAGACTTTTCAGACGACGAGTAAGGTGTTAGGCCGTGGTTCTATACTCAGTGATGCCGTTGGAGTTGATGGACTCACTCGTTTTCCAAGCCTTCCGCTGTTATTATTAGATGGCCTTAAGCCATATTATTGTATTAAGTTCCCTTGTGGACAACGATGTAATAAGTGTGTGATTGCTACTCTGCTATAAATCCTTCGAAGTACTGTGTGGTGTCAGCATTACTGATCCAGGGATGACACTGAGCACAGAGCGCTAGATCCATTCGGGTCTGGTCGCGACAAAGTATGTATCTAGGCATGCACCGAGGAGGACCCAAGTAAATTCTCTCACGGGAGTTGTTTAGGAGGAAGTGCATGTAGTGAAGGATTACCCGGATGTATTTCCAGAGGAACTACCAGACATGCCGCCAGATCGAGACATTGAGTTTTTGATAGAGTTGTTGCCAGGCACCGAACCGATATCGAAGAGACCATACCGGATGCCTGCAAATGATCTAGAGGAGATTAAGAAGCAGATTAAGGAGTTATTGGAGAAGGGTTACATTCGACGCAGTTCATCACCGTGGGGAGCCCCAGTGCTCTTGGTTGAGAAGAAGGATGGATCTTTGAGAATGGTTGTTTATTATCATGCATTGAATGAAGTGACGATCAAGAACAAGTACCCACTGCCGATGATCAATGATTTGTTTGACCAGCTGCAAGGAGCTAAAGTATTTTCCAAGATCGATCTGCGATCAGGATACCACCAGCTGAAGATCCGAGAACAGGATATACCTAAGACAGCCTTCACCACAAGGTACGGGCTATATGAGTACACGGTTATGTCATTTGGATTGACTAATGCCCCTGCCTATTTAATGAGTATGATGAATAAGGTGTTCATGGAATTCTTGGATAAGTTTGTTGTGGTGTTCATTGATGATATTTTGGTGTACTCGAAAAATGAAGAGGAGCACAAGGGGCATTTGCGTTTAGTTCTCGAGAAGCTCAGGGAACATCAGTTGTATGCCAAGTTCAGCAAATGTGAGTTTTGGTTGAAGGAAGTTGGATTTCTTGGACATGTTATATCAGGAGAAGGTATAGCAGTAGATCCTACCAAGGTTCAGTCTGTCACTGAGTGGTTGGCACCCACCTCAATAGGAGAGATCCACAGTTTTCTTGGACTCGCGGGATATTATCGGAGATTCATTGAGAATTTTTCCAAGATTGCAAAGCCCATGACGGAGTTGTTGAAGAAGGACACTAAGTTCAAATGGACAGATGAATGTGAGGCAAGTTTTCATGAGCTGAAGAAACGATTGGTTACAGCCCCAATGTTGATCCTACCAGATGTACGCAAGGATTTCCAAGTGTATTGCGAAGCTTCTCGCTTAGGACTTGGAGGTGTACCTATGCAAGACGGAAGAGTTGTTTCATATGCCTCACGTCAGCTTCAACCGCATGAGTTGAATTATGTCACGCATGATTTGGAGTTAGCAGCTGTAGTGCATGCACTCAAGACCTAGAGACATTTTCTTATTGGAAACTGTTGTGATGTGTACACAGGTCACAAGAGTTTGAAGTACATTTTCACACAGAAGGAGCCGAATCTCAGGCAAAGGAGATGGTTGGAGCTTATAAAGGATTATGATATGAAGTTGCACTATCATCCATGCAGGGCCAATGTCGTAGCAGACGCTTTGAGCCGGAAGAGTTATGCCAATACCCTCATAAGCGGGGGATTACCAAAGGAGTTAGCCGAAGATCTCAGGGAGCTACGTTTGGAGATATTCCTCGAGGTTTTGTTGCAGCATTGGAAGTTCAGTCAACATTGTTGGGAAAGATTCGAGAAGCTCAGAAGGATGGCAAGGAAATTGCTGAGATAAAGGAGAAGATGAGCAAAGGAAAAGCCAAGGGTTTTCGTGAGTATGAGCACGACACCTCGTGGTTTGAGGATCGTGTTTATGTACCCAATAATGCAGAGATCAAGAAGTTGATACTTCAGGAAGCTCATGACTCGCGATACTCCATACACCCCGGAAACACCAAGATGTATTTGGATTTGAAGGAGCGTTTCTGGTGGACTGGTATGAAGAAAGATATTGCCGAGTACGTAGTTGTATGTGATGTATGTCAGAGAGTGAAGGCAGAACATCAGAAGCCAGCAAGATTACTGCAGCCTATGCCGATACCCGAATGGAAGTGGGATAAGCTTGGCATGGATTTTATCACCGGATTACCCAGGACCCGATCGGGATACGATTCTATCTGGGTAGTAGTGGATCGTTTGACCAAAGTAGCTCACTTTATCCCAGTGAAAACCACCTATACGAGTGCAAAGTTGGCCAAGATATATATGACCAGGATCGTATGTCTGCATGGAGTTCCGAGGACCATCGTATCAGATAGAGGAACACATTTTACTTCAAAGTTTTGGCACCAGATGCACCAGACTTTGGGAACCAGACTGGAGTTTAGTACAACCTTTCATCCGCAGACAGATGGACAGACTGAGAGAGTCAATCAGATTTTGGAAGACATGTTGAGAGCTTGTGCGCTAGATTATGGATCTAGCTGGATGATAATTTGCCCTACGCGGAGTTCTCACACAACAACAGCTACCAGGCCAGTTTGAAGATGGCACCTTTCGAAGCTTTGTATGGAAGGAGGCGCAGGACACCGTTGATGTGGGATGAAGTTGGAGACCGTCAGTTGTTTGGACCAGATTTGATCAAAGATTCCGAAGAGAAGGTTAAGTTGATTCGAGATAGACTGAAGGTAGCTCAGTCCAGACAGAAGAGTTGTGCAGACTCAAAACGCAAGGAGGTAGTCTATGAAATCGGAGACAGAGCATATTTTTGTGTGTCACCTCTGCGAGGAGTTAAACACTTTGGAGTTAAGGGAAAGTTAGCCCCGAGATTTGTAGGACCATACCAAGTTTTGGAGCGTATGGGAGAGGTAGCCTACAGGTTGGAGTTACCCGAAGGACTGTCAGGAGTTCATGATGTGTTTCACGTTTCCCAGTTAAAGAAGGGCCATGCTGAGATGGTCGATATTCCTCTGAGAGATATAGTGCCCCTGGAAGCAATTCAGTTGGATAGTGATCTAACCTACCAGGAGAAACCTGTCAAGATTCTCGAGTTTGCCAGCCGAGTCACCCGCGGCAAGGTTATCAAGTTTTGCAAAGTTCAGTGGAGCCATCATACCGAGGATGAAGCCACCTGGGAACGAGAGGAAGACCTACGGAAAGACCACCCACACCTATTTTCTAGCCAACCGAATCTCGAGGGCGAGATTCATCTTAAGGGGGGTAGGTTTGTAACATCCCAAATTTTCAATTTGGAATATTATACATAGGTCATCATATGCATATCATATTTTATTTGCATTTTTAGTTTTGATCCTAGAAATCCTAAGCAACTCAAGGACCCACGGAGAGAGTTGGGGATTTCGTTTTTTTCATATTTGAATTCTTCTCAAATACTGAAAAGAGGATCATTTTGGTTTTAATAATTTTTCTCTCCGAAACATTTCAATATAAAAATAAAAGAGCGGAGATAAAATGACTTCTCCAAAATAAAACAAATATTGGAGGAAACATGTTAAAATCAAATAAATAATTTATTTGGATTTTATTTGTTATTTTATTTGAATTAGAAAAAAATATGCATTTTTCAATATTGCATTTTTAGGCCAGAAAAATGTTCGCTATGTTCTAAATATTTTATTTAGACGGTGAAAATTGTTTTTGGCATTTTTAGAAAAAAAATATATTTATTTACGATTTTTCCTTTTCGCGGAATTTATTTTATTTAAAAGGTTCCGGACGAGCTGGGCCGAAGGCCGGCCAGATTGCCGCCGCCTACTTGCTCGGGAATGGGACTCCATGCCTTGTAGGCCGTCCGCGGGACTCGCCTCCGAGGCGGCCCCTCCCAAAGTCAACCGCCCGACCCCTTTATAACCCCGCCGCCTCCCCACCTCGTCCATGTGCCAGCAACAGCGGCCGGCCCGCCCGCCCGCGTGCCGGCGCCGCCCGCCTCCGTCGCCGCGCCGCTTCGCCGCCCTTTGCCGCGTCGCGCCGCGGCCATGAGCCCGTCGAACCGCCTCGCCGTCCGCCGATGTTGACCCTGCCGACCCGCTGGTTTTCTTTGATGAACCGGTAAAAACCGCAAAGCTGTCGCCGTGTTTATTAAAAAAACCTAGAACGTTTTTTTTATCGGTTCGGTTTTCTCAGTTTTCTTCGGTTTAGGTTATTATATGAACGTTCATTCGTTAGTTCGTTTTAACAAACGAATTCGCCCGTTCGTCTTTGTCAGCGGACGTTCGTCCGATCGATTTTTCTTTTCCCGTTTATTTTCGGCCAGGGACCTATCCGTGATTATTTTTATCGCAGATTAGCCCCTAATCTTCAAACCCTTGCAACTTTTTAACCGTTCGTCCAAATCCAGTGAAACCAACGCCAAAATCTTCGTCTCGAGCCCCTCTTTCTGGTTAATCAACTTGAATATGATTTTGACAATTTAAAATTTGGTTTCTAGAAGATTTGAATTCGAAGTTCTTTTGACCGTAGTTTGAGTTTCGTAGCTCTGGTTTAGTTGATTCATTTTGCAAATCGAAGCTCTTCAGTTGAACTTTCAGATTGGATCTTTTTATACGAGTTTTACCTTGCATCTATGCTTGAGTGCTTATGTATGCTATTGTTTGTTTGCGATAGAATTCCCGGAGTGCGAAGCGTGCTACTACGAGTCTCTAGGGTTTGCGGATCGTCAGCAAGGCAAGTAACACATTGATCATACCCCTTTATTACCCAGTTTTTATGCATTAGTTACAATCCTCAAACACTGCATGATTAGGATGTGATTAACATGTGGGTATTGGGAAGTAGATGATGACGTAGAACCTATTGCCCTTTTATTATCAAACCTTGGGAGTTACTTCTACGTTATGCTTAGGTTGCTATGCTATGCTCGTAGGCGTGGTTTGGTTTGAGTGATCCATGACAGATATGAGATTGTTAATTAATGGTTAACTTAAGGTGGCTACTTAAATACACATCTGGGTGGATTGGTTGCGGGCACCTGGGGATATACCAGTGTTGTCTTTTGGTTCGCCACCCAGGATCAAAGGGGTCTAAGATTATTCATGCTAGAAACTTCCGTGTGCAGCCACAAGCTATTATGGGCTCTAGCATAGTTGAGTATGTTGCATGACCTCTTTCAGTGGTAGGCTAGCAGATGTAGGGGATGTAGGTTGGTACTGTCTACCCGAGTAAAGAGTTAATGTTTACGAAAGATCGTGTCTCGGTCATCCGCTTTCTCAAACACCATGTAGTGCGAGAAATTCAACGGAGGAGATCAAGTCTTGTGGGGAAAAGTGCTAAACCTCATAGAGTGTACAAACTAATCATGGTTAGTCGTGTCCCCGGTTATGGACATCTTGAGTATCTGGTTCTTGGATTATCATGTTGATCTCATCACTCTAAATTAATTTGTTGGGTTGATAATTACTGTTTAATTGGGATTCAGATGGGGTTACCTTCTCAATGTTTCAACTACCATGATAGTTAAATAAAATATATTCATTTGTTGTAGGGAAATATTTGCTTTTGGCAAAAATATTAACCACACAGCCTCCACCAGCCATATATGCATGTAGTGATAGCATTTGCTTGTTCTTTGCTCTACTGTGTTATATTGCCAGCATATTCCATGTGCTGACCCATTTCCGGGCAGCAACATATCATGTTGCGGACTTTTCAGACGAAGAGTAAGGTGCGCTAGGTCGTTGTCGTGCACTCAGCTATGTCGTTGGAGTTGATGGACTCACTTTATCTTCCAAGCCTTCCGCTGTTATCGTATTTAGATGGCCTTAAGCCATATTATTGTAATAAGTTCTCTTTTGAGACATTCAATGTAATAAGTGTGTGATTGCACTCTATTATAAATCCAAGTACTATGTGTGTGTCAGCATTACCGATCAAGGGATGACACTTATACACAGAGATTTGGCCGTTTGAGGTCGGATCGCTACACCCACACGACAACAGTCGGCATTCTTCTTCTCTCATATATATGGGTGGAGTCCTGACAGACTTGGTGTATACACTTGACTGTTGGTGATGGTCTCTCCTCCTTTCATCCCCAAGTGCATTACACTAAAATGTCTAGCACAGGGGAACGAAGGAGAAGCGACCCCCACGACAACAGTCGGGATTCTTCGTCCTCTCTCATATATGGTGGACACACTCCCTCACTGATTTTTCAACCGTCGGTGATGGTCGTTATTCCTCCTTCCCCTAGTGCATAACAAAGGTCTAGCACAAGGAGAAGAAGGAAAAACAACCCCTACGACAACAGTCGGGATTCTTCTTCTCTCATATATGGTGCAGACTTTCTCCCTCACTCATTTGTTGACTATCATGTATGGAGCCTCGACGGACTTAAACTCAACCCGAAATGTCGTTTAATTATCTTTCTAGAAAATCCGGGCCACTCGATATTTCCTACATATTCTAGCACAAGTCATGTCAAAATTCACGGAAAAATCCGGCATGACCTTTGCTAAAAAAGGACATATCGAGCGCCTAAAATTTGCCGAAACGGAAATTAATCAACACTCCGGCAAAACATAGGCCACTCGAAGGTGTAATCTGCAAACATGGCCGGCCACTTGCGCAAGCACATATCCTATTTGAGCAACACAAGATATACATGTTTATATCTACATCATATGAGCATTCAAACCTGATGGTCATTGCATTTCAATGGTTGAAAATATGAACAAAAACATTTCAAAATATCTTATAGGACTCATATTGACATGGAGATTTGGCTGGTCTCACCTCGAGGTCGGAGGGGGTCGGTGACGGGGACGACGGCGGGGATGATGGAGGGGCTCCTTGATTTCTGCAAAAACAAAAACCCTGTAAGCTATCAACTAATCAAATGCATATGCCTTGCATAGTGCTCTCCAATTTGAGCATTCAAAATAGGAGTAGTTCTCCAATTTGAGCATTGAATAAGCAAAACCAAATCATAAAATAAATTACTATTCAAATTAGCATGCATTCAATAAGCACAACTAAATCATCTCTTGCATCCGTACATCGTCGAATATTATCACTAATACATCTTGAATAGTATCATACATATAACATCACTAATACAGCTAATACCCTAGCGAACGACGGGTATCGGCGCGGGCGGTGGACACTCAAAGAGAAGGAACCATCACCGGATCATAACTCCAGTGAGATCCCTGAAGAACCTGCCAGGTATTGGATAACCTGCCCTCCAACCGAACCATGTAGCGACAGACGTGTTCGTCCTCCTCGCTGACATGGTGATGTACCACCTCCGCGGGGTCCTCAAGCCTACGCACCGTCACTCGCCCACGCGACCGCCACCAAAGAAGGTTCGGGTCAACGACGGGCTGGCTCCTCACCAAGCTGCACCCCCCGGAAAGGTAGCACCTCCCAGTACCAGCCCGGACATGGCCCCTCTGATCAAGCAGGCCTCATATGCCGAGTCGAGGACGAGGATGCGGGATAGGCATCATTGACGCCGATGCAGGAATAATTGCTTTAACTAAAAAAATAACAACAATGTGACATGTTCAAAATATGACATGTCCACTTCAAAATGAATCAACCTAGAATTTTGTTAAATACACCTAAAAATAAACTAGTTCTATGAATTTTCTTACTAAAAATAAACTAGTTCTATAGTAAAATTTCAATTAGATCATCAAATATCATATACCTAAATTTTCTTACTAAAAATAAACTAGTTCTATTAATTCAACTAGTTCAAGTAAACACTTACTATAAATAAAAATAAACTAGTTTAACTAGTTCTATTAATTTTCTTACTAAAAATAAACTAGTTCTATTAATTCAACTAGTTCTTACTTAAAATAAACTAGTTCAACTAGTTCTTACTAAAAATAAACTAGTTCAACTAGTTCTATTAATTTTCTTACTAATTCTATTAAACACTTACTAAAAACAGTAAAAAGAACTATATTGAATTTTTCTCTAAACTAAACACTATTGTCCTAATTAACATCTAGTTAAACCCTATTGCCCTAACCCTACTGCCATAGTTCTTAAGCATCTACAAGTACTAACTAATTAGATGAACCCTAGCTAGGTACTTAAGCATCTACAACTACTTAAGCACCCATTAATGAACCCTAGGAATTTGTCCTAAAAACTATTTAAGCATCTACAACTACTGCCCTAATTAACATCTAGTTTACAATTATATTTACTTAACTACATTGGGTGCACAATGCTACCTCTTGAGCATGCGTTGGTTTTTCCCTTGAAGAGGAAAGGGTGATGTAGCAAAGTAGCGTAAGTATTTCCCTCAGTTTTTGAGAACCAAGGTATCAATCTAGTAGGAGGCCACACGCAAGTCCCTCGTACCTACACAAACAAATAAGAACCTTGCAACCAACGCGATAAAGGGGTTGTCAATCCCTTCACGGCCACTTGCAAAAGTGAGATCTGATAGAGATGATAATATTTTTGGTATTTTTATGATAAAGATTGAAAGTAAAGATTGCAAAGTAAAAATAGATTGGAAACTTATATGATGGAAAATAGACCCGGGGGCCATAGGTTTCACTAGTGGCTTCTCTCAAGATAGCATAAGTATTACGGTGGGTGAACAAATTACTGTTGAGCAATTGATAGAAAAGTGCATAATTATGAGAATATCTAGGCATGATCATGTATATAGGCATCACGTCCGTAACAAGTAGACCGACTCACATGCGCATCTACTACTATTACTCCACACATCGACCGCTATCCAAAGCATGCATCTAGAGTATTAAGTTCATAAGAACAGAGTAACGCATTAGGTAAGATGACATGATGTAGAGGATAAACTCAAGCAATATGATATAAACCCCATCTTTTTATCCTCGATGGCAACAATACAATACGTCTTTGTTTCCCTTTACATCCTTTGGGATCGAGCAACGCAAGATTGAACCCAAAGCTAAGCACTTCTCCCATTGCAAGAAAGATCAATCTAGTAGGCCAAACCAAACTGATAATTCGAAGAGACTTGAAAAGATAACCAATCATACATAATAGAATTCAGAGAAGATTCAAATATTGTTCATAGATAATCTTGATCATAAACCCACAGTTCATCGGATTTCGACAAACACACCGCAAAAAGAGTTGCATCGAATAGATCTCCAAGAAGATCGAGGAGAACTTTGTATTGAGATCCAAAGAGAGAGAAGAAGCCATCTAGCTAATAACTATGGACCCAAAGGTCTGTGGTAAACTACTCACACATCATCGGAGAGGCTATGGTGTTGATGTAGAAGCCCTCCATAATCGATTCCCCCTCGTGGGCAGGAAAAAGGCCCCAAGATGGGATCTCACGTGTCTGAGAAGGTTGCGGCAGTGGAAATAGGTTTTCGTGGTGCTCCTGGTTGGTTTCGGGGTACAAGGGTATATATAGGAGGAAGAAGTAGGTCGATGGAGCCACGAGGGGCCCACGAGGGTGGGGGCGCGCCTAGGGGGGCAGGCGCGCCTCCCTGCCTCATGGCCTCCTCGTTGATTTCTTGACGTCCACTCCAAGTCCTCTGAATCAATTTTGTTCCAAAAATAACGCTCCCGAAGGTTTCATTTCGTTTGGACTCCGTTTGATATTCCTTTTCTGCGAAACACTGAAATAGGCAAAAAACAGCAATTTGCACTGGGCCTTGGGTTAGTTGGTTAGTCCCAAAAATAATATAAAAGTGTATAGTAAAGCCCATTAAACATCCAAAATGGATAATATAATATCATGGAACAATCAAAAATTATAGATATGTTGGAGACGTATCAAGCATCCCCAAGCTTAATTCCTGCTCGTCCTCGAGTAGGTATTATAAAAATAGAATTTTTGATGTGGAATGCTACCTAGCATATTTCTCAATGTAATTTTCTTTATTGTGGCATGAATGTTCAGATCCAAAAGATTCAAGATAAAAGTTTAATATTGACATGAAAATAATAATACTTCAAGCACACTAACAAAGCAATCATGTCTTCTCAAAATAACATGGCCAAATAAAGTTATCCCTACAAAATCATATAGTCTGGCTATGCTCTATCTTCATCACACAAAGTATTTAATCATGCACAACCCCGATGACAAGCCAAGCAATTGTTTCATACTTTTGATGTTCTCAAACTTTTTCAATCTTCACGCAATACATGAGCGTGAGCCATGGACATAGCACTATGGGTGGAATAGAATGGTGGTTGTGGAGAAGACAAAAAGGAGAAGATAGTCTCACATCAACTAGGCGTATCAACGGGCTATGGAGATGCCCATCAATAAATATTAATGTGAGTGAGTAGGGATTGCCATGCAACAGATGCACTAGAGCTATAAGTGTATGAAAGCTCAACAAAAGAAACTAAGTGGGTGTGCATCCAACTCGCTTGCTCACGAAGACCTAGGGCATTTTGAGGAAGCCCATCATTGGAATATACAAGCCAAGTTCTATAATGTAAAATCCCCACTAGTATATGAAAGTGACAACATAGGAGACTCTCTATCATGGAGATCATGGTGCTACTTTGAAGCACAAGTGTGGCAAAATGATAGTAACATTGTCCCTTCTCTCTTTTTCTCTCATTCATTTTTTTTATTTGGGCCTTTTTCTCTTTTTTTATGGCCTCTTTTTTTTTCTTCTTTTCGTCCAGAGTCTCATCCCGACTTGGGGAATCATAGTCTCCGTCATCCTTTCCTCACATGGGATAATGCTCTAATAATGATGGTCATCACACTTTTATTTACTTACAACTCAAAAATTACAACTCAATACTTAGAACAAAATATGACTTTATGTGAATGCCTCCGGTGGTGTACCGGGATATGCAATGAATCAAGAGTGACATGCATGAAAGAATTATAAAGGTGGCTTTGCCACAAATACGATGTCAACTACATGATCATGCAAAGCAATATGACAATGATGAAACGTGTCATAATAAATGGAACGGTGGTAAGTTCCATGGAAATATATCTCGGAATGGCTACGGAAATGCCATAATAGGTAGGTATGGTGGCTGTTTTGAGGAAGGTATATGGTGGGTGTAAGATACCGGCGAAAGGTGCGCGATATTAGAGAGGCTAGCAATGGTGGAAGGATGAGAGTGTGTATAATCCATGGACTCAACATTAGTCATAAAGAACTCACATACTTATTGCAAAAATCTATTATTTATCGAAACAAAGTACTACGTGCATGCTCCTAGGGGGATAGATTGGTAGGAAAATACCATCGCTCGTCCCAGACCACCACTCATAAGGAAGACAATCAATAAATAAATCATGCTCCGACTTCATCACATAACGGTTCACCATACGTGCATGCTATGGGAATCACAAACTTTAGAACAAGTATTTCTCAAATTCACAACTACTCAACTAGAATGACTCTAATATCACCATCTTCATATCTCAAAACAATTATCAAGTATCAAACTTCTCATAGTATTCAATGCACTTTATATGATAGTTTTTATTATATCCATCTTGGATGCCTATCATATTAGGACTAATTTTATAGCCAAAGCAAACTACCATGCTGTTGTAAAGGACTCTCAAAATAATATAAGTGAAGCATGAGTGATCAATAATTTCTATAAAATAAAACCACCACCGTGCTCTAAAAGATACTCCTATAAGTGAAGCACTAGAGCAAAATTCTTTAGCTCAAAAGATATAAGTGAAGCACATAGAGTATTCTAATAAATTCTGATAGATGTGTGTATCTTCCAAAAGGTTTGTACATCAAGGATGATTGTGGCGAACTAAAAAGCAAATACTCAAATCATACAAGACGCTCCAAGCAAAACACATATCATGTGGTGAATAAAAATATAGCTCCAAGTAAAGTTACCGATGAACGAAGACAAAAGAGGGGATGCCTTCCGGGGCATCCCCAAGATTAGGATTTTTGGTTGTCCTTGGATTTTACCTTGGGGTGCCTTGGGCATCCCCAAGCTTAGGCTCTTTCCACTCCTTGTTTCATCAAATCTTTACCCAAAACTTGAAAACTTCACAACACAAAACTTAACAGAAAATCCCGTGAGCTCCGTTAGCGAAAGAAAACAAAACACCACTTAAAGGTACTGTAATGAACTAATTATTTATTAATATTGGTGTTAAACCTACTGTATTCCAACTTCTCTATGGTTCATAACGTCCGATACTAGCCATAGTTTCATCAAAATAAGCAAACAACACACGAAAAACAGAATCTGTCAAAAACAGAACGGTCTATAGTAATCTGTCTCAAACGCATACTTATGGAACTCCAAAAATTCTAAAATAAATTTCTTGACGTGCGGAATTTATCTATTAATAATCTGCAAAAATAATCGACTAAATAGCACTCTCCAGTAAAAAGTTGTAGCTAATCTCGTGAAAGCTAAAGTTTCTGTTTTTTACAGCAAGATAAAAAAGACTTCACCCAAGTCTTCCCAAAGGTTCTACTTGGCACAAACACTAATTAAAACATAAAACCACATCTAAACATAATCTAGATGGATTATTTATTACTAAACAGAACCAAAAATCAAGAAACAAAAAATAAAATTGGGTTGCCTCCCAACAAGCGCTATCGTTTAACGCCCCTAGCTAGGCATAAAGGCAAGGATAGATCTAGGTATTATCATCTTTGGCATGCAATCCATAAGTGGCTCTCATAATAGATTCAAAAGGTAATTTTATTTTATTTCTAGGAAACTGTTCCATGTCTTTCCTTAACGGAAATTGGAATCTAATATTCCCTTCTTTCATATCAATAATTGCACCAATCGTTCTAAGGAAAGGTCTACCAAGAATAATAGGACATGAAGGATTGCAATCTATATCAAGAACAATGAAATCTACAGGCACATAATTCCTGTTTGCAACAATAAGAACATCATTAATTCTTCCCATAGGTTTCTTAATGGTGGAATCCATGAGGTGCAAGTTTAAAGAACAATCATCAAATTCACGGAAACCTAACATATCACACAAAGTTTTTGGAATTGTGGAAACACTAGCACCCAAATCACACAAAGAATAGCATTCATGATCTTTAATTTTAATTTTAATAGTAGGTTCCCACTCATCATAAAGTTTTCTAGGGATAGAAACTTCCAATTCAAGCTTTTCTTCATAAGATTGCATTAAAACATCAACGATATGTTTAGTAAAAGCCTTATTTTGACTATAAGCATGTGGAGAATTTAGCACGGAATGCAACATGGAAATACAATATATTAAAGAACAATTATCATAGTTAAATTCCTTGAAATCCAAAATAGTGGGTTCATTGCTATGTAAAGTTTTGACCTCTTCAATCCCACTTTTACCAATTTTTGCATCAAGATCTAAAAACTCCGAATCATTGGGACGCCTTTTAACTAAAGTTGACTCATATCCAGTCCCATCATTATCAAGATCCATATTGCAAAACAAAGATTTAATAGGAGACACATCAATTACTTTTAGATCTTCATCCTTATTATCATGAAAACTAGAAGAACACACTTTTACAAAGCAATCTTTCTTAGCACGCATCCTAGCGGTTCTTTCTTTGCACTCATCAATGGAAATTCTCATGGATTTGAGAGACTCATTGATATCATGCTTAGGTGGAATAGATCTAAGTTTCAAAGAATCAACATCAAGAGAAATTCTATCCACGTTCCTAGCCAATTCATCAATCTTAGGCAATTTTTCTTCAAGAAAAGCATTGTTAGAGGGCATCTCATTAAAATTTCCATAAGATTTGTTGTAGGAATTACCATAATTATTAGAGGAATTACTAGGGTACGGCCTAGGATTAACAGTTTCTTCTATAAGCGTTGTTACCAAAATTGTTCTAACAACAAAATTCACATCCATAGATTCATTATTATTCTCAATCAAAGTAGACAAAGGAATATCATTGGGATCAGAAGAAACACTCTTATTAGCAAACAATTTCATAAGTTCAACCATCCATCTTTCCACTCAAAATATTAATCTCTTCGATTGCATGCACCTTTTTACTAGTATATCTTTCAGTGTGCCATTGAGAATAATTAACCATAATATTATCTAGGAGTTTAGTAGCTACTCCTAAAGTGATTTCCATAAAAGTGCCTCCCGCGACCGAATCTAAAAGATTTCTAGAAGCAAAATTCAATCCGGCATAAAATTTTTGTATAATCATCCATAAATTCAAACCATGTGTAGGGCAATTACGTATCATTAATTTCATCCTCCACCAAGATTGTGCAACATGTTCATGATCAAGTTGCTTAATAATCATAATATTATTTCTAAGAGAGATGATCTTAGCGGGAGGAAAATACTTGGAGATAAAAGAATCTTTGCACTTATTCCAAGAATCTATACTATTTTTAGGCAAAGACCAAAACCAAGTTTTAGCGCGATCTCTAAGAGAAAAAGGAAATAGCTTCAATTTAACGATATCATTATCCACATCTTTCTTCTTTCGCATATCACACAAATCAACAAAGTTGTTTAGATGGGTAGCGGCATCTTCACTAGGAAAGCTGGCGAATTGATCTTTCATGACAAGATTCAGCAAAGCAGCATTAATTTCACAAGATTCAGCATCGATAAGAGAGCAATCGGAGTGCTAAGAAAATCATTGTTGTTGGTATTGGCAAAGTCACACAATTTAGTATTATCTTGAGCCATCATGACAGGCAAGCAATCCAACACACAAGCAAACAAGAAACAAGCGAAAAATAGGCGAACAGAAAGAGAGGGCGAGTAAAACGGCAAGGGTGAAGTGGGGGAGAGGAAAACGAGTGGCAAATGGTAAATAATGTAATGTGAGGGATAAGAGTTTGTGATGGGTACTTGGTATGTCTTGACTTGTGCATAGACTCCCCGGCAACAGCGCCAGAAATTGGCTAGTTGACAGGAGATCAAATCTTGACTTGACTTTGCGTAAGCCTCCCCGGTAACGGCGCCAGAAATCCTTCTTGCTACCTCTTGAGCATGTGTTGGTTTTTCCCTTGAAGAGGAAAGGGTGATGCAGCAAAGTAGCGTAAGTATTTCCCTCAGTTTTTGAGAACCAAGGTATCAATCCAAAGAGGAGGCCACACGCAAGTCCCTCGTACCTACACAAACAAATAAGAACCTTGCAACCAACGTGATAAAGGGGTTGTCAATCCATTCACAGCCACTTGCAAAAGTGAGATCTGATAGAGATGATAATATTTTTGGTATTTTTATGATAAAGATTGAAAGTAAAGATTGCAAAGTAAAAATAGATTGGAAACTTATATGATGGAAAATAGACCCGGGGGCCATAGGTTTCACTAGTGGCTTATCTCAAGATAGCATAAGTATTACGGTGGGTGAACAAATTACTGTCGAGCAATTGATAGAAAAGTGCATAATTATGAGAATATCTAGGCATGATCATGTATATAGGCATCACGTCCGTAACAAGTAGACCGACTCCTTCCTGCATCTACTACTATTACTCCACACATCGACCGCTATCCAGCATGCATCTAGAGTATTAAGTTCATAAGAACATAGTAACGCATTAGGTAAGATGACATGATGTAGAGGGATAAACTCAAGCAATATGATATAAACCCCATCTTTTTATCCTCGATGGCAACAATACAATACGTGTCGTTTCCCTTTACATCCTTTGGGATGGAGCAATGCAAGATTGAACCCAAAAGCTAAGCACTTCTCCCATTGCAAGAAAGATCAATCTAGTAGGCCAAACCAAACTGATAATTCGAAGAGACTTGCAAAGATAACCAATCATACATAAAAGAATTCAGATAAGATTCAAATATTGTTCATAGATAATCTTGATCATAAACCCACAATTCATCGGATTTCGACAAACACACTACAAAAAGATTTACATCGAATAGATCTCCAAGAAGATCGAGAAGAACTTTGTATTGAGATCCAAAGAGAGAGAAGAAGCCATCTAGCTAATAACTATGGACCTGAAGGTCTATGGTAAACTACTCACACATCATCGGAGAGGCTATGGTGTTGATGTAGAAACCCTCCGTGATTGATTCCCCCTCCGTCGGAGCACCGGAAAAGGCCCCAAGATGGGATCTCACGGGTACAGAAGGTTGCGGCAGTGGAAATAGGTTCTCGTGGTGCTCCTGGTTGGTTTTGGGGTACAAGGGTATATATAGGAGGAAGAAGTAGGTCAATGGAGCCACGAGGGGCCCACGAGGGTGGGGGCGCGCCCAGGGGGGCAGGCGCGCCTCCCTGCCTCGTGGCCTCCTCGTTGATTTCTTGACGTCCACTCCAAGTCCTCTAGATCATGTTTGTTCCAAAAATAACACTCCCAAAGGTTTCATTCCGTTTGGACTCCGTTTGATATTCCTTTTCTGTGAAACACTGAAATAGGCAGAAAAACAGCAATTTGCACTGGGCCTTGGGTTAGTAGGTTAGTCCCAAAAATAATATAAAAGTGGTGTATAGTAAAGCCCATTAAACATCCAAAATGGATAATATAATAGCATGGAACAATCAAAAATTATAGATATGTTGGAGGCGTATCACACAACAACTATATAGCTACTTAAGCATCTACAAGTAGTAGCTAATTTTAGGAACCCTAACTAATTAGATGAACCCTGGGAACCCTAGCTAGGCAGAGGTAGGGGAGGAGGAGGAGGAGGTGTAGGCGTGCTCACCTCAGGCGCCGGCGGAGTTAGGGAGCGGCCGAGGGAGGGGCACGCAGTGTCGAGGTCGGGGTCGGGTCTTGGGCACGCGGCGGAGGGCAGCAATAGGGAGACGACAACGGCGGCCAACGAGGGCAGCAAAGGGCGTGCGGAGGGTGACGGGAGAGCACGCGACGGCCGACGACGATGTAGGCCGACAACGACGGCGACAGCAGATCGAGGGGGAATTTGGAGGAAGTGGTAGGGGGAAGAAGAACCGCGCGGTTAAGTCAAAAATAGCAGTAGCGCTGGCCTACAAAAGTGCTACTGCTACATTAGTAATAGCTAACTTAGCTATAGCGCTGCCTAGCAAAATGCGCTACTACTATGTTAGCTATAGCGCTTGTCCTGAAAGCACGCTGCTGCTACGCCTTTCTCCTTTATTTTTCTTTTATTTACCTTCACATTTTATTTTATTTTCCTTTCCCCTTTTTCCATTTCTTTCATTTTCATTTACTTTTTATATGTTTTTCATTTTATTTTATTTTCATTAGTAGTAGCGCTTTCCGCGTAAAACACGCTGCTACAACCATCTTAGCAGCAACACGCTTTGCATAAGCTCGCTACTACTATTCCTATCCTGCCGAGAACAGTGTGGGAATTGTAGTAGTAGTAGCGCTTCTTTCTTCAGACGTGCTACTGCTATAAACTTAGCTACAACGCGTTTATTTGTCGGGCGCTAGTGGTAAGTAGTAGTAGCGCTTCTTTTTGACCCGCGCTACTGGTAAGTTTCTATGTATAAGGTTTTCCCTAGTAGTGAGAGGGCATATTTGTTGGTTATGCTACAAACTCTCATGCTTACGTGTCCTCAACAAGTCAACCAGAATCATTGAGGAGACGTATAACATGGAGATTGATGAGAATAACGGCTCCCAAGTGGAGCAAAGTGGTCTTTGTGGTGTAGGTGATGAAATTCCTCATCAAGCGATAAGAAGAATGGGGATTGGTCAAATACTCCCCATTGAGGAACCCCTTGTGGCCGAAGGAGAAGGACAATGCTCTACTCAAGTGGAGCCATTACCTATAATAGACCCACACGGTTCCGAAGAACAAAATGAAGGCCCTCAACCCAATGAACAAGATCAATGGCAAGATCAACTCCATGGATGTGGTGATGAACCAAATGATGCCCAAGATCAAGTTCATGCCTCTGAGCACGCTCAAGGTCAAGAGCAAGCTCAAGACGGTGCTCAAGATCAAGAGCCAACTCAAGGTCAAGAGCAGGCTCAAGACGGTGCTCAAGATCAAGAGCAAGCTCACGATTGATAGCAAGCTTAAGACGGTGCTCAAGATGTGCAAGATGATCCTCAAATGCCCATTGAAGAACTTTTCGAGCGTCGTGCCGCTAAGGTGGCTTCCAAGCTAAAGCATCAACAACATGTCATGGAGAATGTGCTTGGAAGCTTGAGAAAAGGGGTAACTACTCGCAAACAATTGTCAATCTTTTGTGAGCATCGCGTGTTTGTTTCGTGTGTTGAACCCCAAAAGGTACATGAGGCACTTGATGATGAGGATTGGCTTGAAGCAATGCACGATGAACTCAACAACTTCGAGCGCAATCAAGTTTGGGATTTAGTGCCAAGGCCAATGGAGTAACATAATGTCATTGGAACCAAATGGATCTTCAAGAACAAGCAAGATGCAAATGGTGTGGTTGTTCGAAACAAGGCAAGATTGGTGGCACAAGGCTACTCCCAAGTCGAGGGTATCGACTATGGTGAAACCTTTGCTCCCGTTGCTCGTCTTGAATCTATTCGCATGTTGCTTGCTTATGCCTATCATCATGACTTTAAATTGCAACAAATGGATGTGAAAAGTGAATTTCTTAATGGCCCTTTGAATGAGTTGGTATATGTCAAACAACCTCCGGGATTTGAGGATTCCAAGTTCCCCACTCATGTATACAAACTCAAAAAGGCGCTCTATGGCCTTAAGCAAGCCCCACGTGCATGGTATGAGCACCTTACCGAGTTGTTGCAAGATCGTGGGTTTGAAGCTGGAAAAATCGATCCCACTCTTTTTACTAAGAGGGTCAAAGGGGATTTGTTCATATGCCAACTATATGTTGATGATATTATCTTTGGTTCTCCTAACGTATCTTTCAATGATGATTTTGCCGCACTAATGACCGAGAAGTTTAAGATGTCCATGATGGGAGAGTTGATGTTCTTTCTCGGGTTCGAAGTCAAGCAAAGAAGAGAGGGGACATTCATCAACCAAGCCAAGTACACCCAAGACATGCTCAAGAAATTCAAGCTAGATGATGCCAAACCGGTCAAGTTTACAATGCCCACCAAATGCAAGCTTGAAAGTGATCCCAATGGTAAAGCGGTGGATCAAAAGGTATATCGTTCCATGATTGGATCCTTGCTTTACCTTTGTGTATCTAGACCAGATATCATGTTGAGTGTGGGAATTTGTGCACAGTTTCAAGCCGCGCCTAAGGAAAGTCACTTTGTGGCGGTCAAGCGAATCTTTCGATATTTGGCTCATACCCCAAACTTTGGATTATGGTACCCCAAAGGAGCTAGCTTTGATCTCATGGGTTACTCAGATTCATATTGGGCGGGAGATTGTGTGGATAGTAAGGCAACTTCCGGAGGGTGCCAGTTCCTTGGTCGCTCTTTGGTAAGTTGGTCTTCCAAGAAGCAAAATTGTGTGTCTCTCTCATCCATCGAGGCCGAATATGTAGCTGCCGCAGGTTGTTGTGCACAATTGTTGTGGATGAGGCCAACTTTAAAGGATTACGGTGTCACTTGTGACAAAGTGCCTCTTCTATGTGACGATGAAAGTCCTATCAAGATTTCTCACAACCCGGTGCAACATAGCAAGATGAAGCATATTGAGATCCGTCATCATTTAATTAGGGGTCACATCAGACGGGGAGATATTGATATCATCTACATCAACACTCAAGAGCAACTTGCGGATATCTTCACCAAGCCTCTAGATGAAGCAAGATTTCACGAGTTAAGGCATGAGCTAAATATCATTGATTTGAGCAATGTGGCTTGAATCTAGCCCACCCCACCACACTCATCATCATATCTTACTCTAGATGTAGGAATGGATTTAGGGGAGTGTTGTTCTCTCAATGAACTCTCCCTCCCCCTATTATGCCAAAATTAACCCAATCTTTCACATTGGCCATTCTTGATGGTACTTGTGCTTCAAAGACGAGTTTTGGTTATGGGCCCAAGGTTAAAATCTTCGCGGTGCCATACCAATTAACTCAAACATAGGTGGCCTTGGCCACCGCCCTCTCTTGAGAGGTGCTTGTTCGAGTAGTTTCCTTAGGGCGTTGTTTGTGCTTTGAGTTACTCCAAGTTGCCCTTGGTTTATTTGTCTTTCGAACTTGGAGTATCTCTTTCCTGTGATGTCCTTTTTGAGTCTCCATCCCAAGCCTATCTGTATGCTTCAACCACCGTAGTTTTGCATAAGCCATCTTTTATTTTCTGGGTTGTTCTGTCTCCCTGCCGGCGGTACTACCGCTATGAGGGAGCGGTACTACCGCTTCAAGCGGTACCACCGTTCCATCCAGCGGTACTACTAGGGCCTCCTGCCCGGCTATAGTATCAGGGCGGTACTACCGCTACTCCTAGCAGTACTACCGCCTAGCGGAACACTGTGGCGGTAACTGTCGGGCAGGGGGAGTTCTAACTCCCCCATACCCTTTCACTCTCCCTCCCCACGTCTCTCTCTCACATGTGATGAAGAACTGCCTCGGTCGCCGCTCCTGCTGGCTGATTCCTTTCCGTCTTCAGCGATTCCGTCCGGTGGAGTCCTTCCCTACCACCTCCTCTCTCCATGGAACTCGGTATTGCCCCCATTCATTGTTCCTACAGTTCTATCCTTTGAATCTAGGTTTCTAGGGCAATGCATGTTGGTTTCTCGATTTTTGGCTAAATCGGGGCTTGAGTAGGACGTTGAATGATGGCTAGATAGGAGGATTGAAGTTTTAGTTGAGAATTTTTTAATTTGTGACCTCCGATACTACCGGATCTGGGAAAGTCGGGCATCAGTTCCCAGGGCGGTACTACTGCTCCAGAGCAGCGGTACTACCGCTCTGAAGGTACTACCGCCCCAGTTCCGCGGTACTAGCACTCGAGGCCCAAGCTTCCAGAATGCACACCTAAGCTTTCCTTTCTCACTTTTGGTTCTCCTTGGCTTATGCATAGTTTGTATTCATGCTTTCCCTTGCAGTTTTGTGTCTCTTTAGGTGGTAGTAGCTCAAAGGTTCGTCACAAGAATGCGAATCCCACATCCAAGTGTGGGTGCACCCACATTGCCAGAGTTGTGTATTCAAAAGATGAAGCAGAGGTTGCACCCACACCGCCTCCTGCTCGTTATCAGTCTGCCAGGAACAAGGGCAAATCCAATGTCAGGTCAGCTACTCGCAAGAAGAAGCAACCTGTCAAGACATCTGCTGATTTGAAGCAAAATGAGTATTGGAATACCGTGAGCAAAATCCCTACCTCCTTCCTCAGGATCCCTCTTTTGTTGGCACTCCGTTCTGGACCAAGGTCCAATCTCTTGTGTACCATGACCAGCTGAAGGGAAGGAAGAACCTGTTTGTGAAGACAAAGTCAATCAACATGGCGCACATCGAGAAGTACCATGCATATTTTGGAGAAGCTCGTGCCCTCTGTGAACAGCTCAACATCGTGCCCCTCATGACTTTCAACTATGATTTCGATGCAGAGTTGGTAGCACAGTTCTTTGCAACCATATGGTATGGCACAAACATCGAGCACACTTTGATCTAGATGACCAATGGCAAGCAGTTGCGCACCACTTGGGGTGCTTTTATGGGGCTTCTGGGATATCCTGACGAGGGGCTGAGGAAGCCCATTGGCCTTCATCCTCACCATGAAGGGGGCCTACTCACAAGGACAAGTTGCTTCCTCATATGATCATCACCAAGACAGAGAAAGGTGTCAAGAAGGAGTTGAAGCCTTTCTTTGGCATTATGCATCGCATTTTCCGGCACACTGTTTTTCCTCGTATTGGCAACTTGGACATGGTGCATGGGCACCTTGTGGATATGTTACTATTATGTCACTATGAAAAGGGCACGGATGCAGTCTTGGATGTCTCTCATGTCATGTGGAAGGAGCTAGTGAATGCTACTTATGGAGATCATTGCCCGATTTATGCTCCCTTCCTCTTCAAGTTGATTCAGACTACCTGGAGCTCCACTTTCCCTGGTGAGCCTCTTGATACCGGACCCTTGACTTCTCATGACATCCTCAACTTGTGTTAGAAGGAGATTTGGGCCTCTACTACTCATCCTGAGGTGGCAGTTCCTTCTGCTTCTGAAGAGGATCAGGGTGGTGATGGTCATTTTGCTCCCGGCACTGAACATTCCTCTGGTCAGTCAGGTTGGGCGGCTAAGCTCAAGCACAAGGTGAAGAAGCTCTTTTGCCTTCAGACTGATGTTCAGCACAAGATGTACTTGGCACATGTGGATGCCAAGAAGGCTCGTTGGGAGAGGAAGACTATTATGAGGAAGCTTGAGATTCCAATTCAGGATGGCTCTGAGGATCGTATCACTCCGGAGGACAAGTGGATTTCTTCACACTCTCATTGGACGGACTCGGACGAGTCCAATGCTGCTACATCTGCTCCAGCTCAGGATCAGGAGATCGAGGAGGAGTCCGACGAGTCTGATGAGGATTCTGTTGATGGGTCTGATTCTGAGGAGTCTGGCAAGTCCATGGGAGGAGACTAGTGCCATCTGGAGTTGCGTTAGGTCACTATTTGCCCCTTTTGGTGTCTCTATGCCAAGGGAGAGGTTTAGGACCAGGGATTTGTCTTTCTAAAGGGTGTTGTCGAGTCACAAGCTTGGTTCTTTTTGCTTCTGAGTTTCTGCTTGTGAACTCTTTATCTTCATTTGCTTTGCTTCGGTGCAAGACTCTATCATATGGTGTAAGACATATGCTACCCTAGTTATCCTTGTTATGACCCTATGTGCGTGAGATTACGCTTATTGTTCTTATTGCTTTCCTGCTTAGCATTGTATATCTGTTGTTGCAAGTTTTACCGGTATAAAATTTATGGGGATCATGTCTATATTTTGTAGGTTGTCGGCTTGCCTAGTTATATCTTATATCTTTTTGTGCAAATCCTGTGTTGTCATTAATCCACCGAAAAGGGGAGATTGTTAAGGCATATTTTACCCTAGTAGTTTCGGTGATAGATGACAATGTGTTTTGTGGACTAGTCGTGTGCATTGACCTTTTCAGAGACTATATCAATAGGCACGAGACGGTTTATCTCCCCTCGATGGTAAAGAGTGAAGACGGTTATTTTATGACGATTTCTTTTTGGTGGATTTGAGTCGTAGGAGATCCATACTATTAAGAGGGGGTCCGCATTGGAAAGGTATGGGTGGAATCGACACGTACACAACCCCATATGCACCCACAGCTTCCTTTCCCTTCTCTGGAGCGTATCCATATGTTTTCTGTGGATTTTCAATGGCTTGCAAACGGTAGTACCGCCAGTGCCCACGGTAATACCGCTTATGCAGTAGTACCACTGGGTACTTCCGTGGAGCTACCGCTTAGGGTTTCCTCGAGCGTGCAACTCTTGGTTGCCGGTCTGCATTTAATGGTAGTAACGCGGTAGTAGCACGGTAGTACCACTCTGGTGGTACTACCGCCCGTACTACCGCCGGCACTACAGCTTGCAGGGATTTCTCTGTGCAAGCTTCTGTTTCCACTTTGCACTAAGCGGTAGTAGAGCGGCACTAGGACGGTAGTACCGCCGCATGCAATCTTGCCACCGACACCCTCTACTACTGCTGCCTCTCCAGGTCTAAAATCCCTAAGCGGTAGTACCGCTAGGGGCAACGGTAGTACCGCTCCGGTGGCACTAGCGTGGGTACATCCAGTGTATTTTAGGCATGTGCGGGGTAGTACCGCCTTAGCGGTAGTACTGCTTCTAGGAGTGGTAGTACCACTCCTAGGAGCGGTAGTACCGCTTGGCTGCAGGCACAAGGCAGAAAACGGTTGGATTTTTGTCTCTCTATATAAAGGGGGGTCTTCTTCTTCCTAAGGTTGACCTCTTCCTCCCAAGCTCCATTGCCATTCAAAAGCTCATTCTTGCCAGGTCTCTCTCCCTAGCCAATCAAACTTGTTAATTTTCTAGGGTTTGGTTGAGAAGGCCCCGATCTACACTTCCACCAAGAGATATTCGATCCCCCCCCCACTAATCCCTTGCAGATCTTGTTACTCTTGGGTGTTTGAGCACCCTAGACAGTTGAGGTCACCTCGGAGCCACATTCCATTATGGTTAAGCTCTGTGGTGGTGTTGGGAGCCTCCAATTAAGTTGTGGAGATTGCCCCAACCTTGTTTGTAAAGGTTCGGTCGCCGCCTTCAAGGGCACCACTAGTGGAATCACGGCACCTCACATTGTGTGAGGGCGTGAGGAGAATACGGTGGCCCTAGTGTCTTCTTGGGGAGATTGTCCTTCCACACCACTCCAATGGACACGTACTTCCTCTCAAAGGGAAGGAACTTCGGAAACACACCCTCGTCTTCACCGGGTCCACTTGTGGTTACTTCTTACCTTTACTTTGTGCAAGCTTTACTTGTGTTGTATCTTGTGCTTGCTTGCTTGCTTGCTTGTTGTTGTTGTTGTTGTTGTTGTTAGCATCATATAGGTTGCTCACCTAGTTGCACATCTAGACAACCTATTTTGTTGCTAACCCTAATTTGTTAAGAAAGGCTAAAAATTGGTAGTTGCCTATTCACCCCCCTCTAGTAAACCATATCGATCCTTTCGCATACGAAGTTGATTTTACTCAAGGAAGAAGTATCAAAAAGATTGTATATTTGTTGTTCTTGAGTATAGGATCCCACACTATTAAGAGGGGATCGGTAGGGTTAGTGAAGGACTTGCTCATGCCACTAAATTCCTAGCTTCAAAATCTTAGGGTCACACACAATATTCGGGTGCTAATGTTCTGCCTCTGCTCCCAAGCAGGATGTCCGGGCTGCTTGCCGGATGTCCGGGCCGCACGCCAGATATCCGGCCCGCACGCCGGATATCCGGCACCCAGCTATCCAGAGAACCCTTTTGTGCTGCTTTTTATCCCGGATGTCCAGCCAGTCTGCCGGATGTCTGGGCTCTCCATGTTCCCCGAATCTCCGGGCTGCCCAAGTCGGATGCCCGACTTATGCAATCCAGAGAGCGTATGGGTGCTGTTACTTCGTCGGATGTCCGGCCTCATCGTCGGATGTCCGGGGCTTCCAGCCATGACGGATGTCCGGGCCTTGCCCCGGATGCTCGGCCCCTCTATTTTATCCTTTGCTTTCTGGTTCATTTCTCAAGTGCTACGCCAGGCCGGATGTCCGGCCCCTGAACCGGATGTCCGGCCTGCCCTGTCACTTACATTACAATGGCCATATTTGCACCATCACTATATATATCCCTCTTCCTCCCTGAGAGGGTTGACCATTCACTTTGAACACTCTCAAGAACACGTTTCACTCTCTCTCTCTCTCTCACTCCTACACCAAATCTTAGATCCCTAAGGGATTTGAGAGCATTTGAGAGAAGTTTTCCACTCAAGTGATAGATCCAGTCCTTCCCCATCTTTGCACCAAAGGAATTCATGTTTTGAGCAAGTCTTGAGATTTTCCCCATCATTCTTGTTACTCTTGGAGGTTGGAGACTCCTAGGCGGTAGGAGTCATTCGGAGAGGAATCGACCATTGTGATTACTCCCGAAAAGTTTGTGAGGGTTTGGAGACCACCCCAAGGTCTACCACTAGTGGTTGCGAAACGCCTTCGTGGTGTTGTCTCAAAGGGAGAATATGGCGAGCCTTCGTGGCGTTGGTATGCCTTCGTGGTAACATCCACCTCTCTAACGGTGACGTAGCTTCCCTCCAAGGAAGTGAACATCGTCATACATCCTTGTCTCTCGGAGTTGCGGTTATCCCTAACCCTAACTTCCTACTTGTGGTTACTTGTTTCCTAGTCTTTACTTATATCTTATTGTGCTTTCTTACTCACTTACGCGTGTTACTTTTTTACCTTGCTTAGATCTTACCATCATAGTTGCAATTGTTAGGCTCACTTTCATATTCCGCATTATTGCCTAAAATTGCTAAGTAACAATTAAAATTTGTAATTGTACCTATTCAGCCCATCTCTATGTCCATCTCGATCCTTTCAATTGGTATTAGAGCCTCGTGCTCTATTCTTGTGGCTTAACCACCCTAGAGCGAGATGAACCCCGATGGGACTCCCCTTGTTGCGGATCCGAAGGATAAGGGCGCGGCTTCCACGAAAGTCAAGTCTTTTACTTCTGAGGATCTGGAACGGGCCCTTGCTAAGCAAAAGGAGGACATGATGCTTCTCTTGAGGCCTTGGTCCAAATGAGTTTAGCCACATTAACCATGATGCTTGCACCACTTTCAGGTGGTGCGGCCTCGAGGCCAACTGTGCCTACTCCTTCACTTGGCTAACAACCTCCTAGTAATGACCACGTCAGTGTTGCTTGGCTTTATGCAAGACCTCAAATAGAGAAACCAAAGTATAACGCTCAAGGAAAACCTCCTTTACTTGATGACACTACCGATTTTGCTTTGTGGAGAGTTGCTATGCAGGATCATCTTCGATATGGGAATGATGAGATGTTGGATATCTTGGAGTATGGCTACTGCTACTTCTTGAGCTTGCGTTGGTTTTTCCCTTGAAGTGGAAAGGGCGATGCAGCAAAGTAGAGATAAGTATTTCCCTCAGTTTGAGAACCAAGGTATCAATCCAATAGGAGACAACACACAAATCACCGAATACCTGCATAAACAATCAAACAACTTGCACCCAACGCGATAAAGGGGTTGTCAATCCCTTCACAGTTACTTGCAAAAGTGAGATCTGATAGAGATAGATAAACGATAAAGTAAATATTTTTAGTATTTATGGTTTATAGATTGGAAAGTAAAAGATGGCAAAATAGTAGATCGGAAACTTATATGATGGAAAATAGAAACTTATATGATGGAAAATAGACCCGGGGCCATAGGTTTCACTAGAGGCTTATCTCAAGATAGCAAATAATACGGTGGGTGAACAAATTACTGCCGAGCAATTGATAGAAAAGCGCAAATTTATGACGATATCTAAGGCAATGATCATGAATATAGGCATCGTCTGTGTCAGGTAGACCGAAACGATTCTGCATCTACTACTATTACTCCACACATCGACCGCTATCCAGCATGCATCTAGAGTATTAAGTCCATAAAGAACAGAGTAATGCATTAAGTAAGATGACATGATGTAGAGGAATTAACTCAAGCAATATGATGAAAACCCCATCTTTTTATCCTCGATGGCAACGATACAATACGCTCCTTGCTGCCCCTACTATCACTGGGAAGGACACCGCAAGATTGAACCCAAAGCAAAGCACTTCTCCCATTGCAAGAAAAACCAATCTAGTTGGCCAAACCAAACTGATAGTTCGAAGAGAATTACAAAGATATAAAATCATGCATAAAAGAATTCAGAGAAGATTCAAATAATATTCATAGATAAGCTGATCATAAATCCACAATTCATCGGATCTCGGCAAACACACCGCAAAAAAGTATTACATCGAATAGATCTCCAAGAACATCGAGGAGAACATGGTATTGAGAATCAAAGAGAGAGAATAAGCCATCTATCTACTAGCTATGGACCCGTAGGTCTATGGTAAACTACTCATGCTTCATCAGAAGGGCAATAGGGTTGATGTAGAATCCCTCCGTGATCGAATCCTCCTCCGGCAGGGTGCTGGAAAAGGTCCCTAGATGGATCTCATGGGTACAGAAGGTTGCGGCGGTGGAAAAGTGTTTTCATGGATGCCTCTGGTGGTTTGGGGATATATGGGAATATATAGGCGAAAGGATTAGGTCAGGAGGCTCACGGGGGGCCCACAAGGGTAGGGGCGCGCCCTCCGTCTTTGTGGCCGCCTCATGGCTCCTCCGAATTCATCTCCAAGTCTCCTGGTTGTCTTCTGGTCCAAGAAAAATCATCATGAAGGTTTTGTTCCGTTTGGACTCCGTTTGGTATTCCTTTTCTGTGAAACTCAAAAACAGGGGAAAAACAGGAATTGGCACTGGGCTCTAGGTTAATAGGCTAGTCCCAAAAATAATATGAAATACTCCCTCCGTTCCCAAATAATTGTCTTTCTAGCCATCTCAAATGGACTACAACATACGGATGTATGTAGACATGTTTTGGAGTGTAGATTCACTCATTTTGCTCCGTATGTAGTCACTTGTTGAAATCTCTAGAAAGACAACTATTTAGGAACGGAGGGAGTAGCATATTAATGCACATAAAACATCCAAAACAGATAATATAATAGCATGGAACAATCAAAAATTATAGATACGTCGGAGACGTATCAGCTACAAAGTTATTGACCCGAAGAATCTTACACCAAGAGAAATATATGACAAGAATCTCAACGACACAGCAACCATGTGCATAAGTATGTCTTACAAGCAACAAAGACCATACATACACATCACAAGTGCCAAGGAATTATGGGATAGCATTGTGAGGACCAAGATCGGTACCTCCGCTCTCCGTCTTGCTCAATATGAAATTGCCAAGGGTCAATTGCAAAACTTTTGTATGAAGAAAGGTGAATCCCCCAAGCAGCTCCTTGAGAGTCTCATGACTCTCACCGCCGACATCAAGTCTTATGATTGTGACAAGACACAAGATGGATTCAACTTGACTAAGCTATTTCTCGTGGACAAGTTGCTTCATGCTCTTGCTCCATATTATCACCAAATCGTGTGGGACATAAGACAAGACCATGGATTCAAGGAATGACTCCGGATGACATCATATCCACTTTCCAACTATTTGAAGAGTCAAAGGCAAATGCTACAAAACATCTTGCCATGCATGATACCTCAACATCAAAGATCAATCTTGCATTGAAGGCCAAGCATGTATGTGAAGAAGAGCAAAGTGAAGAAGAAGAAGATGACGATGATGAAGATGGTGATGAGATTGACTCCGATGAGAGCCCTTCATATGAAGACATTGCCCTCTTTGTCAAGAAGTTTAGCGCGGGAACTTTCAAGGGAAGATTCCACAAGAAGAAAGTGAGAAAATGCTAAAACTGTGAAGAAACCAACCACTTCTCCAATGATTGCCCTTATGAGAAGAGAGAAGATAAACCAAGGTTTCCCAAGACCTTTCCCAAGAAGAAGTTGCCAAATACTTTGAACTCCAAGATCAAGAAGAGAGATGGGAAAGGAACGGTTGCTCATGAAGAATCTGATCCGGATGATGATAGCGGTGTTGCCGGAGTAGATCAAGATTCTCAAAACACTTTGAGGCTAGTCAACAAGAGTGGTGATGTTGTCACCTACAACTATATGAAAGACTACAAGGGCAACGCTCACAAGTGCCTAATGGCGAAGGCCGTGGTAGAAGATGGAGAGGACCAAAACTCTCCTGACAAGGTCAAGGTAACCCCACGATCAAACCCTCCTCTTTTCACTCCGGGTACTTGTGATGAGTATCTTGACGCGGAGGATAATTATGATGATGATGATATAGATGATTCTATGCTTGCTAAACTAAATAAGTTCATGTGATCCCTCAAAGGAAAGAAGCTCACTATGTTTCGTATGCTTATGGAGATGGTGAGTAAGCACACCATCACCATTAAGGAACTCGAAACCCTCGTCACCAAGGAAAAGGAAAATTCTGAAATCCTTGAGCGGAAAGTCCAATATGAGGAAGCATGAAATGATGAACTATACTTGAAAATTGGTGCAAACATTGATGTTCATGCTAAAGAACTTTCCTCCTTGAAAAAGTCTAAGGACTCTTGCAAGGAGTTGATGAGTGAGAAAAGTAAGCTTGTGAAATCGCATGCTTCTCTCTCTAAGGATTGTGAGCTTCTATCTGTGTCCCTCAAGACTAAGGAAGAAGAGCTCACCCGTCTTACAAAGAGTTTTGAGACACTCAAGCTTACTTATCTTGAAACCGTAGCCAAGGCTTACTCTTCTCCTATTATCAATATTGATGCTTGTACTACTAACTCTAGTGGTGACCTAGCATCTATTCTTGAGGAGAACTGCTTTCTAAAGGCACAACTCGAGAGAGGACTCATGACATGTGGTCAAGGACAAAAGAACCTTAATTAGGTGTTGGGCAAACACAATGAAGTGTTTGCCAAGGAAGGGCTCCGGTTTGACCCAAGCACAAGCAAGAAGAAGACGTCTTCTCAAAAGTGCACCACCCCTCTCAAGGAAACATTTGTTCGAGAAGGGCACAAGGAGAAAGGTAAGGTTGTGAGTGGGAAGGCCACAAGGGGCATGCCCACTCTCAACAAGCCAAAAGAGTTCATGCCTCCATCCTATGTACTTCGTAAAACTAAGGATGGCGAAGTTTATGCAAAAAAAATTGGTCCTCATAATGCATTCAGTTTATGCTATTTGGGTCCCTAACACCCTTGTGACTAACTTGAGAGGTCCCATTGCAAAATGGGTGCCTCTAACCAAGTCATAATTGTGTGTACGTTGCTTTATCTGGTGGAGTCAAATGGGTGATCGATAGTGGATGGACCAACCATATGACCGGAGATAGCAAATTGCTTTACGATTTCATGGAAGCTATGCAACCATTTATGAACATTGTGTTTGGTGGAGGATCAAAAGGACAGGTACTCGGGTTGGGCAAGGTGGCTATCACAAATGATATGTCTCTTGCAAATGTCATGCTTGTCCAATCCCTAAATACAAGTTCCTTTCTGTTCGTCAATTGGCTTTTGTTGGTTATGACACACTATTTGGACTAACAGATGTGAAAGTCTTTAAGCGATATACTCTCGAAGTGGCCTTTGTTCGAGAGTTGGATGGAAACCTTTACATGGTTGATTTCTCGAAAGAGAGCACATTCCATGCAACTTTTCTAATGGCCAAGGCCGATAAGGGGTGGCTATGGCATCGCCGGCTAGCCCATGTCGGCATGAGAAATCTTCAAGATCTCTTAAAGGGTAATCACATCCTTGGACTAACCAATGTCTCATTTGAGAAAGATCGTGTGTGTAGTGCATGCATAGCCGGGAAGCAACATCAATCAAAGCACCCACCCAAGAATATCGTATCCACTTCAAGGCCTTTAGAGCTCCTTCATGTGGATCTTTTTGGGCCTCCTTCATGGGATAGTATTGGTGGGAAAAAGTATGGACTTGTCATTGTTGATGATTACTCAAGATATACATGGGTGTTATTCCTCAAGTCCAAGGACGAGACGAAGATCACTTTCATTGATTTTGCCAAGCAAGCACAATGCAAGTTTGACAAGGAAATCTTGGCAATAAGAAGTAATAATGGCTCCGAGTTCAAGAACTACACCTTGGAATAATTTCTTAGTGATGAAGGGATTGAGCATCCATATTCTGCACCATACACTCCTCAACAAAATGGTGTAGCCGAAAGGAAGAATCGTACACTTGTGGAGATGGCAAGGTCCATGTTGGATGAATACAAGTCTCCACATGGTTTTTTGGCCGAGGCTGTCAACACCGCATGCCATGCATCAAACCGGCTCTTCCTCTGCACAATATTGGAAAAGACTCCATATGAGCTCCTAACCGGGAACAAGCCAAATGTCAAGTACTTTCGTGTATTTGGGTGCAAATGTTTCATCCTCAACGAAAGAGAACGGTTAGGGAAAATTTCAATCCAAAACAATTGAGGGCATATTTGTTGGCTATGGATCAAACTCTCACGCCTATAGAGTCTACAAAAAATCCAATGGATGTGTTTTAGAAACTTATGACATGGTGTTTGATGAATTTAATGGCTCCCATGGGGAGCAAGTTGATCTAAGTGTTGTAGGTGAAGAAGATTCTTCTCAAGATATTTTGACCATGGATGTTGGTGCTTTTCTTCCAATGGAACAAGAACCTCATGATGATGATGAAGAAGATGGAAGTTTCACACATCATCAAACCACTTCAACACCCATGCCACCACAAGCTCCTATTTCTCAACCAATGCCCATAGTTCAAATACAAGAAGAAGATCAAGTCCCTCACTATGATCATCTTCAAGAGCAAGATCATCACCAAGAGCAAGAACAAGAAAGTGCAATCATTGATGATAAACCTCAACAAATGCAATATGAAGAAGAGGATCTTCCACCACACATTAATGATCCATATGTTGAGGATGTGGATGATGGACATGAAGTTGAACCTCGTGAAACCCTAACCTCCATCATGCCCCGAGTGGCCGATCGTGTTGATGTTGATCAAATTCTTACCGGCATATCAGAAGGTAGAGTCACTCGTAAACATTTGACAAACTTTTGTGCTCACTTCTCGTTTGTCTCTAGTGTTGAGACACTTAAGGTACAAGATGCATTGATGGACAATTATTGGCTCGTTGCTATGCAAGAAGAGTTGAACAGTTTTGAATGCAACCAAGTGTGGTCATTAGTCAAGAGACCAACTACGAAACACAATGTCATTGGAACAAAATGGATTTTCAAGAACAAGCAAGATGAGAATGGTGTAATCATCTGCAACAAGGCAAGGTTAGTGGCACAAGGGTACTCACAAGTTTAAGGTTTGGACATTGGTGAGACCTTCGCTCCCATTGTCCGTCTTGAATCTATTCGCATCTTACTTGCCTATACTGCTTTCAATGGTTTTACATTGCATCAAATGGATGTGAAGAGTGCGTTCCTTAACGGTCCTCTACAAGAAGAAGTATATGTATCACAACCACCTGGGTTCATTAATCCCAATCACAAAGACTATGTGTATAAACTTCAAAAGGCTTTGTATGGCCTCAAACAAGCACCTCGTGCTTGGTATGATCATCTTAAAAAGTTTTTACTCGATGATGGTTTTGTGAGAGGGGTGATCGATCCCACTCTTTTTACTAAGAGGGACAAGGGTGATTTGATCTTATTCCAAATCTATGTAGACGACATCGTTTTTGGTTCTCCTAACATTCATTTGTGCAAGAAGTTTGCGGCTTCCATGACCAAGAACTTTGAAATGTCACTCAATGCGGACTTGAAGTTCTTTCTCGGATTTCAAATACAACAATTTCAAGAAGGAATTTTCTTATCTCAAACAAAATACCTCAAGGATATTCTAGAGAAGTTTGACATGACAAATGCTAGCCCATGTAAGACACCATGCCAACAAAAATTGTACTCACTAAAGACACAAATGGTATCCCTTTCGACCCATCTATTTACCGCTCTATGATTGGTTCATTGCTTTATCTTTGTGCATCTAGACCAGACATCATGTTCAGTGTATGCATGTCTACTAGATTTCAAGCTTCCCCTAGGGAAAGTAATTATAAGGCGGTTAAGAATATCCTTAGATACCTTGTTTACACCCCAAAGTTGGGTATATGGTACCCCAAGGATGCTAAGTTTGATCTCATTGGGTACAGGGATGCGGAATGGGCTAGAGACAATGTGGGACGAAAGTCCACCTCCGGTGCATGTCAATTTCTTGGACGCTCTTTGGTAACTTGGTGCTCAAAAAAGCAAAATTGTGTCGCCCTCTCCACCGCCGAAGCCGAATACATTGCAACCGCCAGTTGTGCAACTCAATTACTATGGATGAGGCAAACTTTGAAGGATTACGGTATCACCTATAGACATGTGCCTCTTCTATGTGATAACGAAAGTGCCATTAGTATTGCTGAGAATCCCAAAGATCATCTTCGCGCCAAGCACATTGATATTAGGTATCATTTCTTGAGAGATCATGTGCAAAAGGGTGACATTGATATTGCTCATGTTGGCACAGATATGCAACTTGCAGACATTTTCACCAAGCCATTGGATGAAGCAAGGTTCTGCCAACTTAGGCGTGAACTTGGTATCTTAGAGCTTGACAACATTATGTGAAATCTAGTACCCATGCATGCATTTACTTAATGTCTTGTCTTGATGTAGGCATATATTTAGGAGGAGACATTCAGCTCATGAGTACTCTCACCCTATATAATGCATAAATAGAACAAACACTCTCAAAGTTATCATGTTTTTTCAAACTATGGTGCTTTAAATGATGGAGTCGTGACTATGTACCCAAAGTTCAAATCTTTGCGGTAATATGTCTCATATGCTCAAACATGGTGACTTCGGTCACCGCTCGTGCATTGCTTATATGGATCTTTCTACGCTTAATGTTGTTGGGTAACTTGCGTATCATACTATAGTCCTAAATTTCTTAGTACCTCATCTCTAAAATCTCTAAATCTCCTTGGCGGATTCTATATCAAAATATCATTATATGGCCCATACAATACCTTACTCTCACTTGGTATCTCTGTCCACTGGCCGGACATCCAAGCCCTGGCAGTTTTCCAGCTGCTCAAATCTTCTTCGGGCGCCTCCACTGCCCGGACATCCGGGCCCTGGTGTTCAGTTCTCTGACCTCCTATCGCCGGATATCCGGCTCATACGCGCACAGACACATAAAACGGGGGGGGAGGGGGCTCGGGATTTGGGGGCATTTCCCCCTTTTTCTTCTCTTCTTGCTCCCCCCACCTATCTCACGTCGCTGCCGTCGCCGGGCTATGCTCCGGCCCGCCCCGGCCATCTCCTCCCTCCTCCGGACCCGATCTCTTCTCCACGCCCTCGCCTCTTCTCGATCTACTCTCCCACCCAATCCATTTCCTGGGTTGCGGTGTGAATCACTCGGGAAGGTCTGGTTGGGGTGTTGACTCGAGGGTCGGCCGCCGGAGTTCCTCATGGCGCGTACCAAGCAATGCAGTCCTCCTCCTTCATCCCGGGGTATGGTTGTTATCTGTTCATTGCCTAGCTACTTCTTCGTTTGGCTCAACTATTCTAGGTTTTCGGTAAAATCATATGATTATCTTGATATATATATATATATATATATATAGAGAGAGAGAGAGAGAGATCTGATGTCACTTGCCCAGCCCAAATTCCTCTCTATGTACTTGGCTAAACAACTTAACCATGGGAGTGTCGATATTTTGATCTACCATTCGGATTTGTCCTATGGTCATGTTCAAAAAATGTCCACATCCCCACTGTTTAATTGCTTTACCCTTGTTCATATCTTTTTGGATACTTCTCATCGTATCCCAATCGTGTATCCGTTTCAGACGATCGCCGGCAAGGTTCCACCAACTCCGAGGAACATGTTCGACCTAAGAAGAAGTAGACCACCACCGGACCCAAGAAGACCACCACCGGTCCTAAGAAGAAGTGTCGGGCTCCCTCAACCAGTCTGTCGGCCTCTGATCCGGATGATGCAGACTATGTTGGGGAGGAAGAAGAAGACATTTCCCCTAGGAGCTCTGTTGGACAGTCGAAACTGGGAACCCAGAGGGCGCCCGTGCCTCCGGTCCGGGGCTCTGCAATGCCCGTTGTCCATGGCCGTCACATCTCCATGGAGATCCCTTTCGGCGTGGCTCGCCCCACTCACGATTTCGAGATCGTGGGGGCTGGTCCATATCTTGAGTTTCACAGGATACCGACCCGTATGAGATGGTGGCTGATGCTGAGGATCCTCGGTTCTGTACTCGCATGCAGCAGGATCTCTATTCTAGCTTCGTCCGCGGTCGTGGACTTGCTCCTCACAAATACTTGGATCTTCAATTCATGCGTGATCATCCTGCCATGTTTCCTGACAACCCGGTCAAGATCATTGATGATATGACTCTCGGTCCAGCAATGACCTTCAAGTGTGATTGGAATGAAGCTGCCATCCTTCAGTTCTATGCCACCTGCTTCTTTGGCCCCAACAACACTCTCACTTGGATGACCGACAATACTGTGCTGAGCGTCACCTCTGACCGTTTTGTTCAGATTTTGGGCTTTTCTGGTGTTGGCCATAAAATCCACAGTCTGGATCCACTACATAGGCCCAAAAGGATTGATGATTGCATGGCTCTTGTTAAGCCTACCACTCAGCTCACCCCGGAGGAACGTGAGTATCCACCCAATGAAGTATCCATCTTTCGGTCTCCATACTACATTCTCTATCAGGTTGTGCTTCGCACACTTTATCCTAAGAAGGGAGATCACTCGAGGGCTCGCAACTACTGCATTGATTGCATGGTACGTATGCATGACAAGCCTACAGAGCCAGTTGACACAGCCAATTACATTTGGCATGAGATCCGTGTCTCCAGCTTTCTTCAGACGCGCCAATTCCCTCATGCTCCATTCATTCAGGCGCTGATTGATCACACTGCCCCTTTTGAGGTTGCCAAGACAGTTGTGCATTCCATTTGGAAACCTCCGATTCATATGCGCATGTCAGCTCCTGCACCGTCTGCTGCACCTAGTCAGCCTCAGAGGTCTGCTATTGGGACTCAGCCCAGGAAGTCCTCCGTGCCTTCCTCCTCGACCGTGCCTTCCTCCTCGACCGCGCCTCGTGGACGTCTTGCCTCGTTCTTGGGCAAGGCTCAGTCTGCTATTATTAAGGCTATCACCTTTAACTGTCAGCAAAATCATGATGTCCAGAAGCGCCTCATCATCTCCAAGAACCAGCTCAAACAGCGCCTTCGCAACCGTGGGAGTCCCGTGAGTGATGATGATCCTATTCTCGCGACACCATCCTCTTCCACCTTCGGGTTCCCGACTCGTGACGAGTACGCCGAGTACTTTGAGTGGATCGCTGATGATGTTGACATCCGCCAGGAGTGATTTCAGTGTTGCTCTTCTCGTTATCTTAGCCCCTTTTTGCATATTGCTGTCAAAGGGGGAGTAGTAGTACCTTAGATGACTAGTTGTCGTGATATATGTTGCTATTTGTGTTCGCTATTATTCAAACTCTCTATGTATGCTACATATGGTACTTAATCGTATGAGACTATCTTATTATCTTTGTGGCTATGGGTTGATGTTGTGTTTCATGTGTGCTTGTCCTACATTCCTATCTTTTTGGGTACATATGCTACCATAAAAATAGGTGCATTACATTCTAACAGAACTATCTTATGCACACAATGAGGGGGAGCTAAAGCAAATAGGAACATATATTGTATTATGCTCTCATGAAGTACACTGCTAAATATATTTATTTTATCTATGATACTACATGTATGATTGTCATCAACAAACAAAAAGGGGGAGATTGAAAGTGCAATCATGCCCTTACATCAAGTTTTGACGTTGATGACAATATACATGTAGTGGACTAACTATGTTCGTCAAGTGAATCTCAGGTGTTAGTCCCCGGGTCATCAAGGGTGTGTGGATCATGAACATACGAAGTTGATTTTACTCAAGGAAGAAGTATCAAAAGGATTGTATATTTGTTGTTCTTGAGTATAGGATCCTGCACTATTAAGAGGGGATCGGTAGGGTTAGTGAAGGACTTGCTCATGCCACTAAATTCCTAGCTTCAAAATCTTAGGGTCACACACAATATTCTGGTGCTAATGTTCTGCCTCTGCTCCCAAGCCGGATGTCCGGTCTGCTTGCCGGATGTCCGGGCCGCACGCCGGATATCCGGCACCCAGCTATCCAGAGAACCCTTTTGTGCTGCTTTTTATCCTAGATGTCCGGGCTCTCCGTGTTCCCCGGATATCCTGGCTGCGCAAGCCGGATGTCCGGCTTGTGCTATCGAGAGAGCGTATGGGTGTTGTTACTTCGTCGGATGTCCGGCCTCATCGCCGGATGTCTGGGGCTTCTAGCCACGCCGGATGTCCGGGCTTTGCCCCGGATGTCCGGCCCCTCTGTTTATCCTATGCTTTCTGGTTCATTTCACAAGTGCTACGCCAGGCCGGATGTCCGGCCCCTGACCCGGATGTCTGGCCTGCCCTGTCACTTACACTACAACGGCCATATTTGCACCATCGCTATATATAGCCCTCTTCCTCCTCGGGGGAGGGTTGACCATTCACTTTGAACACTCTCAAGAACACGTTTCACTATCTCTCTCACACTCCTACACCAAATCTTAGATCCCTAAGGGATTTGAGAGCATTTGAGAGAAGTTGTCCACTCAAGTGATAGATCCACTCCTTCCCCATCTTTGCACCAAAGGAATTCGTGTTTTGAGCAAGTCTTGAGCTTTTCCCCATCGTTCTTGTTACTCTTGGAGGTTGGAGACTCCTAGGCGGTAGGAGTCATTCGGAGAGGAATCGACCATTGTGATTACCCCCGGAAAGTTTGTGAGGGTTTGGAGACCACCCCAAGGTCTACCACTAGTGATTGAGAAACGTCTTCGTGGTGTTTTCTCAAAGGGAGAATAGGGTGAGCCTTCGTGGCGTTGGTGTGCCTTCGTGGTAATATCCACCTATCTAACGGTGACGTAGCTTCCCTCCAAGGAATTGAACATCGGCATACATCCTCGTCCCTCGGAGTTGCGGTTATCCCTAACCCTAACTTCCTACTTGTGGTTACTTGTCTCCTGGTCTTTACTTATATCTTATTGTGCTTGCTTACTCACTTACGTGTGTTACTTGTTTACCTTGCTTAGCTCTTACCATCATACTTGCAATTGTTAGGCTCACTTTCATATTCCGCATTATTGCCTAAATTTGCTAAGTAACAATTAAAATTTGTAATTGTACCTATTCACCCCCCCCCCCTCTAGGTTCATCTCGATCCTTTCACCGACGGCGAAACGAGCAACCCGCCTTGCATGGATCTGCTCCAGCAGTTGCACCCTCCGCTCCCAAGAGAGCATGGCATAGGTTGTGATCCGGCGCCTTGACATTGCAAGCGACGGGCAGAAGTGAAGTGTAAGCGGCGAAGAGGAGAAAGGGGAAGAAATGGGGCGGGCTAGGGTTCTACCGCCGTCATCCAGCTTAAATAGTTGTCTTCCTCCCTCGGGTGGCACGCCGGAGCGGTGCCACGCGACACGGAGCGAAGGAGGCACATGTCGGACCAGCGGTCTCTCCGCGTCGCCACCTGGGGCCTATCCGTTACTCCTATGTGGCGGGCGTTCCTGGACGCGTCCAAGCCTCTCCAATTGGGTGGCTATGGGGAGCCCAGTTGCTGGCTATGGGGAGTGCCTGTCAGTCCGGGTGTTTGGTCCAACTAAAGGGAGCCCGGTTCGGTGGCCAAAACTCATCCAGACACTAATCGGGCATTTAGAGCAAGTATGATGGACCCGGTTGTAGATGCTCTTAGTGGGTCAAATTTGCCCAGTCAGATTGTAGATGCTCTCATGATAGCATCCCACAGGAAGTAAACTATTTATCAAATGTTTCAATTACTTTCGAATTAGGAGTAAATACTACTCCCTCCGTCCCATAATGTAAGACGTTTTTTAACACTACACTAGTGCCAAAAAGCGTTTTATATTATGGGACGGAGGGAGTAGAAAGCTCTCTTGGTTTAACTGTATACAAAAGTCAGCAATCTGTCAAGGACCGCACAGAACTCTTTCAGAATCTTCACCAGCGCATGAAAAGGCTGAAGCCCCATTCGGTTTGGAAAGATTTTCATAGAAAAACCATAGGAACAAGGATTTCGTAGAAAAAATTCCTATAGATACATTCAGCTTATAGGAACACGTACGGGAATTTCATAGGAATTATATTCATTTCATATGTTTTAGGAGGAATCTATACATCCTCTCAAAGCTTATATTATGCGTAGAAACAAACAAGGCAATTTCTTAGAATGACAAGTGCCATCCTATCAAATTCATATACTACTCATAATTCCTATGATTTAGTTTCCTCCAAACCTAATGAGCCCCAAACCTATGATCGATCCAAAACATCACCAAAACCACCAGAGTGTTGAGCTTTGCAAGTAGTACTATAAAATACTCGTATGTGCTAGAAGAACCTAACGTGGCATCCATGTTTCCCATACTATTACAAAACGCAGCATATGCGTATCGTCGTATGCTTGTGTAGCACAAAAGACCAGTAGGGCTTGCTGCTGATAAACTTAACAGTCACAACCCAATGTATGATGTCACCTCGTTCCAATGACAAAGATTTTTAACTTCCATTCACACTTCTATCGGCTTCTTTACAGCATAAACTAGGTACAATAATGCATGAATATGCCAAGAATAAACACTGCTGTCTGTGTGTGATTGCTCAAAACTTTATGCAGTATGTTCCCAAAAATATAGCCATCTTTTGCAAAGAAGCAAATATAGTTTTGCATCGGTGATATGCAAAAAATTCCTCATGCAGATGCAACTAAGATAACTGAAAGGCGGGCTCTGAATTGTCTGGGCTTGGAACATAACTGGAGCAAAAATGGCACTCTTTTTCTCTGCTTCGACCGCTATTAACCCACTGTCCATCCACGTTGTGCAAGCACTTCACGAACCCGTGCAGCCACATCAATGGCATCGTTCAGAGGAGGGTAGCTCCAGCTGTCTGACATCTACAATGGAGGAAAGGGTCATGTAGACATGCCATGAATTTGCTCTTGAGAAATGCGTGGCCAGAAAGGGGAAAAGGAACACTCTCATTCCTCGCAATATGGTAAAATTGTAACAGAAGTACACGATTTGGTCTTGATAAGGAGTAACTAGAGAGATGTGAGCTGAGAAGAGATAGCAAACTTACATCTTCCGATCCAGTTAAAGGACGAACAGCCCCTCGTTTCTGCAGAGTGTTGTGAAAATCTGAGAATTTCCACCTGCAATGCTCAGTTCCAACGACATAGACCGGCTTCCTGAAAGAGAGGTAATAGGAAGCTTAGCTACTTACTGTCCTAAACAGGAACAACGAGTATAAGTATACAGCACTAACTCACCCAGTGCTGCATGCCTCACTTAGCATACTTATCGAGTCTGCTGTTATGATGAAAGCATCGGCCCATGCGAGATGCCCTAGGTGTGGGTTAGGTTCTGAAGCATATGAAAATTCGGATCAGCATAAATTCTGCATTGCGTAGAAAAATCAAAACATCTGACAAATGCCATTTTTTTATCTAGTACTATCTACCTTCACCACCCCAAATGTAGAACTTTGGATGTGTGCTGAACTCTCTCAATATAAGATCGGACACCTGTCAAAAAAGGGTTCCAAAAATTAACTGTGCACAACTCATAAAACATGATATGAGCAACCAATGGTCCTACCTTTTGTGGCGTTCTCCTGGAAAATGAAATTCTGACACTTCCACAGGTCTCTGAAACATTGTGCAGTGAGCTTACCAACTGCTTGGCAAGGTCTACACCATACTTACAGTTTCCTGAGAATTGAAATGCCATGCGTTAGATCTATATATATCAGCGTGTAAGCAGAAGCTGCTCAAACTGTGGTCTCAAAATTCTAAAAGTACGAAGCAAGTGAATGCATAAAAATGCTTGTATTTTGTTAGCAACAGCAACTTGGCAAATTTGAACAAGATAAATAGAGTAGTAATAATACCCCCGCCCCAACTCACACACCCAGGTCTCCAAAATATTTTTTAATAAAAATTTTGAAGTATCTTTTATTATTTTAATGTGGTCAACTCCAATCTAAATGATCATACAGATATCGTTGGCCAGATATTTAAAAGTTTCATTGCACACATCCCAAGACGCCACTCCTGTGTATGGAGGGAGTAAGATGAAGAGAAAACATGTGGAATGCAAGAGTTTACACAAATGAGAAAAATGGAAGGCGTGACTTTGAAATTTATTTACCATGTCCTGTTTCTATGAGCATACAGTCTTAACTTAAATTCCACAATTAAATTGTGCGATACATGATCAGATGCAAATAAAAATAACTTGTCCTGCCTTGGTTTCATGATTTTGTAAGAAGAAAAACACAGTATAACAATGGAATTCCTGATAAAGTGCAAATTTGGGATTGCATTCGGAAAATGCACGTACTCCATCTCAGTTCGGAAGGTTTATCTTCATGATTCAAAATACTTTGTTTCAGGTGATGTATAGTAGACTTGAGTGTTTGCAATCAGTAACAAAACCTTATTTAAGTTGGCAACCCTGTCTATTAAAGTAACCCAACAAGGCAACAACCCCATCTTTCAAGATGTAAAATGTATTATATTTATACCTATTATTGTATTAAAGCATACTACAGCGAAAGACATCAAATTTATTCAACTGGCATATTCTAACACAAATGTTGTTCTAATCCAGAGTGCATGAAATATCGGCTACTGAATAACATGAGATTGTTCTTACTCGATAACATGCGTACCAAACCCAAACAAAAAGGAAATGGCAGGATAAATCAGTAGGTCAAGATATAAATTGGTTCTCTTGCCAGTCAAATAAGTCATTTGTTTTGTAGTTATGTGTAGTGTGTCACAGATGGTGGGGCAGCCAACCATTCGATGAGCTACTCCAACTGGCGTGCAGAAATGATGGGGGGTTACATAGACATTGCTACTAGGGTGAGATAGGGGGCATGGGCATGAGGCCCCAGCCTTCAACAGAAAATCCAGAACATGAGCTTCACATTCGTGTACTGCACTAAATGATATGGAGGACATCAATTTGGCAACGCAGTGGCTTGTTCATGGCATGTCGTGAAACAGGGACATGACAGATTTTCTCTAACATGTAGGCAGGAAGGGAAGGAGGAGTTTACTTGTTGGTCCTCCAATATTTACTACTACCAATGGCTTTGGCAAGGGAGCAAGTTCATCATGCCAGTTTGTAGCAGCAATGCGTAGTGCAGCAGAATCTGCTTGGTGAAGTGCTCCAGACGTCAGGACCTAGCTTTCCAACGTTCAAAGTTTAGAACTAGAACAGCTGGATGAAAACATATGAAGATTTGCAAGGAAAAAAAAGCAGCATACCACATTCGGACCGGGTGGTTCTCGTGGAGTAATCCATCTCCGGAAAAGCCACGGTACTTCTTGTTGTCCCTTTGCAGTTAAAGCGTAGTAATCATGGCGAGGAGTCACCACCAAATCAAACCTATCAAGGCGATACCTGGGGTGTTGTATCTGACATAGAAAATACAGTATAATTAAACTCAGCTCAAATTTGGATGGCAAGCAGCACAATGGTTCATATCCCTAGCTGAGTAACAACTGAAAAATTATCAAATAAGCCACTGATATTGGTTTCAGTATCCTACCTGAATGACAAAGACATTATCTGGAGCTAAACACCTTACAGAGCTTGCATATGGTATGGTATCACGGCCACAAGCAACAACTATCGCCAGGCCTTCCCTGAAAGCGAATCAAACTTTGAGGAAATAGAGCAGAAAAACTATATGCCAGGAACATTTGAATACTTATGGCGCAAACATACTAAAGAATGTTTAGGCTAGCCTACATTTTTCATATGAAACTGACCAATCAGAAGTATGTTTTAATAGGTTGCCTATTTCAAATTCATGAAAGAACACATTCTCTTTCAAATGTTCTTCCTGGAAGTATGGTACAAGTATTCAAGGATATGACATGTTCGACATAGTGGTATGTCATTATAGTGATACTGATATGACATATTCTTACAGGTTCCATCGCCAAGAAGAGAAATGAAAACGAATTATATGATTCTACTATATCTTCCTGATATACCAACACAAGCTCAGCCCTAAGCAGTCAGTGTGGTGATTATAATGATTCTACTATATCTTCCTGATATACCAACACAAGCTCAGCCATAAGCAGTCAGTGTGGTGATTATAACTTATAATCAAGTCATAAAGTTGTTAGACCAGGTAATAAAGTAATCAACGAACATAAGCAACAATATAAGAAATGTGAACCTTACTTCT